>RCWM02000436.1:0-610000 GCA_003667255.2 Euschistus heros
GACGGTCATAAATAAGGTAGGGAAAACCCTTTCTTAGAAATTAGTTAAGGACTGGTATATTCCAAAGATGCAGGTACAAAAATTCTTGTAATAATAAAATGGAAGAATGGTTTGTAAGATGCTATAAGTATGTATATATTGGTCTGAATTATCAAGTGGATAACGGTGTTAAAATTTAGGACGTCTGATTTTTTTCTATTGCGCGTTTTTTAAATTTTCTATGGGTTATCTTTGCTTTACTATTGCTTTTAAAATTATGTGTGTTCATGAGTTAAGTGATTTTATTCTGTAATTTTTAGAAGAAATATTCAACGAAGATGATAACCATAGAAAACTTTACAACCGCGCAATTAACAAAAACTCAGGGATCGTTCTTACTCTTAACACCTGTGCTTCCAACGTACACATATATATTACACACAAAATATATATAAAATTACAGATATAGAGGAGTCTATTTTCTGTAATTATATATTTTTGTATTATCCCCTACACATGTTGTTATCATACTTGTACTGTCGCTAACATTCATTTGTTTTAAACTCACCTTGTTATAACTTATATAATTTTATTGTAACCTGTTTTTTTTTTTCACTATAGGGTTTTTTTTTTTAAAACAATGGATATGTGAACATATATGTCTCGAAACGGGCGCCGAAATAATTGTTTTTTTTATGTTACTGAACTGAACTTCTCAAGAACCTTACAAAACATTTAATAGTACACGTCAAGAATTTATCCATGTATCTATATATATCTATATACACCTCTAAGTCGATATTATGAAAATATCAGCTGACAAACCTGTCAGGGACGTAGGATATTATTTCCACATAATTGTATGTATTATAAGCGATTTGCATATGAATGAAAAGGCTATGGAGATATTGGAGGCTAGTGGAAGGGGAGGAGGAGAACGGGTGGCCACATTCCATCATGGCCGGGGACCTCGCTGCTCGGCTTGTCACTCCCCAGCGGCCCCGGGCCTTCTTGCTTCTTAATACTCGCCTCTTATTCACGCTCTTGAATAAAACGTTATGCACCCATCCATATACATATCTTTCACACGTTCTTTCATGTTTATTTTTTAAGGAAATAGTAATAAACTATTTCGGAACAGACAAGTGTTTTTAGTTGATTTTTTATTGTAATGGTTGGTACAGGCTGATTACTCCGTAAATCATGAATCGTATTGTGATTGTGAAACCCTCAAAAATATATACTTCTTATACTGTGGTCACTCGACATAGGTACAACAGTTTCCCATGACAAATTGTCTTGACATCAACTCTGCGCTTTTTAAGGAACAAAAACCAAAAACACAAAAAACAATTAATTAGTACTCACTGTTATATAACCTTCCACTTAGAACATATCTTCACTGTAAGAAGCAACTTGACGGATCTCAAGTTTTCCCCACTTTTCAGGAGACATGAAAAAGGTCTAATTATGTTTCTTTTCGTTTCGATAATCAGTAAACAAATTACTTGGTTCTTAATGACCATTATTCTGCTCCGAGTGGAGCTTTAGAGAAAACTGAAACGTTGGGGCAGATTAAGCAGGAAATTTGATGATGAAAATAGTATGCTTATCATCAGTTTCGTTAAAAAATGAAGTATGTCCATGTAGCTTCTACAACGACGATATTACTCAATGTGACCTAAATCTATAATAAGAAAAATCGCCCTTACACACACCCTACCAAACCACAGTTAATAAAAATTATTTTTTAGAAAAAAGACAAAACAAAAATCACCGACTTCAGATTAACCTACATGTACAAACTTGAACTAAAAAGTAAAACTAATAGTTTAATACTTCGAAACAAGAGTATTAAATTGAACAACAAACGATATTATCGATATTAAATACCTATTCACATTATAAGTATTGTTGCAGCGGAGCCAGCCAGGAAGGTTTTTAATCCTGCTAAAGAACAATTTTCGAATAGCACTATCGCGTGTGGTGGTGATGAGGACATGTGACGGAGCTTTACAATTACAAAGTTTTTCTTTTTTTTTGTTTTCTTTCAAATCCGTTTGTTGGTTATACCGACTCTAAAAAAAAACTTATCATAAATTGTAAAAACGTATTAAGTCTCGATAATTTCCTTTGATTGCCCTTTCCTGCTCGTTGTTTCGAAGTACTTAAATATTTTTTTTTTACTTTTGTAGTTCAGTTTTGTACATTTGGGTTTAATCTTGAAGTCTTTGTGTTTTTGGTTTGTTTCCCTAGAACTTTAACTTTATTTCCTTATGTGGATTGAAATCGAATTTTTTCATATATGCGGTTTTTTATCTATAAATTAATAATCACTCTCAATCTATTTCAACAAGGATGGAATTACTTTCATATACACATAATTACATCGAAAGTAATAAACAATAGATTAATGGCAATAGTCCAGATCAAGGCTGTGTTCCACAAGGTATCCTTTCAAGGACCCAGTTTCTATGTCAACTATAACTCGGATATCTCTATAACCTTATACCTGTCTTAGCAACCTTTGCGTGATGACTCAACAATCCTGTTCTCGGAATGGCCTCCAATAGTCTCCAAGACCTTATCTCATATTTGAAGAATGGTCAACAGCTGGAGTGCACAGCACAAGTTAACGAATCGAAAATGTCCACTCTTAAATTTTTCCCTCCGCCGCACATCCACCTTCCCCTCCTGCTTAATATCATAATATCCGCTACCCATAGTGACACAGTACGGTAGCCTGGCTTCTATTAGACTAAAGACGTTACTTGGGAATCCTCACAAGACTTAAAAGGCAAGAACTAACAGATCTTCAGCCAACACACAGACTACTAAATAGGACATCCTTTGTTTTTTCTATCTCCCCGTTAAAAAAAGGTATTTCTCATGTACCATCATTGAACCTATCTGGACCTGTAGACTTGGACTGTGGGGGAAGCAATCGAAATCAAACGCAATTAACTCGATCCTCTTAAGTCCTTGTACTTTAACAAGATCGCATATTTTATCTATCCTCATTATACATTATTCTGAACCTATGGAATTGTCAATTAAATTTACAAAGTACCCTAAATTTCATCAAAACCTTGCCTCATCCGAATATCCTAATCGTCTGCTTAGAACACCCACGCTCTTGTGAATCCACGTTTTCTTAACGTCTCTTCCTATAATTCCGAACTATTAACCTGTACCCACTTACAACCCTGGAAGGGTCTTGGTTCAGTACTTAGGTAAGGGTGTCCTGTTTACTAGGCCAACGGTGGAAGGAAAGGAGGGAGCTTTGGCCTAGAGTTCTCCGCTCAACCCCCCAGGTTTGTCCCCCCATTTAAGAGTAACCCAGAACCCACTTTTGTAGAGGCTGGTGTCCCAGGCCGGTCTACCAGCTCGAAATCGAGCTAGGGTACAAACCGAAATACAGAAAAATAATTTTATCGAAACTATTAATCCCAATAAATTTCATTTTTTCATCTAAAGGCTGATTAAATTTGCTATTGATCCTATACATGGAATTTCGATCAGTTCCTCGTAAAAACACACCTTCCGCACAGCTGAGACCCGTACTGTGTAAAACCCACGTTATTTTCGGCACGTGTCTTGCTATAACTCTTGTTGCCGAAACATACAGATTTAGTACTGGAATGGGTGTATTAAGGTCTTTATCAAAAAATTTCATATATAGGATCAATAGCAAATTATGATTGGGGTGGGTATACTAGTTTCGGCGTTACAGCCGAAGGAGTCCGAAAAACCTGTTTTCGCGGAGAAGCGCGACTACAAAACACTTCTTTTGTTTTGGTACCTCTTGTGTGAGAATGAATCAGTTGAAGTTCGTTATTACGTTAATTATATACGTAACGTGTATTAGACTTCAGGAGGCATTGATTTCAAGAAATAAGACCACTGCTATATCCACATTTCACCAAAAAACATTAAAATTGGTTTAACTTTTGACGGCGAAAGATCATTGGAATATATGTGATTTTTTAAACAGTAAATTGAATGTTCTACACATTTATTATAAGGCCTTCTGTCCACAGAATGACGTTTGAAGAATATAGAGAGGAAAACGTGAGGCAAAAATCGCTTTTTTCGTAAATTTTCACATTTCCCAATCATATACCTCGGAAACGGTACGGAATATGAAAAAAAAAAAAGTCAATCTGTACGTCATGAAAAAGCATGTTTTTCGTGGCGGCACGCCGTTTTTAAGATGATCGAAAAACGGAAATGAAAAATGAGAGCTTTTGCCTACCCCCCTTCGTAGCCCCAACGCCATACATTTAATATCTTAACTTCCAAAATACCCTGAACATGGGTCCGAAAAGCTTGGATTACAGAACGCTCTCTAACCCCATTTTCGGCCTCCATTGACAAATGAAATTAAAAAGGTCATGGTAAAGAGAAAACCCAAAAATTGGGCTGCTGTTGTTGGATTTTATATTTTTTTAAGATCTGACGAGAACATTCCTCGCATTAAAGTACCAATAGAATTGGCAAATAATTTATCAATTTCCAATTCCTCCTTCCAGTTGTTTAGAGTCCGTTAGATTTCAGGCGTTTCTTTTCCTATGAGAAGTGTTCTTATTTACTGCTGATAGAATCCCTGAGTATATATCCAATCCTCTGAATGATAAGAATCCCGAACTACATTAGCTAATATACCTTTTTAATTTCTTTTGTAATTATTTTTAGTGCATGTGAGGTTCTATGTTACTCATGGTTTTTCTAAAAATACAAATCAGCGGGAATTAGTACATCCCGTCAACAACTTTTTAATTTCTTTGTTTTATTTTTGAACCCTTCTTGGTTTTACGAGATTTTATTATTATCACATGCGCATTGGCTATTTAAGAATCACGTTCCAACTTTCATTTCCTCTGCCTCCAGTACTCCTTCATGGGTTTCACGGGCCTGCTTCTTTTGATCTTTCTGTCCACGTCCCCTGTCCCCTTCTCTGACGTCTTCCTTCAGCTTGAAAACCCTTCCACTCGACTCCTCAATTTACCCTCTTTCCTACACATTTGGGACTCTGTAACGTTCAACTGTTCTCAAGGTCTTCCCTACCTTCTTTAGTTCCACGGCTGTAGTGGTCTTCTTCCTCCAGAGGTATTATCGGCATATCCTGTTTTTTTTATCCGTCTACATTCATGCTACTTACAATGTCCCAGAAAAACGTCCATCTCCTCTCCGCATAGTCTCTGAGTTCTTTCCCCACTTCTGATAGCCTTCTTTGTTGCTTCTCATTTCCATGCGATCTTCCAGCCTTTACTGCACCCGTGAATCTTCCTTAAAATTCTCCTTTCCAGGACTTTCAGCTTCTCTAGGGCCTATCGTCCCTCGATAGGGCATTCACTGGCGATAGAGACCGTCATTTTGACGACTGGTTGTAACTATCTTTTTTGGCATTCCAAGAAATACACTTCTTTTGTAGATACTTTTTATCAATCCATTGCTCTTTCTATTTTTAAAATGCTATCTTAAACACTACGTTTCCAATCCATCTCCTGTATTGTCTCACTAAGGTTCCTTCTATCTCCGTTTCAAGGAATTTAGTTCAACTTTTGTCATAAATTTGGTCTTTTCTACGGGAGCTCACTGCACCATGTTTGGCTCGCAATGATCATGTTAATTTATGTCCGAGTCTCAAATATCAATACATTTGGCAATACATTCATTATATATGTACCAAATCAAGATCCATAGGATCATAGAAAAATTGACTAATTGTATCTGTATAAATTAAATAAACCAGCACCTTGAGTGTTTTAGAATAATAACTAGTTAATAAAGCCATTAGTAAAAACATTAATCACACTATGATATCATAATAAAAAAAAACCTACCACAACACCTATATTTCAGAATATTACCTAGTTTCTCTTTGAGGGAACAATTGAAATTGATGTTGGGACCACTTTTGATGGTTAATTATTTTTTCCTCTCCTCGGCGAGCAGTCCATGTCAGTTTTGGTGCATCAGCGTTAGAAACTATCCGATGGCCGTTCTGGCATTCACCGAGTTCATAGGCGGAGTAGTGTTAAGGATCTCACCAATCGAAAAAGCCAATCCTATACTTAAGGTTTATCCTTTATTCCTCTAATGGTAAAAGTAAGCAAAAAATAACATTAAAAAAAATATATGGTAAATCATAATATAAAGTTATAAACCTAATTGTCTTTATTTGAAAATTAAAGTAATAAATACATTGCACGGTTTCAATGGTAATTAAGCTGATGATTAGCTATGTAACTAAATTTATATATAATGGAATAGTTTCTATTATATCGAACACATAGAAACGAGGAAGCATCAATGAAATATAATTGTCTACTCCAGTTTACAGAGTAAACCAGAGTAGGGAGCGTTGTAAAAATACTCCTAGTTTGGAGGCATGATACAAAAAAAATAAATAATTTTAAATCCATAAAGCACTCTATAGGTCCATAAAAATAAGGGTTTGCCGAATAAAAATCTGCGGAAACTTTTATTCTCAACGGATACGTTATGGTAATACAATTATTTGGGGGTGCTGAATCCCGAAGTCTGTGCTACCAAACTGCGGAAGCAAAACCGTTCGCGCTTCACTATTCAAAATCGCAACGAAAGATCTCACGCCAACAAAAAAACTCAATAATCGAGACTTAATCTATAACACGAGACCAAAGCATTTTCAAAAGAATTCTACCAATAATTAGTTGTAGCGGAACTAGTACCTATATATATAGAAAAAAAGAAAATCCTGAAATCGGACATAATTTTTCGCGAAGTTGCGTTAATGGGGAAAGAATGGAGAAATTGGCCCACACTCCGCCGTCACATCCCAATATCTCCGCGAAAACCGTTTGTTTGTACTCGTTTGCTATATAACTCGAAACTATTTTGGCGATACATTCCTTTTTTCATCTTAAAGCTGATTAAATTGCTATAAGAATCTATAAATGAAGTTTAAAAACACAACCCCTTAAAATGTCCCATGCCAGCCCGCTAATAGAAACGTACTGTTTTGGAAAATCCAATTGTTTTTGTGACACCATTGTGTCGCTTCTAACAACTCCTCAAATAATTTGTGGCGATCTCACCAAAGTATAAATCTTTCTGAGGATATTTCTCAGTCTCAAAGCTGAATTGAAATTTCGCTCAAATCATGATGCTTATATATGTAAATTATATTAAATCCTGTAAACCACCCCAAGCTTGCACGCTAAATGTGTATGTTTTTGGCAAAATAGGGTAAAGGTATGACATGTTCAGCAGTAGACTGGTTTGGATAATAATCAACGGTGTTAATTATAAGTTACATATATATGATCTAATATAACATTTAAACACCATCATTAAATAACAAATATAAATTTTGGATCGTACAAATGGTTTTGGAGTGATAACAGCACACAATATGTGCCACAACAACAAAAAATAGGTACTTTACAAAAACAATAAGTGATATCACAATCGGTGGTAGCTTGTGGTATTTCAAGAAGTTTGATTAAAAATGTCATATAATATGATCCTAATTTGTAAATGTAATAAAACCCACCCACACTTAACATACTGAAAAAAAAAACCATACAAATTGAAACATACTCGACAAATACATTTAATCTGTAATTATATTATCCCATATAATGTCCTAAATATCCCAGACACGCTAAAAACCCGGTATCCAAGTTGTTACAATCCGTGGTTTTCGGTACATTTATCATTATAACTCCATCCGAAAGTATTTGTCCGATTTCAAAATGGAAATTTTTTGGGTGGCAAATCTGAAGGTAGGGTTAAATTTAACAATTAGATCCTATAATATGAAAATTGTATAAAAAAGCAAACTTCAGATTCGGATTCAAGCAACCACCAAAAAACATAAAGATCCGGATGAGAATAAAAGTTCCGCAGTGGACACATAAAAACGGGCCTTTTGGAGCCTTATTTTACTGGACTAAGTAATGTATCCATAAGTTCCTAAATTCCAATGCTAGTACAAATAGCCCCAGTAACCCGAATACTCTATCACTCTCATAACAAAGAGTAAGCTGAAAAGCACACCAAATCCGGCTAGTACTTCTCAAACGTTGCTCTTCCATGGTAAGTTCCCCCGATAAAAACCCACTGAGTGCTGTCTGAAAAGAAGAGAGCAGATCTATGAGACCTTCTCTTCTAGTGGTAGAAGAGGTTAGATGAAAGTGCTACTGATGAGAGGTTCTTTTCAAGCTCTTGACATGTAATTGCTAACTCAATTACACATCCAATTCATAACAACCATATTTACCTAGCTGTATATATCGTGTACAGTTGTAATTTTCAATAAATGAGGGAAAACACAAATTAAAAAAGGATCAGAGTACTTAGATTAATAATTAAATTCAAATTAAAGAGACTTCAAATCTCGTATCGAGAGAAAACAGAGAGGATATGCAGACAACAGTTACTACTAAATATTATAATTCATTCAAACCATATATAGTTACGGTAAACCGGTATGTTTCTCCAGCAGCAAATGTTATACAACAACCATATTTATATTACATTTTCTGATCAGGGAAACTGTCGCATGGCAAATTTTCACGATCCACGCGCCAGCCATAAGAGCTTATCCAAAAAATTGTATTTTTATTAAGGTTAAAAAAATGATCCTACAAACCCAAAAGGTCCTTAACCCCCTAGCGCGCCAAAAGAACACATCTGCGAAAAGAACACAAACGTTTCTTATATATATAACTTCTTCAGTAGTATAGTTTTTATGAGAGTGTTAATTTAATTCCTAGGTAACAAGGTAGGTAAATTGTTCGTCGCTTTATGAAAAGCAGCATCATCCGACTTTCCGCACTTTCCAAGTGATTAGTTCTTGGGAAAGTCTATTGGGAATCACTGGCAGAACTGGCCTAACCCCAACTCCGGTTGGCTTAGATTTTAGAATTCTATTCAACATTAGCTAATAAGTACATATATTGCTGAAGGTAAATTTAACCTAGCAGTAAAACCAATAACGTTTAATGAAGAAGGGGGGCTGGGGTTCGGTTGGGCGCGAAACGAAAAATTCGTTAGGAACTTTCGGGAGGGGTCCTGTAAAACATACATACGATATTTCGTAATCTGGTGCAATTGTGTGGTCGCACAGGTTATTGGCAACGATATATTAAAATGGAACCGTCCCTCAGACAATAAACAAAACAAAATCCCAAACCACGAGAGCACTAATATAAATTTCTGATTGAAATGATTGGATGCAAACAGTTAATCATCAAGTTACATATTTATGTTTTTAAAAAAAAAAAAACGTATTTTTTTGTAATCAAATCAGATTAAAAATATAAAGATATATGTTGGATTAAAACTATGAAATTAACCAAATAATGCTGAAATATGCAGAAATATAGTCAGCTGTAATCCAAGTCGAACAAGATTCTTTTTGCATGTTTTTTGGTCCATTTAGATCGAATTGACGTGACACATGCCTGTGTGGTTGTGTGGGGGGGGCTTACATGATGGTCGAGATGTTGTGCCCTAGAATACTCTGGTGGGGTAAGAAATCAACCAACAAGCTGTGTCAATGAAGTAAAAAGGGATGTAGAAAAAAACAATATAAAAATAGAGCAGACTTTCTGCAAAGGTATTTGAAATGGGAGGATTTCAAGGCAGGGAATTGTAGATCTGACTGGTACACAGTGACAGATTGGCTCTTACACCACACTACCATAGGAAGACCCAAGGTAGGCTCAACCAACATGAACAGCCGTCACGTGAACAGAAGAAAGAACTAATGTAGACCACATTCAGCAACATATGTCACACGATCCCACAACACTATGGCCCATTCAAAAAAAATACGGACAAGAATAGTTGGAAATACTTTGTATAATCAACTGTTTTTATCAGATAAATTATCACCTACAACATAGTGGTACCACACGCCCGTCTATTGTATTTGCTAGCCGAGTTTGGTTTTACACATGCTTTACTATCACCTACAACTGACCCCTAAACCTAACTATGTCCAATGTGAACTTAAAACCGGCCAGGTATGTGACAACTATTGGTTCCATCTAAATTCTCTATGTTTTGCCCATAGCCGGCAGTATATTAAATATTTTTAACGTCTATCAATAATAGATCTTGTGTGAAACAATCTCCTCAACCTCAATTAAGTGGGTAACCTTAATATAAGGGGAAAACCTACGGTTTGAAGCACGATTTCGGCCACATTCCTCCTTTCTAATAATAACCGTTGGCCAAGTACCAGTTCTCAATCCTGCCCTAATTACTAAACCCCGTCATTGGGTTGCCGTGGCACATGGTTTTTTTTTTTCTATCTTGTTAAACATTTTCTATTATAATTCTAATACAATTAATACTTTCCATTAGTCCCTGCATCAACAGCCCGAAATGCCCGATATTCCTGCATCGCCTCTCGGACAAATTGTCAAAACTTTTGTTTTCCTCAAAAGTGTTTCTTTCCTGCAAATATCAACGCTCGAGAGCTAGTTCGAGCATGAGCCTGTTGAAACAAAGAAACTAAACGATGATGACATTATGAACCAGTGTAACTAAACCCTCTAGCTTACTCAAAATCTTGAGAAAGTGTATCAGAAGACCGAAACGGAAAGGAACGGAAAAAATCAAGGTGGTCAGCAGATCTGCAGGATCACTAATTAAGTAGATCTGAGACTTTTGCGGCGGCTAGTACTAGCCTATCTAACGGTCCTTAAGGGATTCATTGAGTTCCCATATCCTTAAAATTAATTTTATATACTAAAACCGCCAAAATTCACGAACAACGGGAAATAACATGCGGGACTTATTTAAATCTAAATTGTAGGTGGCATGGTTTTTACAGGTGCGTGTCACATACGTGTGACATTTAGGTGAATGTAAAATAAACTTTGTTGTATGTATGTGTGCCGGGTGACTGTCATTGTGTAGGTTGGCGGCGGGTTAAGTTCTCTCTGGCGCGTGTCGGAGGTTGTTCTTGGAATTACAATTTATGTCATGTCAACCTACATTTATTTTACGGCAAAGCCCACACTAAAGGGACAGGGGCAACCGCTCCGATATAGCCGGAAATTTTCGGTAGTCCGTCACCGAGCCGGTTCCGCGAACGTGCCGGATTAGCGGGCTTCTACTGTATTTGGGCGATTTAGTGTTATTATTCTAGTACTGCTGATCATATATTTGTTTTATGATTTTTATTATTTTAATAATATTAATCTATGGTTATATTACACTTGATGTACTCCTGTTCCAGTACACAATTTTCCATTATGAAAGTTCTTCCTGACTATTTCACACAAATATGGTTTTTTTTTTGTTTCGTTAGCTTAAGTGCTTAGTTCTAAGTCGGCATCGTGAAGCCTCCTTCTCAAATCTAGTCCTGGATGCGATCTTCCATCTTAACGCAACCTCGCGTGTTTCGTGTCCCCATCCTCCTCAACTCTCTCAATCCAAAGTGCCAGGTAGTCTCATTTCTGCTATAGGAGTCCTCTTAACTAGGTATGGTATACCCCCTGGGGGGGTCCATCTAAGTCTCTGTGAATGGGTCTTCTATTAAAGTTTTGAATCCTCTTCCGGCTAAACTTTTTCGAAGGTGTTCTAATCCACCTTGCCGACAATAAGCTCCTCAGTGGTGGCCAGCGCTCATATTATGAGATCTTTTATTATTTTATTTACCAATCCTGAGTAAATAGTTTATAAAATAGCCCATCATCATTATCGCGCCTATTGCCATTGGAGTGTGACACGATTGTAACATACACATCTACACAGAGAGTACCATCTATAGAGTAAAAAAACACAAAATTGGTGAAGACGAGAACATGGCCAGCAAATGTAGAAAAAAATCCCGCAAACCTCGCCTTTTCTAGTTCCAATTCCGTTGCATATAATGAACTATAAATCACAGACTTCGTTTCTTTTGTGATGAAACCACGTTTTTTTACCAATAAAAGCTGTAATATCTCCAGTTCGTTTAAATATTTTTCAAACTTTTGACAACATTTTTGCGGCATTTTGCACTTAAGAATCAAGAGTACATGTAATCATGATTTTTACAAACTTGTTCCTTTAAAACCCTGCAAGATCTTCCAGAACCTTTCAATTTTCATTCAGATCAGAGGCTCTTATGTATTAACTTTACCTTTATATTATTAGTATTTAGGGATACATTATTATTATATTTTCAATTGAACTGCTATGATAATGACGTAGAACCGCCATCCGATCGAACTTCACATCTTGTCGCAAAGAAGCCACTTGAACATTCTAGTCTATAATTTTCATTCCTAATAGAAAATCACTAAAACTCTTTGTGAAGTGCTTCAACGAATCCTTATTCTGCTTTCGTGTTAGGCAAGCTTTTGTTTAAACTTGTACAAAAACATGAATTATGCTTATACGTGCTAACGTACCAACTTTATTTTTTTGACACGGAATATATCGGTTCTCAGTACGCTTGAAATGGTTTTTGGTTTCAGCATCCCTATCTAGTTTCAAACAGCAAGCTAAAAAATTCAAAAGAATGTTTTTTCGGATTTTCCAATTTTTTTTTAATCGGGTTTCGGTTTCATACGAATTGCTTTAACTCTTTTTACTATTATATAGCAGCAAAAGAACGCTCCGAGTGCTCTTCTCTCTTTCCAGTGGCAAGTAATGTCGATTTACAGGTATATAACCCTATAAAATCGGTTTTAAAATTTCATTTTCCCGTGAAGATGGGTAAAAAAAAATTATATTTTTTTTGATTTTGTTTAATACCGCGTTTTTCAATGTTTTTTTAGGATCTGAAATTAGAATCTGACGTCCATTTTTGTGTGGAAAAAGCTTATAGAGGGAGTGTTTGCCTTGAAAATCTAATCATTTTTTGAGAATTTAAATTAATCTAAACTAAAACAGTGGGAGTGGGCTAGTATTTTGTTTCCTTAAATACTCAATCAAAACTAAACATCTTGGGTGTCAAGAATCATGTCCGATAATCATTTTTAAACTCGAGATATGAAATAAAATTATTTTAATTACTATTTTATTTTTTTTTCTCGTCTTCTAGGGCCCATTGGTCGTAAAGGCAAATATACGTTCTCATATTTTTTTGACCAGAGAACCTCCTCCAAAAAACATTGCCAAAAAGAGCCGTGAGAGACTGAGGTTGTCCCTCCCCTTGTAATAGGTACTCACCCTTTAAACGTATAATGTGTCTAGACTTAGCTACCTAAATTAATTTAATATTTAGTATTGAGTGATCATATTGTAATCAATTATAATATATTTCAACTGTTTAAATATAAGCCTCTGCAATAACACAATCAAATATATATTCTAACGAATTTATAGCTGAAACCTATAGTCATGTATTGTTCATAATTAAAACTTAACTGGATTGTTAAACCATAATAAAACTACTATTAGAGAGTAGTCTTAGTAATAGACATTATACCCCCCCCTCAATTTTACTGCCTTTTCAACTCTTACACCTCCACAAACGTTTAAAACGTGGAAACGTGGTTAACATTTTTGTTTTATCAACATGTGTCGCTATGGCCTACTGTCATAGGGCGGTAATTAGTCTGAATGTATCACAAATCCGAAACCACGGTTTAAAAAACCTTATATTTTTAAAGTTTAGGGACTTTTTTGACACGTTCTATCTCATTTGATTTTGCTAGAATCGAAAATTTTGCTTGTATTTAGACTTTATCAGAAATCAAATGAAAACCAGATTTTGTAACATAACAAGTTGCCGCTGGGACGCTTCGTTTAGGATCGAGATAGTTTTTTTCAGTGCCAAATTCAATAATTTTTTCAACCCATTTCATATTTTTTTCAAACCAACTTCATAATTTTGGGGTCAACCCAATTTTCATAAATTTTTTTCAGCCACTTCTAAATGTTTTTCAAACAATTTCATATTTTTTCAGCCAAATTCTAATTTTTTTCAACCAATTTCATAATTTCAACCAATTCATAAGTTTTTTCAACCAATTCATACTTTTTTCAAACCATCTCATAACTTTTTCAACCAAATTCATAATTTTTTCAACCAAATTCCTAATTGTGTAAGACTTGTAATTTGGTATTGAAGTCCAAATCAAGGTGTTCGATAAGGTTCCTTCGTAATTCAATTTTTCCTCACATAGTGATTTTTCGAAGAAGGGAAGTTCAATTCTTGTTTCCTTTGGCATTGCGGTAGATGTTGTTTCCCAAGTATTTCAGAGCAGAGTTTTGGCAAAATTTAATTGCAATCAATTCAATTCAGTACGTCCTTTAATTCGCGAAGTTACAATGTACGTGTTACTATGTAATTCGATTACGGATTCACATTGTTGAATTCCGGAGTCACTATTTCTTGTAAATTTAAGCTGAATTTATTTTCAGAATAATTCGCTTATCATATTCCTTCCATTAAATATGCAAATACCTATCGTGATTCAGTTTGGAGGCTCCACCATTTAAAGTTTTATGTTTGCTCTTATTGTTAACTGTTTTGAACTCTCGCCACTTTTTCATCATAAAGAGAGGAGTGGGGGGATCTATTCTCAATTGAGAACATCTGGTCCGACCTTAATGAATTTAAATAAATTATGTTTTTTGTTTCTATACTATAGCGTATATTTAGGGTTTTAACAGTTTTATTAGATTAGTGGGGGTTGAGGGGGTCCTATATTTTCTAAATTGAGAAAACGGAGCTCGTTCCGATTTCAATGAAATTTTGAATACTTAAGTTTTTTTTCGTACTTAGTAGCATATATTTAGGGTTTTAAACAGTTTTATTAATTAGTGTGGGTGAGTGGGGGGCTATATTTTCTAAATTGAACGGCTCGTCCGATTCAATGAAATTTGATAATTAGTTTCTTTTCGTACTTATTAGCGTATATTTATGGTTTTAAAACAGTTTATACTAATTAGTGGGTGGTGAGGAGGGGGCCTATGATTTCCTAAAATTGAGAAACGGGCTCGTCCGATTTCGTAATGAAATTTAATACTTATGTTTTTTTCGTAAAACAAAAAAAACAAAAAAACCTTATTAACGTATATTTAGGGTTTTAACAGTTGTTATTACTTATTGGGGGGTGAGGGGGGGCCTATATTTCGAAATTGAAAACGGCTCGTCCGATTTCAATGAAATGTTAATAATTATGTTCCTTCGTTCGTACTTATTACCCGTATATATTAGGGTTTTAACAGTTTTAATTAATTAAGTTGGTGTGGGTGAGTGGTGTGCCTTTTAAAATCATTTTCTAAATTGAAAACGGCTCGTCCGATTTTAATGAAATTTAATATTTATGTTTCTTTTCGTCCTTATTAGCAGATATTTAGGGTTTTGTAGCTGTTTTATCTTAATTAGGTGTGGTGGGTGTGAGTGGGGCATATTTCTAAATGTTTTTTTCTGATCAATTATGTTAAACTAAATGATTTTGAGGAAATGATTTTCCCAAATAAAAATGTAGATATCCCCTTGCCCTTGCTGTCCCCCACTCCCCACTATCTCTATCACTACCCTTACATAGGTTTCTTGTTATCATGATCTAGTATATAATATATATATATATATATCTATATATATATATTGATTGGTTTGAATGAAAAAAAGTCACGTTTTAAACCGTTTCTAATTTTTTTTTCTTTTTAATAAAACATATGAGCATCGACGATCAAGATGGCAACCCCTAAAAACATGTTCCGTGTTAGTCTTTCTTTAGTCGACAGGCTCAAGGTGGCCATTTTTTTTTTTCTCTCATTTTCCATTTTGAACTTTAATAAATAAGGAAGTATCCACGAAACTATTAAACCATAAAATACAATATTAATATCGGATTATAGCCATTAGAGTTAGTATAATTATATTTATTGTAGTCGGTATTACTATTACTATATAGCCGCTGGGAGAATAGCACTTTTGCAGAGACTTGGTAGAAATTCCTAATTACTTTACTGAGATAAGCGACACCTTTGGGAGAAGGCCATTTGTTGACACTACCTCTGGGAATGCTTAAGGTTCATCCAATTTGTGGAGTAACCATCCTAATCCTCTTCGCCTCTTACTAGTCCTAGTTTTTTTTTTTTTAATATATTACTATCTATAAAATTAAACTGGTCTATATTTTTCCAAAACAAAAAAAAACGGTAGTTCCGAGTGATAGAGAGATATATGCTTTATTGAGACAATTAACAATAAACATAGTGCTGCCCAACTTTATTGGGTTGCTGTAAACACAGCATACTCATCTATCCAAGACAAAAGACAACAATATAATTTAAAATTTAGTTATAGTTTTATAATATAATAAAACTATAGAAGAATACCTTCTGAAATAAGGCTTTATTGAACTTAATTAGAATATACTAACAATGTATGGAATGAGCATGTGAGATAGTTTCACATATGAAGGTTAATAATAATAATATGATTATTATTACATTCACCCCCTGCCTAGTAAAGATCGTAATCTTCATATTTACGGGGCAAGCACGGGTCCTTGTCGTTCTTCTTAAGATCGGACTTCCTACCCCTACTTCTTCTTGCGGTCTTCTTTCTACCCCTACTTCTTCTTGCGGTCTTCCTTCTATTAGCTCTTCTGCTTCATGTGAGGGGCCGTATAGTCATACCAGGTTCGCTTTGATTATGAGTCGCTTGATTTGTGTCACCTGTTGGCATCTCATCTTCCGCATCTTCATGATGTTCCGAAGGGAGGTCTCCAGTAGGCGCCAGATGCCTTGTAGATACCCGTGTCTCCTTGCCATTCGGCAAGCGTACGAGGGCGTAGTCTGGGTTTACTTTCGATCAAGGTTACTTCATCGACTCTCGGGGTCGTACTTTGACAGACGGATGTGTCGTTTCAGTAGGACTGGTCCAGGAGTTGTGAGCCAGTCGGCGTCGATCTTCCCATACCAGATCTCCGGGGATGTTTGAAGAATCGCTCGTGTGGAGTTTCATTTGTAGCCGTGGATAGAAGAGATCTAATTGAGGTGAAGAGCTTCATTTGAGAACAGTCTCCCAGTGTGAGGTTTCCATGAAAGATTTTAGGTTAGAATCGTGTTCCTCTTTGGTTTTACCTCCAATCGTAACATCGTCTAAAAGTGCAACAGTTCCTTTTAAGTTTTCATTTTTAATGATCCTATCGATTGTGCGTTGAAAAGCTGCTACACCGTTGGTGACTCCAAAGGGTATCCTTTTGAATTCCCAAAGTTGGCCACAAGCTTCAAAGGCGGTATACTGCTGTTCATCTGTTCTTATAGGAACCTGTGATATGGCTGATTGGAGGTCAATTTTCGAATACCATTTATAGTTTGCGATTGTGTTAACTATTTCATCGATTCTAGGAAAGGGATACGCGTGTCCAATTCCGTAAATTTATTAATCGTCCGGAGTAATCGATGCACATTCGCCTCTCTTTCTATTTTCGTTATTTAAAACCAACACTTGGGCTCGCCACGGGGAGATACTCGAGCATATGATATCTTCTTTCTGCAAACGTTCGATCTCTTTCGCAATGAACTCAGAGTCCGAGGATGAATGTTTACGGGATTTGATGGCGATCGGTTTGCAGTCGGGTGTAAGATTAGAAAATAAAGAGACTGGTTCTAGTTTAGCTAATTAACAATAAACATAGTGCTGCCCAACTTTATTGGGTTGCTGTAAACACAGCATACTCATCTATCCAAGACAAAAGACAACAATATAATTTAAAATTTAGTTATAGTTTTATAATATAATACCTAATACTACCTGATACTGGACAAACTAATAACATTTGTTTTTTTTTTTCTTTTTCCTTTTTTTTCCCTTGCTCTTCATTTTTTTTTTTTTTTTTTTTTTTAATTTTTGTTTTCTATTATCATACTATACAATATATACTAACAAAGGAGAATTAGCCGTTAAAAGATTTGATTGGTTCAATCAGATGAATCTATATATTATTGGACACTGTAAGGTAATTCATTAATTATATATAATGCACATTGATCAGTATAGTTTCACATAAATATACTTTATTCGCATTTGTCGTGCATGTGTGTTTTTTTGCATGTTTCAGGGCTTGAAAATGTGGCAATAGCCATGAAACGTCGCAAACTTTAGATAATCATGTTTATATTATATGATTTTTAATAAATAATGATGGGAGATTAAATCCTTTTTGTAAAATACACCTTATTTTCTATTATCTTTTCCTTTCCTTTCCCCCCCCCCCTTCTTTTCCTATTTCACTTCATTCTTTCATTTTTTTATGTTTTTCCCCCCTAATATTCACATATCTACCACACACTCATATACATATATGCACATAGAATCAGGAATCAGATAAATTGCTACATACTTAATAAGTATAAATTTGAATGGGCTATCCTATGCACCATGTATGTGGTGGTGAATAATTCCCAGGGAGTCAAATATATTTTCGGCCATTATCGCTGTATCCCTCACCTCCACGCCAAGGTCCTCCAAAAAGCTCCTTTGTTTTTTTCCGGGATGACTCCGCGAGACCCAAACCATAATCCTTTCATGGAGAAATCTCTATTTCCGAATGTCTCGCGGAATTTCTCTTTGAGGAAAGGGATACATTTTTCATAAATATCCATTTTCTCCCTTTCTACTTCACCTGATTGATCGAGGTTATTATTTTCATACCTTACAGTAGGATCCACTATCAGCGCTGTCCGTCCGTTCTTCTGGCACTTGAAAATAGAAAGTTTCAAACGTGTCTTTTTTTTCATTCAACCAATATAGGTAGGTCCTAGTGAAAAATGTTACCTATAAAAGATATTTTCCTTTTAATTTCTGATAAGTTAAATATAAGCAAATTTGGACGTGTAGGGTTTACATATAGGTTACCATCTCCTAAAATACAAAAGCCGGACTTGGCGCTGTATTAAAACGGACATTTGCCACAATAGCGGGACATTATCTTTAAAAGCCAAACATACCTTATATAAAGCCGAATGTACGTTTTTAAAGTTGGAATTAACTTCAATAATAAAAAAGTCTGTCAAGATAAGTTACATATAATTTTTAATTAATCAAAGCTATGTTACATAATTTATATTACAGGTTTAAGTTTTTAGTTATAACATTAACCACTTATTTATAGTCCTATTCTTAATCTTTTGATCTTAATGTATGACATTAAAACTAATAACTACCTGAAACATTTTCAGTCTTCTATAGACTTCACTTATATAAAAATAAAAAAAAATTAATAAATTACAGCTCCACTTTGGCAGTAAACTAATAGTTTTGATTATACAAATATAAAAATATATGCACTATTCTAAGGAGAAAACGAAAAGATTAAAACTAGAAAGCAAATTATAAAGAAATCTCAAAGGTTTCTAAAAATAATAAAAATCCATAAATTCTTAGTTTCATTTTGCTTTTTCACCTACTTCATCCAAAACGTCGTTTTCCTTAGAAATCATATCATAAAATTCTGCACATGTTAATTTTAAATTGCATAATATGAACATCATCTGTTTGCAATTTATTGCGTTCCTTTGTCCACTGGGCATTAATCAAAGAGAAAACTCTTTCAACGTTGACGTTATAGCATAGAATCGCAAAATAGTATTCTTCCAATTTTAGTAGTTAAGAATTAAATTCTTCATTATGAAATGATCTAAAATAAGCAGTCCATTTTTTATGTGCCGAAAGTTTTTTAAAATCTTTTATGAAATTCTGCCATTGGTCAAAAAGTTTACTAAATTAGTCTAAAAGGTAAGAGGTGTGGGAGTTTCCAAGATCTGAACACAGTCGCATTTCCGCCACGCTGTACTACTTTTAACGAGAAGACGAAAAAGCCCAACAAATGCCGGACAGGCCGGAAACACAAATATTTGGCCGGACACGGCCATAAAAAGCCGGACATGTCCGGCTAAAGCAACCCTATACCCTCTCGAATCCTCTTGTCTCTCAACTTTCTTCTCGCTCAATTTCCGATTGCCCTTCGATTCGTGTGAAAAGAATGTGGCCTAGAGAGTTCTTAATGTTGAATATTTATCGAAATGCTTGTAATAAGAAGTTCTTTACATGTTATTGGCATCTTATTTTAATCATTCTACCGCAAATTTACTTTGTATTGCATGCAATTATAAATCTCAATAAAGTATAAAAAAAAATAAAAATAAAAAATTACATATAGTGAAAATCTATATCGGCATAAAACTCCAAGAAAATGGTATGATGATGATTACAATACAAAAATTAGCTTTTAGTTTTTTACACGCAGCCTTCTTGATCAATATTTTTCTTCCAAGGACAAACAGTTTGCTGGTGGCGCTAGATGGCGCGCCAACGATCTAACCTTATTCCTAAAATAGTTGAGAAGGCGCTGAGCGGAATATAGAAGGGCCTGGACACGTCAGCCTTCCTGTCATTTCGTTTCAACAGCTTCGATGCTCTCTTCTCCTTGAGTGAAAAGAACTTATACTTTCTAACCGAAGAAATTTCAGCATCTTGAGTGATAATCAGATACTCAAAGGAAACTAACGAGAAAGAAAACTGAACATGTTCCAACATGGAGGATCTTCGAGATATCGATGGTCGAGTGATAAAATTTTGAATTATTATTAGTCCTAGTAATAATACTTTGTATTATCGATAATGATTGAGGAGAATGTGTAAATATGGGCACCCTCTTTTTTTTTTTTTTTTTTTTAATTTAAATTTACTTTTAACATCAATTATTTCATTTCGAAAACGACAATCTACAAAAACGTTTCAAAATAGTACCAGAAAAAATGAGGTTTAAATATGGGCCACTCCAAAAAAGTCAACAAAAATAGGATAAAGCCCTCCGAACTGTAGTGAATGCTCCTTGCTATGTATCCAACGAAACCCTACACAATGATCTCAATATACCATACCTCCTCGACCTCATAACCCCTAAAAGTTTTGAAATTCCATCGCAACCTTTCCTTCCTCGCTAACCCTCTTGCTCAATCGTAATCCAGTTCAACACATCTTGATAACCTCCCTCGCAGACTAAACGGCAATGGCCCGAGACCTTTTGAAAATTTATTTATGTTGGAGATCTGGCAATGGCCAACTTCTCCACACATGCCCTGAGTGACTTTACTACTGCGCTCTCACTCAGCCTCCACTGAGTTTTCTTTAACACCAGTGACGCAGCTAAGAGAGAAAAACTGGGACCTCTCTGTGCCTGGCATTTTTTTTTTTTTTTTTATTGCTATTATTTAATTTGTTTTTCATTTTTATCATATTTTAGTATTATATTTTTTTTATTTATTTTTTTTTGTATTATTCACATATTTCAATTGTATATATATATATATATATATATATATATATATATATATATATATATATATATATATATATTATATTATATATTATTTATGTATAGCATAGTACTTCTTTTTTTTTTTTTCAATTATTTTATTTTTTTCTTTCTTTTATTGTACATAATGTGTGAATGTAATCATGATGTCATCGATATTACTTATTGCCCACATTTGTGGCAGATTGTAATAATTACTCAATAAATGTTTGAAAACAAAAATATGATAAAAGCATTCGGAACGGTAGAGAGTTTATTTCTTACATAAAAACAAATTATTTACAGAAATCGTAATCATAACTAGCCCTTTCAGCCCCAGCACGACCATAGTTATATATCTTATATTAGCAAATGGCGCCATAGACAGTCTTTAACATCCTTAAAAGTCGCCGCCAGTCTTTAATACCTCCCTTAGCCAGTAGGGAGGGGTGTCCATGTTTACACCAGTGCCCGTTTTTACACCTCTCTCTCCTCTCTCTCTCTCTCTCTCTCTCTCTCTCTCTCTCTCTCTCTATATATATATATATATATATATATATATATATATATATATATATATATATATATATATATATATATCCTGGAAATTATATTTTCTGATTTGTATTTTTTTAAATCCACACTTGTCGCTTATCCAGTGACATGAACCAGATACTTAATTAACTGTTAGACCACGAGAGAGGTCACAACCTCACTAATCACAACCCACCCTTCCTCCTAAGATGATAATTAATTGATTTTATTTATCCCAGTAGGTCCCGTAATCAACTCCTTTTTGACATTCTTCGGGTGTTCTCGTGTGACTCGTTTCTCGAGGTCATGGGTTGTATTTGATTGATGATATGTCTGTAGAGTTTGTCGTGAAATCCTTTTCTATGAAGTCTGGATGTGATCTTTTAGCTTGGATAAGTGTTAATCTAAATGTAAGGTTTTGTTATTTTGGCCTAACAAGGTGATTGTGTAATGAATCTTAATGTTACTGACTGGAGAGTCGGTACTTTTTTAATATTTTTTTTTTTAGTTATCCTGTTCAATTTTTGCGGCGTACGTTCATCGTGATTTTAGCAAGTATAAGTATTTAGTATTTGCATAATTTTCAATGTTTTATGGAGAAATGGATTATCTTATGGATCATTTATAATTAAAGTATGTTAGACTAGGGAATGTCCGCTAACTATAGTCCTGAATAAAGTGTAAAAGAAAATTACATAGTCTTTTTTTTTCTTGTGAACATGGGACAATCCTCTTTCTAGCCTCCATGAGAACTCTTTAAGTAATAGGGCATAGGACAAGCTAACGGGTGGCTATAAAATCTCAGTTTCGATTTTTTTTTTTTTTTTTTTTTTTTTTTTTTTAATTTTATTTATTTTATTTTATTTTTTTATTTTTATTTTAATTTTTTTTTTTACATACCTCCTTCTTGCCCCACTCTCTTCAATTGTTTTCTAATATCGAAGTTTTGAATAAGCGAGAACATATCATAGTCCAGTCAATAAACACATTGTAGAGTGCATGGAATATGCGATAATTTTTGACTTCATACCTTCGTTAGGAATAGTTAAAAGGTAAACATACTAAAAGTCCCTGAGTACATACTAAAGGGACTGATAGTAAATTTAAGGAGCATTAAAAAAAAAAATAGAAATTTCGGATCGAACAATTAGTTTCGGAATGAGAACCAACAAACGTGTTTTCTCAGAGAAGTGCGACTCCAGTTAAAGAGTGCCGAAATGAGGGGTGTAGGCTGCATAAAAAATGCGATAATTTTTGACTTCATAGCTTTGTTAGGAGCAGTTAGTAGGTAAACATACTAAATACGGGGTGAGCTAACGGTGGGGGGAGGGAAGAACGTCCCAATTTTGTTTTTCGATATTATCTCGAAAACAGTGGACTCTAGAAAAATATGTTACAAATCAAAATTAAAGCTCATTAAATTTCCTATAAAATTAATTATATACGTATTCGTAGAAATTCCAAAGTTTTCGAGATATTTATTAAAAATTGATAGAAATAAACAAAACGTTTATTAAAAATTGAAAACTTTCAAGTAGCAGAAAATAAAATAAAGCAATGTGAATACCTACAATTTTGATTTTTTTTTTTCTGAAAAACGTTTAAAGTAAATACCGTTAGAAAAAGGTAAGGTTCATTTGTTTTTTTTCCGAAAATCACCGATTTTCAATAACGAATATCTTGTAAACGGTTAGAACTGCGACAAGTTAATATATTGTCAATTTTATAGGAAATTTAATTAGCTTTTATAAATATTTGTAACATATTTTTCTAGAGTCAACCGTTTTCGAGATATTATCGAAAAAACGAACAAATTGAACTTCTCCACTTCTCCCGACCGTTAGCTCACCCCCGAGGGACGGGGACTTTTAGTATGTTTACCTTCTAACTATTCCTAATGAAGCTATGAAGACAAAAATTATCGCATATTCTATGCACTCTACGTCCCTCATTACAGCACTCATTGACTGGACTAATTAACATTTCAATACATTATTTTACTAAAAACAATATATTTCTTTTCAGTTTTTTTTTTTTTTTTTTTTTTTTTTTTTTTTTTTTTTTTTTTTTTTTTTTTTTTTTTTTTTTTTTTTTTTTTTTTTTTTTTTTTTTTTTTTTTTTTTTTTTTTTTTTTTTTTTTTTTTTTTTTTTTTTTTTTTTTTTTTTTTTGTATCTTCTAAGAATTATTAAAGGAAATACTGAATGATGAGGAAATAAGACTCTTTTAATATTCCTATCTCTGTTTCATTCTCTTCTATGAAGACTTTTTGATAAAAGTTTTGTAGAGTATATTTTTTTTTTACTCCCCAAAATGTTTCTTATTATTACCTGTCTCATTGGATCTATACTCTAAGTAAATCATTATTCTTCCTCTTGATAAGTTTTTACTCATTCTGTTAATGTTCCTGAAGTTAGTATCTCAGGTATTTATATATAAGTCTTTATGATTTGGTCCTGATAAATGACAAAATATGAATGGTAGCTAATAAGCTCTTCTGTTTCAGGACCAGCGATGCAACAGTGGGACCAGGAAATTCCACGGGTGAGTTCTTTTGGCTTCAATATATTTAATATAATTTACCTCTGTGGTTGGAGCCTCAGTAAAATAAATTTACCATTATTTTCTAATCTCTTTGTAAGGAGTGAATATGTATGGAAAATCATAGTTTGCCCAACAGATTGAATGGTGAGAATTACTAGGATTTGTTACAAAATATCCTACCACAACTTCAACACGATATTCTACCTGAAGTTCGGCAAAATATGATTTTCCAACACCATGGTGCTCCTCCACATTAGGCTTGCTTTATATTATCCGACACGACAGGTAGCGGATCAGACACGGCACGGTCAGACAAATACATGGCGTATTTATATTATCAGGCAAAGCGGGTTCCAGCATAACCCGGAAGTACATGCGAAGCGGAGATATTTTTTTTTTTTTTTAATGATTTGTTGTTTATGGTATATTATTTCATACTAGTGTTTAGTCATTATGTTTGCCCGGTTTGCCACCGAAGATTTAGGCGTAGTGGCTCTTTGGTTTTTATATTGTTATATTAATATAAAATGTTCAGTGTGTTACTCCTGACGCACTCAATCAATTTTTCAGCATCCAGTTTTGCAAAAAAAAAAAAAAAAAAACAAAAATGAAATTAAACGCAGAAAATGAACTGGAACGGGGCAAAGTCTCTGCAGTACTGCACTGTCGGAGTCGGAAAGTAAAGTATACTACGAAAAAGGCACGTTAAGACACGGTCCGGCACGTGCCGGCTCCGACAAAATATTCTTTTCGAGAATTGTCTTAATGTCTTGTCTGAAACGTGCCGTATCTTGCCGGATCCGATCCGCTATATATACGCAGGCACTATAAAACTAACTATACTAATATTTTTTTTGTCTGAAACGTTACGGTCCGCTACGTGTCGGGCCGGATAAGGCTTGTTTTATATTATCCGGTACGACAAATAGCGTATCAGACACGGCACGGTCAGACAAATACATGGTGTATTTATATTATCAGACACAGCGGGTTCCAGCACGGACCGGGAGCACAGGCGAAGCGGAGTTTCTTTTTTTTTAATGACTTTTTGTTTATAGTATATTACTTCATACCAGTGTTTAGTCATTAGGTTTAGTCCAGATGTGTTATTTGTCCAAGACTAAAAGATAAAAAAAGTCAAGAAAGCATGCACTAAATGTAGAAAACCTACATGTCCTGGACAGCGAGTAGAAATTTATACAAATTGTTTTGATTAGAATTTTTTTTTTATAATTGCATATGTTAAATTTCTGTTTTTATATTCTTATATTAATATAAAATGTTCAATGTGTTACTCCTTACGCACTCAATTAATTTTTCAGCATCCAGTTTTGTAAAAAAACAAAACAAAAATGGAATCAAATTTAAACGCAGGTAAAGAACTGGAACGGGGCAAAGTCACTGCAGTATTGGACTGTCGGAGTCGGACAATAAAATATACTACGAAAAAGACACGGTCAGACACCTGCCGGCTCAGACAAAATATTCTTTTCGAGAATTGTCTTAATGTCTTGTCTGAATCGTGCCGTGTCTTGCCGGATCCGATCCGCTATATGTGCGCAGGCACTATAAAACTAACTATACTAATATTTGTCTTGTCTGAAACGTTACGGTCCGCTACGTGTCGTGCCGGATAATATAAAACAACCTTTATTCGAAAGCAGTACAAAAATGAATAAATCAACGGTAACCCACACGAACAAATAGAAACGCTTTCCACTGTAAAAACAGACTCATCTGTCCATAAACTTCATCTCAAAACTGGTATTCTTCAACATCATCTGCAATCAGAAGCCAATTTCAGGATTGAGATCTATGTTCATTATTATTGGATTTTAAACCTTACATTGAAAATCTAATAAAATAAATCCTAAATAATAATAATAAATAAATAACATAAAATCCTATGATCTGTTGTCGCTTTTCCTTCCAGTTTTCCTTTATTTTCTATTAAAAAATAAATTTTTTCTTTGCTCTTTATTCCAATTAAGAGTTTATTATGTTTAAACTACATATTTCCATTAAGCGATTATCATGTCTTATTTACACAAGTATCTGATTTGTATGCCAAATCAAAACATCATGTTTTTCCGATTTTAAATGTAAATTTCTCCATGAAATCGATACGGAATCATTAATTTGACCATACCATATGAAAGCTGAATGAATTTGCAAAGTTTTGCAAGATCAGCAGTTTTGTGGAAAGTTTTTTTCGCAAACTAGTGAGCGTTGAAGTATTACAAGACATTGTGACTTTCCCAAATAAGGTGAAGATCAAGCTGTTCTTTAGGTTTGTAAAATCCAAGGTTACAGGTATCCAGGTATTATAGAAAATTTAATTCTAAATCCGAAAATGTAGTAAAAATTTGAAAAATATTTAAACAAATTGGAGATATTACAGCTTTTATGGAAAAAAACGTGGTTTCCTCAAAAAAGTCTTTGATTAATCGTATATCTACAACCGATTGGAATAGAAAGGTGAGGTCTGCGGCATTTTGCTACATTTTTGATCTAGTTTCACCCATTTTTTTATTTTGCACTAAGAGGGACTCTCTCTGTATATAACGCTAAATCCTTATAGAAATTTTACTAAACTTTTTCACATTAGGAAAGAGGAAATATGAAAATATTAGTATGTAAATACTAAATGTGTGTTGAAAATAGTGTTGAGAAGGCGAAACATAAATCTGTACCTCGGAGGTACAGGAGACTATGTCCTTTTTTTAGCCCAAAATTTATTATTACGTATTCTTATTCACCTTTTTCCCTTTATACAGAGGTATAGAATTCTATGTCCTAGACAAATTAATTGTAAGGTATGTTACATAAAAAAAAATTTTTTTTTTTTTTTTTTGGGGGGGGGGGGGCATAACGTCCTTATGTACTCCAATAAGGACAGGAAGGACGGTTTACCAACCTATTTCAGCCTGGATGGAAAGTCAAGATTTATTTCGTGCGCATAAGTTCAGGAAATGAAATATTTTTTTCTTTAAACTGCTCTCCTGTAAAGTTACGGCAATGTGACTTACAAGGGGAGGACACACTCATTCTCAATAAATATTAGACACGTATTTTGCCGTTCCGACCAATGGGCACTAGAACCCGAGAAAAAAAAAATTAACTAGCATTAAATTAATTTATTTTATATCTCGAGTTTAAAAAATGATATCTACATGATTCTTGCACCAAGATTTTTATTTTTGATTGCAAATTTAAGAAAAAATACAGCCGTTCCATAGATTTTGGGTTAGGTTGATTAAATTCTAAATAAAATGATTAGATTTTCAAGCAAACTACCTCTATAGATTTTTCAACACAAATTGATGTCAGATTCTAATTCAGCACCCTCAAAAACATTGAAAAACGTTTATTCAATAAAAATATCATTTTTCACCCTCTTCAAGTAAAATGAAATTTTTAAAACGATTATTGGTTAATTTCCTTTAAATTTCGATCAACAAAAACCTATTAAAAAAATTGGCAAATCCGAAAAACATATTTATAATAACTTGAGTTTGAAACCATATATAGATAGGAAAATGAAACCAAAGACATTTCAAGAGTATTACCACCCTATATTTTATATTAAAAAAATGAAGTTGATACGTTAAACAGTCTAAGCGTAATTCATGTTTTTGTCAATTTAAACAAAAATTGCCTACCATTTGGTAAGGCACATTTTAAAGCTTACGAATTTTTATTTTTATTTTTGGATGAAATTTTATATTTAAGGGTTCTTTTTAATGCTGAATTCGAATCCGATGTCGGTTCTTGTGAAAAAAGTATATTGAACGTAGTTCAATGAAAAAAATGATATTTTTTATTTGTATTGAATAAACAAAAAATGATATTTTTTGTTTTTATTGAATAAACGTTTTTCAATGTTTTTGAGGGTGCTGAATTAGAATTTGACGTCAATTTTTGTGTTTGAAAATCTAATCATTCTTTTATAATTTAATTAACCTAACCCAAAATCTATGGAACAGCTGTATTTTTCCTCAAATCCGCAATCAAAAATAAAAATCTTGGTGCAAGAATCATGTTGATATTTTTTTAAAATCGAGATATAAAATAAATTAATTTAATGCTATTTTATTTTTTTTTCTCGGCTTCTAGGGCCCATTGATCGGAACGACAAAAAATGTGTCAAATATTTTTTGACCAGGAACCTCAAAAAAAATTGCCAACAAGATCCGTGAGAGGCTGAGTGTGTCCTCCCTTGTTAGTGTTCTGTACCTCCGAGGTACAGAAATATATATAAAGCACTAAACAATACAATTCCCATTGTTAACTTTAGAATTGCAATTTCACATGTGAGGTTATAGGAAAGAGCTAACGATAAATATTGAAACCGAAGTGAAGTATCGATCTGAAAGAACGATATGGGTTTCACCAATCTGGTGGAGCAGTGGTACGATGTCGTTACCTAAAATATTGTTGCTTTGAAGTTTTCCCGTTCCATTTCGTCATCTGTAACATTTATTGAAAAGATACGAGTACGGAGGGAAGGCAGAGAGGGGACATATATGTATTCAGATTGGTGAGGGGAGAGAGTGGTAGGATATTGCCTCTGCTGCTGCTGTAACCAATGACGCTGCTGACAGCCGACAGCGCTCCCAGCCGATGGTCAGTGTGTACAGCGTCCTGCACTACTGTTTGCACTCACTTATTGTAAACCTATATGACCAGTACAGTTTCCATCAATAGGATATCACACTATGTTTGATAGGTGTAGCATGATCCGCCGTATATAAATATTCTAGTCGATAAGTGCTGATATAAGAGGTGTAGAGTGCATCAAATATGCGATTATTTTTTACTTCACAGCTTTATTAGTAGCAATAAGAAGGTAAAAATAATAAAAGTCCTCGCCCCTGGGGGGGGGTGAGTATACGGTGGAGAAAAGGGAAGAAGGTCCTATTTTTGGGTTTCTCGATCATATCTCGAAAAGGGTGGACTCTAGAGAATTATGTTCTAAATAAAAATTAAAGCTAATTAAATTTCCTATAAAATCTATCCAAACATATTTGTCGAACTTCAATATTTTCAAGAAATACGTAATTGAAAATCGATAATTTTCGAGAAGAAAAAAAAATTTACCCCACATTTTGTCAAACATTTGCTTCTAGTACGTTCCACGATCGTTTCTCAGAAAAAATGTCAGAATCAAAGTTGTAAAGAATTAAATTTACTTTAATTTCATATATACGCTTCTAGCACTTGAAGCAAATGTTTGATAAAAAATGAAGTAAAAATTATTTTTTTGTATAATTTATCGAGTTTTAATAACGTATATCTCAGAAACCGTTGAAAGTTCGACAAATATGTATAGATAAAATTTTATAGGAAATTTAATATTCTTTATTTTTGATTCCTTTCATATTTTTCTAGAGTCCAATGTTTTCGAAATATAATCGAAAAACCCAAAAATAGGGCCTTCTCTCCTTCCCCCACAGTAAGCTCAGCCCACAGGGGCGGGGACTTTTAATATGTTTACCTTCTAACTACTCCTAACGAAGTTGTGAAGTTAAACACTATCCCATATTTCATGGACTCTACAACGTGTTCATTGATTGGACTGAAATATTAAAGTATTGAGGGTACAGTCAATAAAAACAGGGCTTGTTATTATGCCAACTAGGGATTGGTATATATATATCGATATTTTTCTAACGATAATCAGATATTTTTAGCGGTATTTATTCTTTCGATACATCGGTATTTATCTTTCAATTTATCGTTTTCCCTATATTAAAAAATAATTTAGGTTGGCAAAGAAATATGTGTATTTGTAATCACACCTTTATATTATATTAGCCCCAAGTTGAAAACCATAAAAAACGACTCCTCCAAAAATCCAATTATAACCATTTTGATCTCTGACTCCACTAATTGCATAGTTGATAAAGAATTAATTTCATCCACTTAATCCAATACTTTCCAACTTGTGAAGAAGTTTTCTTCTTTGAGATCGTTTTTTTTTTTTTTTTTTTTTTTTTTTTTTTTACTTGTGCAATATCTTAGTTTTTTCCACATTGCAGTAACCCCACAATGGGTGCATGTATTTCTAAGCGTTCCATCTCTCGACATAACGCGTATTATCATTAATATTTGTACAGATATGTTCAGTTATATATATATTGCAAAAAACATTTTAAAATAATATAGAGATTAATATGAAATATAAACAATAATTACTTAATGGTATTAGAAGTTAATTAATAAATACAATTTTTAAAAAAAAATAAATAAAAAGTGATGCTAAACAAAATAAGTAAATAAATAAATAAAAAATAAATAAATAAATAAAATAAAATAAAAATAATATATATAAAAATAGAGGTAGAATTATAGATAAATTGTTCAATTGTTGAGTTCCATATGATCAACATGATCCACAAATGCATCAAAATCATCAAAATATTTATCTATGAGATCCTTCTTCGAAGGCGGCCATTCGCCTCCGTTCTGTAGGGCTGAGGATATCAGCTTGTGTCTTTCCAAATTTCTGCAGTCATAAATGCGGAGATCGTAATTTGCTCACTGTTTCTGTCGCAGTTACAAATGCTGTTGTCAATAAGTTTAAATATGTGTAAGTAACTTTTAGCTCCGCCATGCCCTGTCAAAAATTGGGTAAGTTTGTAATTCATTTTTTTAATGTTTTTTCTGTCGTCTAAGGTTTTAATGAATTCATAAGTATGTCTTCCTTTTGTTGAATTTGTCCATCTTTCGTTCCAAGTTTGACGAGTCGTTGTTTTCAAAATGCGCTTAACTGCACTGATTGGTGCTTTATTGAATACAATTTGAAGAGTTGTATCCTTTGCCGCTTTTTTAGCTTCTATATCTGCTTGCTCATTTCCAAGTAAGCCGGCATGGGTTTATCCATTTAAAGGAAATTTGTATTCCTTGTCTGTAGCAAGAGATCAATTCTCGCCTGATTTCTTCTTCTTTCTTATATTTTTGATTTTAAAAACGCTGATTTGGCTATCTGTCTGTATACAGTAGTCATTATTGGTATCACGGCCTTTAATAAATGATACGGCTTTAAGGATAGCAAACAGTTCGGCTTGGTTATTGGAGCAATAAGGTCCTAGCCTGAATCTCCCTTTAGTGCCCCTGAGTCATGAAATGAGCAACTCAATGGTCTTAACGGCAAAACAACCGCAAAGGATAATAAACTTCATGCAATATCCTATTCATGTAAAAATAATACCAATATCCATTAAAATAGATTTGTTATATTTTATGTTTTTCTAGATGCATCTAGTCTCTCCAATTCAAAATGCTTCGAGAAATCAGTAGTTTTCTGTACTACCACTAATGAACAAGTCCTCAATGATCTAATAGTCCCATTTGTTACTGATTTCAAATCAGATACCTTCCCTTTCATAATAAACTACACTCACACCGAAATCCACTAGTCGCTCAACTTGCTTTCCATTCCATTTCCGATAATTCTCCGGAGCGTCTAAAAAAAAAAAAAAAAAAAAAAATGATCTTGGAGTGTTCTAAAATGCAACTTTCATCTTATTGCTACCAATTGGTAGTTACTCTACATGTTTTTGTCATGTAATTATATTTGTAATCCAGCAAATTTACTTGATGTATAATAATGGAATATTATACATTCAAATGATTTAAAAAATAAAATAAAATACTTCAACTATATGGCTATTATATTTTTCATTTTAATTTTTTTTAGAGGAGCTATTTCACTATTTTTTTTTTTTTTTTTTTTAGAATACGGTTTATGTTTGAGTTGACAAAAAGTTTATGTATTGACCGGTATCTCTTTTAAAATATAGCAAATTTAGTATCTTGTCTAAATAATCTTTTTTTAAATAGTAACCGCAATGACCCCATGACCTTTTGTTATATAGCATTATGCTGGTAATGGCCAGCTTGACCGCTCAGATCCTGAGTGTCTGTGGCTATAGCGATCTCACTCAGCCTCCACTGGATATTAATAGTGACGCAGCTGAGAGAGCAGCGCTGGGATCTCTTTGAGTCTGGTCTTGACTCTCAATAAGTGGGAGAAAGACTTAATTCGAAGCCCCAATACAGGCTTAGTGTGTCTGTATTGATAGTTTGATCGTATTTTAATTTTTGTTATTATTTTATTTTTATATTGATTCTTGTGATTATATAACCAAAGTTTATTATTAGTTGTTTTTTATTATTATTATTTTTATTGAAACACACAGAGTGGTTATGTAAACGTTTAGGGGTTTAGTACCAACCAAAAGTTTATATATTTAGTGTTTTTTATTATTGAAGTTGTGGAGAACTGTATGGTCCGTTATTATTTGTCCGTCCCAATATAGTTTATACTTCCCTGACGTCATTATTCTGATGGGCCTATATTTTTAATGAGGAACCACTTCTTTTATCATTCAAAACATCTTTCCAAGTTCTTGATGTAGGATTCCTGCTACATGATTATGTCTGCGGAGGTACTCTGTACCTGCAAGACCAGTACATCCTAATGACTTTGTTTGCAAAAGCGGCATTTTTCTCAAATATTTTCTCCGCAAATTCACCTCGATTTTGATTTTTTTAAATTTTATTATTATTATTTTTTTTTTTTATGAATATATCATTATCTGTCATTCACTGATGCAGATTGTAATATCTAAGACAGTAAAAGTTGAAGTTTAAATTTGATTAATTTTAAAAAAATGAATAATACTAATAACGAATTCATGACGGACTGGAAGTAATGATTCCATACTTTTTAGACGGGGCAGAAATGGAATCCATTTATTAATTCAATTATTCATTCGCTTATTATTAAATAAAATTAATTAAGCACTTAGTTATTGCCGAATTAATGTGGTCTCAAATTAAAAGAATCTAACACTGGTTAGGTACTTATTAATGGTTCATTTCAAAAACAGTACGTACATGTACGGTTTTTATATAGTTGACTCCAAGCCATAAACATTCAGGTAGGGTTGAAATTTATTCTGGATGCGCAGCAGTAAAGATTCGGTAAGTAAAGATTTGTAGCTAATTTACAGTATTTCTTGGCAGAATTCCAAGTAGCATTGTTCTTGTTTTCGTCGGTTGGAATACTCGGTCGTTGTTAAAACCACAGAGAGTTTTTATGGAGTCATCGTAAAAAACAAAAACCCGTTTACCTTCCAGAGGGAAGATCGTTGAAAACAGGCGTGCGTGTATATGCGTTGCAAGTTTACGTTAAATTTGTTCTCAATCAATGTATTGTATTAGCTCGAATATAAGACGAACTTTCATTTTAAAATAATTGAAGAAGATAGTCTGGGGTAAAGTCAGGATTAATAAATCACAAATCCGAGTTAAAAAGAACTTTTTATTGAGTGACAATGCACACTGCGGCCCTCTCCTCAGTGACTCCGCTCAAAACACTATTTTTGATTTATTGTTATTTTGACTATTGGTTGTGAATAAAAGAAAATAAATAATATGGCAAATCAACTAGTAAACAATAGAGTCCCCTATTTGTTTACTTTAAAAAAAATTAATCAGTTTCATATAGCTGGTTTTGACAAACGTGCAACACAGTTTACTTCGTGTAAAACATTTTTCTCAAAACCTTTTCTATTTACTGTCACACTATGTGGTGTTCAAGTTAAGATATGAAATTGACATTCCAACTCATCCTACCACTGTCTCCTCACCACTTACGCTGATGACACATGTGTGTTATCTGTAAACAATGATCCATTCATTGCCTCCGAAACATTCCAATCCCATATCCTAACCCTTCAAGAATGGTGTCAAAAATGGAGAATCAAAATAAATCTAAAAAAATCTCGCCAAATAACCTTTACCCTTCGCCGTAAACCCACGACTTCCTGTCCTACAGTATCTTTTAATGATATTCCACATATCCCTGTTAAACAGATCCGCTACCTAAGACTCCACTTGGACAAACGTCTTACTAGGAATCCACATACAAGACTAAAACGACAAGAAACTGCTCGCCGTCACAGACTACTTCAACATTTACTAGAAAAACGTTCAAAGATCCCGATTAATTACAAAAGACTCAAATACATGACTGTAATTAGACCAATATGTACTTACGGAGTTGAGCTTTGGGGCTTCACTAAACTATTCAATTCATCTCGTATTCAATCCTTACAATCCAAAATCCTCAAATCTTCTTACTTTTTCACCAATAAAGTTATCCATAAAGATCTTAATGTTCCATATGTTGCTGAGTTAGCCCAAACCAGATACCTATGCTTTCATAGTAAACTCCATAACCACTCAAATCCATTAGTTTCTCAACTTGCTTCCCACACCATTCCTGATAATCCTCCGAGGCGTCTGAAAGGGATATGGCCCATAGACCTTCTGGTGTAGAATTTTTATTGAAGGGCTACTGATGAGTAGTTTCAGTTTCAAGTTTTGTCACGTTATTGTAATAGTTAACAGCACATTTATTCGGTGTATAAATTTTATACAGTTGTAAATATCAAAAAATCGTTATTTAAAAAAATTAAATAAAATAAATAAAAAAAGGATAAAATTGAAAATAAATCTTTAAATTTAAAAAATTGAAAAAAAAACAAAAAAAAACAGGGAGTTGCAAAACTGTCATTGTAATGTGATTATAGAAGCTCTTGTAAAAATAAAAGTGAAGGCGAAAGTGGAATTCCTTCGCGTAAAATTAAGATATTGAAAATTTTTTAATTTAGTAAAAGTCCCGCAACAACAATGTTAAGCTTATAGGGAACAATTTTGTAAGATACTTCTAGAATTCATAATATTAAGGACGTTTTCAATTAGATGTTAATATCTTCTATCTATTGATAAATGACCTCAGAAAAATGCCAAAATAAAAAACGAGACCCCGAAGTTTGTAACATGTTAACAATGGACTTGGACCGTCTTATCTTAAGCCGCGTTTACACCAAAGTTGACAACAAGAAGTTGACAACTTGAAAGTTGCCAACTAAAGTTGGTAAGAAAAAGTTGCTCTTCTCAAATTTTGAGCAACAATTGGAAAACTTGTTGCCAAAGAATTGACGCGAAAGGTTTAGATTAAGTGAGGAGTACATGTTTCGTTCTTTTAAGTGATGTTATTGTAATTACCGATTTTTCTGATAAGGGAATTTTCTGAAATTGTTGTTTTTCCAAAGAATGTTTTTGTTTGATCGTAAATATGAAGCATTGTTTGTGAAGCATTGGGATATTTACCGACACTCCGCGGGAAACAAGAATTTAGTGGAAGACAGAAAAAATTAATGTATTTAGTAGAAAAAGCAACAAATTGCTGCAACTTGTGGAAAACTTAGTTGTCAACTTTGGTGTAAACGCGGCTTTAGACATCATTACATGTCCCACTACATCTAGCATCATATTACGGATTCCAATAATTCTGATTAGAGACTTATAAACTTTTTTGGGAGGATCATGGAAAACTAAAATTCATTCATTATTAAAATTTGAAATAACTCTTTAAAATATACTTGAATATAAAATAAAGATCTTACGTAAAAAAAAAAAAAAAAAAAAAAAAACATTGCATAGTTATACATTAATTATTATCCTGATAACAAGATTGATACTTAAAATATGTTAAATGCTTATTGTTTATATATATTTTTTTTTTTATGTGTAGATATTTTGCGAAATATGTGTACTGCTATGTCCTCTGTGTGAGTCCGGATCATGCATTTATCTATAGACAGGGATGCCAGCCAGGACTTAATCTCCTGACAATTTATAAATTAGTATTTTTATCTAATTAATTAATTATGTATTAATCTAATATCTTCTCCAGAAGGTTATCGTGGGGCCAATGATTAAGGTTTGTTAATTATAAAGGAGAGGAATCTAATATATTAATTATTGAGTGGCATGCAAATGGTGAATAAATGACGGTTGAACTAAAACAATATATATTCCACTATGGGTTGACATATAAAAATTACAGTTAGAAATAAGAATCATTAGTTAATCTAATATCTTAAATTTAACATAAGGAACTTAGCCTAAACTTATCTTGAATATGAGAGCGATGCTATGTTGTGGGTGGGATCGGCTTCATGGTGGTAAGCCGGGAGCTCTCAAGCTCCGAAGGAACCAGGAACTAGCTCAGAAGGGACCAGACCAGACATCTCCTAGACTCTCTCCATGACTGACTAAAATATCGCGTTTACCCCAAATATTACCTGGTAATGAATAGGCAGGTAGAGAAATATGGCACTCACGCCAACGAATAGTGTGAACTGCTGGACGACCTGCAAGAGGCTGTGAAGGGGCCAGCCACTCTATTACACAACACGCGAATATTATTTTGCTAAGTAAAAACCTTTTGGTTTGATACATAGCAGTACCTACAATATTTTATTATTTTTATACTATAGGTACATATTATATGAATTTTATTCCTTTTATGTATTTATTCAGTTGTTTTTATGTACGTATTTCTACAATTTTTCTTTATCATCACGATAATTCTATCATTGAAAGTTTTATATTAAATACATAATATAAGTACATTATTAATAAAAGTTATACATTTTATTAAATTGAAACTTATTATTAACAAAAGTTATGGATTTTTAAACACAATTATAACCTTATCCTTTAGTTTATTATTTAAAATAAATTTCTAAAACGAAAAAACCGATTTTTGGAGTTTCGAGTGCGATAGCCTTAATTAAGACCCCAGTGTGCAACGTTTTGCCTGGGAGTAGGGTTGGCCAATAGTCGATAGTAACTATATCAATAGGTCATGCCTATCGATAGTGTCGACTATCGGTAGATCTTTTTTACCCTCAAGTTTTGAAACTCTCGGAATTATGCTGATCTGTCTCTGTCCTGTGTCGAGGTCTTTTGAAATTGAATTCGGAATTCTTAGAGCTCAAGGGTTCTCTCAAAAAAGAAGCCAATGGAAAGAAGAAATGATTTGTTTTTCTTTCGGGAAATATGTGGCTCAGGGAGCAAACTTGATTCTTGAAATTAACTATTTCGTTATTTTTCTTTTCTGAAGATTTGATTTGTTCATTATTATTGTAACCATGTATAAATACTTTTTGAAAATTCAAATAAATTAGTTTTTTCTCTCATTTTTATGATATAATCTTATAATTTATAATCCTGATAAATTCCAAATAATGAGTAGATAATTGAATTTAATTAAATTAGTTGAAATCCTTTATTGAGTAGCTTTGGAAAAAAAGAAAACAACTATCGAAAAACTATCGATCGCAATCGATAGTTCTCAACCGATAGTATCTATCGATAGTGCTAACTATCGACTATCGCCCAACCCTACCTGGAAGATCTTCTTCTGGGCTAAAAATAACAAAAACTCCATTTGACCAAATAATAACAAAAAGCATAAAGTAAATTAATATACAAAAAAATATTACCCTATAAAGCCCTAATACGTTTCATATCCCTCGGTTAAAATGGACGCCTCAAGAAAATTAAAAAATCAGTTGGGTGGATTTTACGCCTGTTAATGTAAATTATAAAAATTATGAATAGAAGTTATCTAACCTTAATTAGTTTGTTTATTTAATATTAAAATATCTTTTTGAATTATCAAATAATCGCACATACTGCACATACGCACATACTCGTTATTTATATAAACAGCAAATATATTCCACAGTGGTGGAGATGCCCCAGGTAATTCACCGCAGGTAGGAGACACCTGCCCCGGTGTTCATTATGCCATGGCCTCCACAATGGGATAAAATTTCTTATGTAAGGAGGGTCACCGGGGTATTTCCATATGAAGGAGATCCCTTCGCCTTAATCCGACGTGGGGGGGTCCGCAAAATTAAAATCTCATATATCTCCCCCCCTTGTGGTCTGGTAAAGGGGGCGGGAGCATGGCACAAAATATCTAAGTCTCAGCCTTGATTAAACTTGCGGGTAGATAACTTGCAGCGGGGAAGTGGTTTCGGTTCGATCTTATCTTAACAACTTTATCACAACATACACTTTTATTTATATGATTTCATAATCGAAACATTTCTAAAATTTATATTCTTTTAGTATACAGGGTGAATATCTCTTAGTGTAAAAAAAAAAAAAAAAAAAAAAAATGGGTGAAACTAACGAGTAGAACAAAAATGTAGCAAAATGCCGCAGACCTCACCTTTCTATTCCAATCCGCTGCAGATATACGATAAATCAAAGACTTTTTTTGAAGAAACCACGTGTTTTCCCATAAAAGGTATAATATCTCCATTTTGATTAAATATTTTTCAAATTTAGACATTTTCCGATTTAGCATTAAATTTTCTATAATAGCACAGTACCTGTTACCTTGAATTTTACAAACTTGGTATCTAAAGAACATCTTGATATTCACCTTATTTGGGGAAGTCACAATGTCTTAATTACTATGTTCATTACCATTGGATTTTAAACATTACATTGAAAATCTAATAAAATAAAAACTAAATAATAATAATAAATAAATAAATGTAATAACATAAGATCCTCTGATCTGGTATCGCTTTATTGACAGTTTTCCTTTATTTTCTATTAAACAATTTTTTTTTTCTTTCCTTTTTATTCCAATGAAGAGTTTATAATGTTTAAAATGCACATTTCCATTATGGGATTGTCATAATGTTTTATTTACACAACAAACAGATTTGTATGTTAAATGAGAACACCACGTTTTTTCGGTTTCAAAAGTAAATTTCTCCACGAAATCAAAACAAAATCATAACGTTTAACATATCTTTCGAAAGCTTATTAAATTGGCAAGTTTTTGTGACATTTGCAATTTTATGGATAGTTTTTTCGAAAAACGATGAGCGTTGAAGTAAATAAGACATTGTGATTTCCCCAAATAAGGTGAAGATCAAACTGTTTTTCAGATACCAAGTTTGTAAAATTCAAGGTTAGAGGTACTCAGCTATTACAGAAACTTTAATGCTAAATCCAAAAATGAGCTCAAAGTTTGAAAAATATTGAAACAAAATGGAGATATTACAGCTTTTATGGGAAAACACGTGGTTTACTCAAAAAAAAGTCTTTGATTTATCTCATATCTGCAACCGATTGGAATAGAAAGGTGAGATCTGCGGCATTTTGCTTCATTTTTATTCTAGTTTCACCCAATTTGTTTTTTTACACTAAGAGGTACTCACCCTGTATAACTGGGCACACCCCGTCGTGGCTTCGCCTGCAATCATAAGTAAAGAATTTTGATAACTATAACTAATAATTGAAGTTTAATTTATTAATAACTAGCATCCCCAGTCACGGCTACGATTTATTAAATAAACCTGTGACATCAAAATGAATTTGAAATCATAGAAACTTTAGTCTTCTTAACAACCTTCACCAAAAGCTATGATTAGATCGCCCATTTTTTTCAACAATATCAAAAAATAAGAAATCGATATTTTGATAAGGCAATGTTTAGTGAGGCAAAAACAATTTTATTGATTTCATTTGGTTTGATTTTAATTTCTATCTAACTATTAAAGTTAAATACAGAGTGACAAACTTCTGCCACTTAACACTGTGAATTTAAATTATTATTATAGTAAACTATACTATTTAAAGCCTTCCTATAACTATGAAGATTTTGCAGTTGAAATTTGATACAGATGTGTTTAATAATTTTACCATTGCAAACTCTGTTGCAGAATGCCACTAACCACATATCATTCGATAATTAAACATCCATAGGATCCACACGTCACAATAAATATTTATAGCTTTATTTATCACAATTTATTTGAATTAAGCCAATTTTATTATCAATTTCTAGATCTAACGTATATAACACTGTACTGTTATAACCTCTTTTAAATGGTACGCCTGATATTTATCGGTTTTTAGCAACAATGTAATAGATAATATGTAAATTTTCTTATTGCTAAGCCTTCCTTCAACTATGAAGGTGAAGTAGTTAAGATTTGTTAAAGATTGGTTCAGTATTTTTCGCGGTTAGTGATCACAAAAGAAAAATGGCTTGTCCTTTTATATAATATTACATATATATATTAATTTAGAACATATGTTTTATTGCTAATTGTTTACAAACACCTGCACTAAAGTAGTATTTATAAAAAACTAGCTGAAAGTACCCGAGCTCCCGAGAGTTTAATATCATTAAGATTAAGGACAACTTAAATCAGTAAAAGATAAGCTTAACGTTGATAATTACTATTACTTAAATAAACCTAAAGAATTCCATTCTTAGAATAATTTCAATAAGTAAATTTGACAATTTGCAAAAGTTAATTTTATATTATTTTGATAGTCCTCCAGTGAAGCTTCGAGGCAGCACTACCATATTACCCAGCTCTGATACCAGACCATCAGCTTTTCTTATGGCATACTTTAAGTGAATATAGTCTCAACTTCTCAACTTTTTTGATTTTTTCGAATAAAGTTTAGTCTTTCTGTTTCCATTTTTGCGTACATATAAAGCATAAGTTGGTTGAGGAGATTACGAAATTAAAGTAAATAAGGTTCTTCACCTCCTCGCTCCATCAACATTTAGGCGTAAAAATCAGCTGCAGACACAGTTTTCTCAATTGGTGTATTGGTGTTTGGGTCACGCTGAGGGATGTTAATAATGTACCCATCTTCTCCATGGCAAAACATGAGACGATACTGAAGAGAATCAAACGCTTTATAGAACTCACTGATTCTTATCGGTTTTTTGTCCCTACATTGAACTGGCCTTACATGTCATCACCAGAGAAAATAAGTCTTTTAACCTCCTCTTTAACATAAGTCCTAAGTCTTTTAATAGCCTCTCGTCACGAAACAACTCAAACTTGTAAGGGTCCACCTCTGCTGCCACCATGAGTTTACAGAAAGTACCATATTATAAGGTTTCGACATCGATCGTGTTTTTGTTTGTTTACAACTCTCGATTAATTTAACTTGAAAGTGTGACAGTGAAACTCCGCTTGTTTTTGTTGTTTGTTTTTTTTTTGGTTGGTCCATTTGTATGAGTCCTAGCCTAGCACTCGACTAGTATCTACTTTATTTTTGGTTGTGGCCTGGACCCCCACACTCTGTCACACACTTTTCAGGCCCCCCCCCCTCCTGCACAGGACGTGGAGTGTCAAGCCAGGGAGAGAGGAAGAAAGAAGATTTGGAGATGAGTGATGTGGAGATGGGAGACTCATCAGAGCACCATGCATGTGGCGACCCCACCGTCAGTGCACGAAGAGGTGTCCGCTCTAGGACCGATGCCGAGGGCTTCATTACCCCAGACCCGAAGAGAGTCTTCAAGCCTCGGCCAATGGCTGAGCCTAGCTCAGTTCCAACGCTCAACCGTTATGATGCCCTGCCGGCGGAAGTCAGCACCGAGCCAGCCAAGGAGAGACCACCTCCTCCTATTATCATCTCACCGCCGATATCTTTCACTCATATGAGGAGGAAACTGGCAGAAGTTGGGATCATTAAATTTGGCTTTAACAACTCCCGGCGGGAGTCCAGGGTCTATTTAACACCGCCTGGGAGCATAATACTGCTACCTTGCTGCTTCGCAGCGACCAAGAGTGTCAATTTCACTCGTACGCTCCCAGGGGGACCCGGAGGTCAAAGAAATTTGTCCTCCTCGGATTCGACCTGGATCATTGCCTCGAGGAAATGACTGAAGACCTCGCAGCCAGACTACCAGGCTTTAAACTTGTACGACGACTAACCCGAAGAGAAGGCGCCGGCGGGTCATACGCAACTGAAGGTGTCCTTCTCATTACAGAGCACACAGTGAAAATCGAGGCGATCCAGAAGCTAAAAGAGATCAATATGGTCCGTTTCCGGGTGTCTAACTTTAAGGATGACGGAGGCCCGGTTCAGTGTCGTCAATGCCAGCAATACGGTCACAGCATGAAATACTGTGGTCGTACCTGCGCCTGCCCATGGTGTGAAGGACCACACCTCATTGAACAATGCCCGAAGAAGACCACAACCGCTCCAGTATGCGCTAACTGCATAGGACCACACGCCGCCTTCTCCAAGGAATGCAGCTACCGCCAAGGGCTAATAAAACAAAGGAGGGCTAAGACCAACAACGCCCCGGTCTCTGTTCCAGCTCCGGCTCCGATAATAGACGAAAAGAACTTTCCCCAGCCCAAGCCTGCACGAGGCAGCCGCTCCTTCGCGGAGGCATCCGGATGGGACCAGCAGCAGCAGCCGTCGACTACTTCGAAGAAGTCAACCAGCCAGCCCCGGGTCAACGTCGAGGAACTATCTGAGGTGGTACCATACGCCGCTCCTATAGTTGACAACAACTTACTTTATAGGGTCATCGGACGTATGGACCAGATGATGGATGCTATGACCAACCTGATGGGGCTCGTATCCAGACTCCTTCAAAAACATGATGGTTGAAGCCTTAGTGATTAACTATAACATCCGAGGTTTCGGCACTGCCCAACCCGAACTGGAGGTACTCCTGCTACAATACAGACCGGCAGTGGTGGCCCTGACTGACACCATGCTCTCCCCAACGACCAGACTATACATCACGGACTACAACGTCTATAGGGAGGCTGTCAGATATGGTGAAAGGCAGGGAGTCGCCATCCTGGTGAGGAAAGACCTGTCATCGAGACTCGTCCCGAACCCAGTGGATTGCTGTGATGGTGTTCACATGATCACGGTGGATGTGCGGCTCAAGCACAGTGTCTACAGGAGACCCCGGGCGGCAAATACACCTGTTCGTGACCTATTGCTTCACGCACAGTCGCGTAGCAGGTTTGTCGTCCTGGGCGACTTCAATGCCAAGCATCCGGCGTGGCTGTGTCGCAGCAGCAATCCAGTAGGAAATATCATCACAAGGATGCGACTCCAGGTCTACCACCCTGGCGTTCACACCTTCCGCTCGGACTTCGACCCTACTAAGACATCGACTTTGGACCTCCTGATCACCAGGGACATGCACAGCGTCACCGACTGTCGAGCACTACCGTTCAGCACCTCTGATCATCGCCCTGTACTCTACATCTTCGAGGGCACTCCAGCCACACCACCGGCTACAAAGTACAGGCTACAGAAAGCGGACTGGAAAAGGTACAGGGCCTCGATCGGGGAGTGTCTCCCTAAGGTGACGCCTTGCCTGACCCCTGGTGAGATTGATGCAGCAGTGGAGACCATCACAACCACCATCCTTGATGCAGCCGACGCCAACATCCCGAAGTTTGCTCCTCTACCAAACTACCTCCGACCTCCACCCCCGCACATCCTGGAGCTGATAAAGCAGAGGAACAACCTCCGAAACATATTCTGCCGCACTAGAGACTATAGCTTGAAGCCGTCCATCAACGCCATGACCAGGCAAATTGCCAGGCTCATGAGCGATTGGAAGACGGCCTTGTGGCACGACCAACTACTACGGACTCACAACGACCATGGACAGTTTTGGAGGTTGGTGCGAACCTTTGTTAATAAAAGGAGGGCGGTTTTCCTGACCGATGGGGACCAGCTGCTCACATCTACTGAACAGGCTGAACACCTAGCCCGCGCATATGCCGCCAAGGATGCTGAGATAACGAGTGATGCTCCGCAGCCACCACTTGGACCACTAACGAGCCCCAATGAGACGGCCATCTTCTCAACTTATAAGGAGCTCGAATTAGTCCTGAGCCGCATCAAAGGGAAGAAGGCATCCGGACTGGATGGTATTCCCACCAACCTGCTGGTGATGTTACCCAGGAGGGGCAAGGCCTTCCTGCTTAACATCTTCAACTCATGCCTCCGGATCGCCTACTTCCCTGTGGCCTGGAAGAACGCTGTGGTGGTACCACTCCTGAAACCTAAGAGGTCCGGGAATGTTGCGGAGCATTATGTGTTCGAGCGGCTGATCCACTACCACATCCTTGACCACTGCCGCCGTGTAGATGTTATTCCACCAGAGCAAAAAGGCTTCCAGCGTGGTGTCGCGTGTGAACATCATCTGGCTAAACTCCTGGCTCACACCATCGAGCAGATGCATCGGAACAAGGCCACGGCGCTCATCTCGCTGGATTGCACTCAAGCCTTCGATTGCGTCTCGCACCCCTTGCTGCTGCACCGACTGGAGGAATTCCGGTTTCCTGTCGCCCGCCTGTGCCGACTGATCGGAAGCTACCTCAGCGGAAGATCATTCGTTGTGCGGGTCGGTGGGAGCCTGTCTTCGCCAGTCCCCACCACCTGTGGTGTACCTCAGGGGTCAGTGCTGGGCCCAATCTTGTTCAACATCTTCACGGCACCAGTCGTATCCATAAAGCACCCTGAGGCGGTAGTGGCTGCATACGCTGACGACATCGCGGTCTACGCGTCCAGCCTCAACCCCGGCCGGGCCCTCAAGATGGCTGAGAGGGCGACCTCCACCATCGTCGAGGGGCTGAAGACATGCGGCATTAAGGTGAACTCTAGAAAACGCCATAGTGATGTCCTTCAGCAAGCGCGGCAAATATCGAAAACTGCCGCAGAGTTTTACAGTGGATGGCATCGAGCAGACCATCTCCAGCTCCATCGTATACCTTGGCGTCAGTATCGACAGGCACCTCACCTTTTCGACGCATGTTAGAAGCAGAATCAAGCTGGCCCGGGCGCGGACATACCGCCTCCATCACCTCCTTACCTCACCCCAGATATCCCTTAGGCTGAAACTCCAGATTTATAAGTCCATCATCAGACCCGCCCTCCTCCACGGTGCTCCACTGCTGCATCATATGTACGAAACTACACTACGCGCCCTACAGACGTTCCAGAACACCGTCCTTCGGCGAATCGTCCGCGGCACCAGCCTTGAGAGGGCTAAAAACACCCGGATCCTCGAGGAGCTGAGGATGCCCACGATCCCGGCCTTTATCAGTCGCCGGCTGAATTCTTTGACGGGCTGAGCTACTGTGCCAACCCTCTCTTCAGGGACATAGCCCCGCCTCCCAGGCCTGGGAGGTGGCAAGGCACGATCCCCTTAGCGTACGTACTCGCCGAGGGAAGGGGTTCAGACCATGCGGACTGACCTGATATGATACACCATCGCCGGCAAAGTGTATCCTCCGCACTCGACATGTAGACGGATTGCCTCCAGCAGACTGAGACCCTCCAGAGATGGCAGAGCTACAAATAAATCTTAAAATGCCGAAAGGCAATAAAAGATCCATTACCATAATTTTCCTTTCTTTGTATGAATTTATAATAAAGTCGGAGGTTAGAAAAAAAAAAAATCTAAGTGTGCGGCTAAAACATCTAACCTATTTTTGAACTTAGTTTATCCCCAAATACCATATGACAATTAATCTTTTATTATTCAATCAATAAAAATTGTAATCGCATTTTTCGCGAATTAGACGCGATCCAGGCCGATTTTTTAAAATTCCTTTCTTAGCGAGCACCTGCGACCCTAGAGAAAGCTACATATCGAATTTCATTCCAATCCGTTCGGTGGTTTCTCAGATTTCGTGTTAAATGAGTGAGTGGTATTTGACAAATATATAGTAGATAACTGCTATTTTGATATTTTTGGGATATTTGCTCGGAAGCACCTAGACCCCCAACTCAGATTTTTAAAAAAAATTACAAAAACCTTCCCGGGGATATACCTAATAATTTCCCAAATTTTCACGGCGATTGGATGTGTGGTTTTTGAATCTATCTAGTACAGACAGAAAGACACACATTCATTTATATATATATATATATATATATATATATATATATAGATTAAAATTTTATTTATTTATAAAACCCGAGTAAACTACATTTGATTGTTAGGGTTTACAGTCCTGGAAAGTCCTATTTATAACTAACTTGAAAGAAACTGTCTGTCCGAAAATCCAATACAACATTTTTGTAAGCCTGACCTTGCGATTTGTAAATTGTAAAATTTGAAATATTAATCGTTTGAACTGAAATGGTATATAAGTTGAAATAAATGCGATATCCTCAGTCGCTATTCCAGTGTTATTTATAGCCTCAATGACATTTCTACCCATAGCTATAATTTTTACACTGATACTATTGCACAGAATAGTTTTCTATGGTCAGTGATCATGAACGAAATATAGCTATTCATTTTATATAGTAACTAGCATCCCACGTAAAGACTGTATGACAAACCTCGTTTCTGTCACTTGACACTGTACATTTAAATGATTATTATAGTAAACTTTAGCATTATAAACCTTCCTAAATCTTAAAATTTAAAATTTGGTTCAGATGGGTTCAGTAGTTTTACCAGTGTAAAGTCTATTGCTGAATGGCGCTAACCACAAATTAGTCGATTTTCAAACTTTACTGGGATCCACATGTCACACCACATATTTAAATCTTTTAAAATAATTTTATTGAATATAAGTATACTTTATTATCAATTTCAAGCCCTATATTACACCGTACTTTTTTAATCTCTCATGTTATCCAAATAATATCGCTTTTATAATAACAAATGAATTGAAAATCATTTGATTTTATTATTGCTAAACCTTCCTTGAACTATAAAAGATGATATGGATACAATTTGGTAGAGATTGGTTCAGTATTTTTCGCGGTTAGTGATCACAAACGAAAAATGGCTTGTCCTTTTATATAATAGTATAGATATGGATTAACTATATCATAAGAATAGTATAGTTTATTATAAGAAATCTAATAATGGGATGCAGTCAGGAGAAAGAAAAAACACGTCTAAGTTAAAACTCTTTTAATGGTGTGCCGACGTTTCGAACTACATTGCAGGTCTTCTATAGAGAGGCTTAATCAGTCAGGATATTAGACGAACAATGACTGTTATAAAAAAGTAAGAACCTAAACAGACGTTTTGATCTGTAATTACTAAATGTTGAAGGGAAGTTGTTTTCATGATTAAGCAGAGAATTTTAATTGGTAAATAATTTGAAATATAAGTGAGTCTTATTTTTGTTGATCGATCTATAGCCTTTGAAGGATACTCGTTATTAAGAGAGATCTAACGAAGAGTATTCCGCCTCACCTTCCCATTCAAACTAATTGTTGTCCTTTTGAAAACTCATTAAAAGTTTCATAATTCAAAAATTCGGTTTTAGCTTTTCATTTATCGTTAGATTTGGTAGATCTGAATCTAGTATCATTCAGTGGCTATAGCTTGAGGGGTATAGATTGATTAGTAAAGAAAAGGAATTTTTTTAAGTCACACCTTCCGAAAATATTCAAGTCTTACTTTAATTACCACAATTCAGCCACATGAAGAAACACTTCTTACAATTAGTACTGTTGCATCCTATGTCTTTCTCTCAGTAGATCAATATTACTATCTCCTTAGGCCATCTTCTTTTCAGACGCCTCGAAAGGTTATCGGGAAATGAATGGGAAGTGTCTTGGGGGCATAGTGGATTTGAGTGGGTATGGAGTTTATCATGGAAGGATATGAACTAGTTTGATCATTAATATACGGAACATTAAGATCATAACGTATTTGTGTAATACTAAGGAGCATTGAAGATTTGTCTTAGGGTTTTGGATTGGACGGATTGGATACGAGATGAAATGGCTGTAAGCACCGTATTTCCTTTTAAATTATAATGAAAGGAACATAACAATAACGATGCTTTTGTACAATATATACACTTTGCAATGTATAGTAAAGACCATCTTGTAAGGAAAGCACAAGTTTATGCATCAATGATAAAAGATCTGTATAAGAACATATCCCTAGATTGGATTCCATCACACGTGGGGATTAAAGGTAACGAAGCAGCAGATCTGGCTGCTAAAAGAAGCAGCATTGTCATCGATTGATGTTACAAGTATCTACACCTCATCCGACATCTGCCGTTTTCTTAAATATCAAGTTAAACTAGCATGGGCCCAGCTCTGGGAAAACACTGAGGGACTAAATAAAAAACTATAAAAAAGGGATTAAAAATATGGAAAATTCCAACCGTAGTAACAGAAGGGAAGAGGTAGTTATAACTAGACTCAAAATAGGCTACACCCGACTTATCCATGGTTATTTTATAACAAAGGACAGTCCACCGTAGTGCTCAACATGTAATAACACACAATTAACAATTAGACACATACTGGAGGACTGCCCCCTCTGGGATCGTTATTTTCAGGAAGCGGAATTACAAAGATACCTCCCAACTATTCTTGGCGATAATAATAAAAATATAGACACAATAATCAAATTTTTCAAAAAATATACTTTTTGAAAATTTATTTTTTTGAATAAAATTTAAAAAATGGTCAAACATATAAAGAAATGATATAGATTGAAGGACGGACACTGAAGACCCTTGATGTTGAGTGCCCATAAGCAATTCAACCTAACCTAACCTACACTTTGCCTTAGACCTTTGACCAAAATCTCTTTGAAAAATGTCTTTATCCAACGTCTCCAGGCTAAACTCCTCTTTAAAACGCTTGAATTACCTCCGCCACCTTTTTCCATTTGAAACTCAAAAGCTTCTAATTACCTCTTTAATTTTTCTCCACTTTGTGTACTGTTGTGCTGTGTACGGAGGTGTCTCTGGATATCTCGAGTCGTAACTAAAAGGAAAGTCTAGCTGTTTTGTTCAATGTATCTTCGGGATCTCAAGGAATGACTTTATCTCTTATATAAGGGAGGGTTGAAGTGGCTAAATCGTTCTTATTATTTTCTCTTTATGGCTCTTAAGACTACATTTTTATAACTGTATAAGATTATCTCCCTCACATTTGCGTTTTAAACAATCATAGGGTTGAATGAAGTTCTCTTGATCTATCTTTTTGGAATCCTCCTTATCATTACTTATCTAATACTGTAAATAATTTAACTTGGGAAAATTTGTAACTTTGATTTCTCCTTTAATCTATAAATAGCAAAAACGAAATACTGTTTTTCGATTATTTTCTTATTAAAAAGCAATAGAATGTGGATTACAGTGAAGTTTGAAAATGGACCGATAGGTGGTGAGTGCCATTCTACCTGAGAGGTTTCAAAGGTACGGTGTTATATAGAGCTTGAAACTCGTATTTACTTATATACTACAATCATTTCGCAACAATGTTTACAGTGGTAAAGTTACTGAACCCATCTTTACCATATTTTACCAACACCTTCATATTAAAAGAAGCTTTAGCAATAATAAAAATTTAAATGTACAATGTTTAATGGCTCGAATAAAGTTTGCCTCACTGTCATATTTACTTTTAAGGTTAGAAATTAAAATCCAACCAGATGGAATCTATTGTCAATTTAATTATTTCTACCTACTACATTGAAATGTCGATCCTAAGATTTTCCCTATTGTGTGTAAAAATATGATTCTTGGGCCTTTAGTCGTAAGCACTGATAATGCAGTCCATTATCCAAAAGAATTTCTTAACAGTCTCTGTCCATCTGGATTACCAACTTATCCATTAGTAATTTAAAATTTGATGCCCAATTATATTTTACGTGATCTGCAACCACCTAATCATTAGTGGTTGGTTAGATGTTGCAGTTATGCGTGAAAATGCAATTGACGCACCAATTTTCAATTGCATATTTCAAAACGTTCGATTTTTAAAGCGGGCGAAGCCTCGACGGGGGTTCCTAGTTTATAATATATTAAGAATAAACTAAAATAGAAAAAAAAAAAAATTTAAATACAATCGCATTATTTATACAATATATAAAAGCATCCCGGGAAGCCTGAACCGAGCTTTTCTCTTAACTTATGATGGAACAATTCCCTCCCAAGAGATCCCAGTGTGTCCAGACGCGCTCCTTCACGTATGTGTTATGCAAACCCACATCACCAAAGTTTCTTGTACCATTTTAAAATGTATATGTGTGTGTATATATATATTTATATGGTATTTTTGAAAAACAATTCAAAAAATAGATTACAGAACACAGTTTTCAGGTTTTGGTATATTAAATATACATTTGTAAATAATTTGATACAACCTCGGGTTGAAATACCACAATTTATTTATATATAAATATCTCTTACATAATTATACTATATCTTACATGATAAAAATTATTTAACGAAAACAGGGTTGTTAATAAAATGTTCATTTGACAAGACATTAATAAAAAAACTAGAACTTTATATACATCATCTGAAAAAAACAATAAAATTGTGGTTCCAGCACTGTTTTCTAAATTGTCTTTCTATGTATTGTGAAATCACCAAAGGGAAAACGTGGGATTGACAGCAATGGAGACTTCCAAGTATTGGTTAGTTTTCTGATCTTCCCACAATTTATTAGATTTCAGACAGTTTGTTAGTTTTCATAATACGCCTCGTTGAGCTCCCGTTTATTAGAAAGTTTTATTAAAAATGGCTCGTTTTAGTACGTTAGAAAAATAGAAATATAGAAAAATTATAAAATCTAATTGAATGAAGTTCAGCCAGAAAAACTTCTTGAATTTCTGCTCGTATGATGATGTGGGTATGAACTTTGGTGATGTGGGTTTGCATAGCACAGACGCGAAGGAGCACCGCCTGGACTGGTCCCTAGAGCAGTCCGAACGCAGCAGCACAGCTTCTCAATTTTCTTTCTGGACGCAGCCGCAGCGGCTGCTGTTGCTATTGCAACAGTTCTATTAAAACACACTGAAGCAGTGCCTCGCCTCTAGCCGCGGCGTCTGGCAGACGCAGCAGCTGCAGCTTCCAAACGCGGCAGCTGGAAGTTCATCAGTTCGTTTTCTGGTGATGATTTCACAAAATATAGAAAGAGAGTTAAGAAAACTCGCTGGAACCACAATTTTATTATTTTTTCAGACGATGTATAAAGTTCCAGTTTTTTACTGTGAATATTTTATTGACAACCCTGTTTTCGTTAAACCAATTTTATCATGTAAGATTATTGATAACTTACACTTTTATTATCTTACATAATAAAAATTATTTAACAAAAATAGTGTTGTCAATAAAATATTTACAGTAAAAAACTAGAACTTTATACATCGCCTGAAAAAAATAGTAAAATTGTGGTTACGTACAGCGACTTTTCTTTATTTTCTTTTGTCTTTTTTTATACACTGTCTTTCTATATTTTGTGAAATCATCAAAGGGAAAATTTATATATACGAGGGTGAATCAAATATAAACGGTAATTTTCAAAATTATATTTATTGAATAATATTATACAGAAACTATACCTTCAACATTTTTCAATGTAGTCTCCTGCATTATCTACACACTTCTGCCACCGATTTGGAAGCTGTTTCCCTGTTCATAAAAAGACTGAGGGCGAGTTTTTAACCATTCGCGCACGTGCTTTTCGACGTCTTCATTGTTTTCAAATCGTTTTCCTCCAAGTGATTCTTTCAGGGGCGCAAACAAAAAATAGTCACTATAAAAAAAATATATATATAAATTGTGGTATTTATACTTATTTATAATTTATATTAAATATACCAAAACCCTAAAATTTTGTTCTGTAATGTATTTTAAGCATTGTTTTACAAAAATACCATATAGATAGGTATGACATTAAAAAAAAAAAAAGTCTAAAATGGTACAAAAAACTTTGGTGATGTGGGTTTGCATAGCACAGATGCGAAGGAGCACCGCCTGGACTGGTCCCTAGAGCAGTCCGAACGCAGCAGCTCAGCTTCTCAATTTTCTGGACGCAGCCGCAGCGGTGCCTCTTGCAACAGTTCTATTCAGTGCCTCGCCTCCAGCCGCAGCGTCTGGCAGACGCAGCAGCTGTGGCTGGCTGCTCTATGCGGAACCCCACCTTAAGGGAGAGTGCTATGTAAAGAGCTTTTTTAAAGGCTACTTTATGTATAGAGCTCTATTTGCTCAGGTCTTGAGCGGAGAAGCTGGCCGTTCCCAGAACTTCAATAAACTATTTACAATATTTCTCGGAGCTATTACCGTTTTCATCTGCAAGGTGATTTATAAGGATATGTGGACCCTAACAAAGAATGAGCTAAAAGTGTTGGGATGGATTGAAATGTTTTGACGGAATTTTGATAATTTCATATTTTACATAAGAAGGTCTCATCTTATTTTCGGACCTATCGTTGGATTTATGGGGAGTCGATTGCGAGGCAAGTTGAGAGACTACTGTATCCGAGTGGATATGAAGCTAGTCACGGAAGGATAGGTATCCTGTCTGCGCCAAATCTACAAAATATTGGACATTTATATCGTTATGGATAATTTTTTTTTTTTTTTATATTTGTATATAAATAGGAGCATTGAGGATTTTACATAGGGTTTTGGATTGTAGGGGTTTGATACGTAAAGAATAGGAAGGGTTAGTGGAGCCGCAAAGCTCAAATCAGTATTTCCGAAGGGGTCTGTTTCTTGTCGTTTGTCTTCTTTTTTTTTTTTAATAGTTTATCTATTGTTAGATTAAGTATGTTCACATAAATAACTTGCCTGACAACCATAAATATACCAACAAAAAATGGAGAAATGCTATTCCTTTGTTTTATTTATAAAAAATGTTGGCACATTTGTGATAGAAGTTTTGGAAATACTCATAATCATTCAAAATTGACTTTTTTCGTAATTAACAAACATTAATATTTATTAATTTATAAATGTAATATCACATTATGTGTCCAGTGTATTTCCATATTCGATATAATAGCAAGTACTTTGTCGAGCATATAATTACATATTTTCAAATTTAGAATACTATAGAAAATATCTTTATGATTTAAATTATTTGACTGAATATATGTTAAAGTAATTGGTTCAGGTTGGGAGTAGGTTTCAATGACGCAACAATTTGAACAAGGTTACTTAACCTGATGAAGAACTTGGAACTGGGAGACCGAAGGTTAATGGAATTGTACTGTTCAGCTCTCCTTAGTTCCACTCTTTTTTCCCCAACACGCAACCATTTCCTCTAATGTCGGAGAACATAAAATACTATTTCTTTATTTTTTATTTAAACAAAAAAAAAATTCTTTTCTAATTTTTTATTTTATATTTTTAATATCTGTGCCACTTGTTAATAATATGTAAAAAACATTTTTGTGAATTTGGGGCTATGGCTATCAACAGCTAGTTTTTTTCTCTTTATGTGGCTATTACAAAATGAATATTGCTATTTTCGCCTCTGTGTATGTCCGGATCAGCATTAATATAAATATAGGGATGCCAGTCAGGACTTAATTTCCTGACAAAATATAAATAAGTATTTTAAATAATTAATTAATTTAATTAAGTCTTCTCCAATAGGTGATCGTGAGGTTGATAATTATATGTGCTAATAATAAATATGAGTCATCAAAATATATATATTAATGAGTGGCATGCAAATGGAAAATAAATTCGATGGTTCAATAAAAAACAAAGTATAATCAATTATAGGCTGAGACATAAAATTACAGTCAGAAATAAGAATCATAACTTAGATTTAAAACTTATATGGTAACAAATAACTTATCACGAGGGTGATGCTATGTTGTGGGTGGAATCGGCTTCCTGGTGGCAAGCCGGGAGCTCTCAAGCTCCGAAGACCTCAAGGAACAAACCCGGACCAAAGACTCTCTGAGACTCTCTCAAAGACTGATCTCGAAAATATTTTTCTGGCCTTTGTTAAAGTATAGGCTCCGCCCCTTGTACTTGGACACGCCCACCGACTTCCCAGTTTTATGAAATTTAGAAAAACTCAAAATACAGAGTTTACCCCGAATATCACCTGGTAAGGGATTGGCAGGTAGAGAAATATGGCACTCACACCGACAAAGGGTAGGAACTGCTGGACCACCAGCAAGAGGCTGCAAAGGGGCTAGTTACCCTATTACGCAACACGCGAATATTATGCTAATTAAATTAAACCATATAGGTTTGATACATAGCAATATTCGGTTAGAAATCGAAAATTGAACTTCAACATGTGAAAAATAGTTTTTCTTTTTTGTTACATTTTCACCCTCAAAAATGTAACACGCAACCCTATCTCCCTATCTCTTGTTTCTTTCTTATCAGAATTGTCTTGGAGAATATTTTTTTGTTATAACATTAGTCGCTAGCGCTGTTGCTCGGATCGAAACTTTGACGATAGTTCCCGTATTTGAACTAAAAAACTTTTTAGTACAGGGAAATTAGCATCGAACCTTAAAATCAAAAAATAAAAAGGTCTCTCTGCGCCTTGGCCTGTGTATTTAATCAATATTTCATTTATGGGATCCGATAGTAAATTTAACCAAATTTGATATGGAAAAAATAAATTTGGGATCGGACAAATAATTTTGGTGTTATAGTGAGAAACGTGCTGAAATAAACATTTTTTTTTATCGAGCTGGGATGGGTGTTTTAGGGGACTTGATCGAAATTTTATATTTAGGGTCTGATAGTAAATTTAATCAGCTTTCAGATTTTGGATCGAATAAATAGTTCCGGAGTTATAGCCAAAAGAGTACCGACAAACGTGTTTTCACGTATAAGTTCGCGAAAAAATAGCTCGCCAATCTCTTCAATTTTTCCCTCCTCGAAAGCTCTAGAACTATTGATCCAAGCAAAAAACAAAAATGTTTTAAATTTAATTTTCTTCAATAATATACAGAACACAAATTGTGCTATAAGCAAAGCTTTCCGAGTTATTTGATAAAACATCTAAGAAACATAGATTTTCAACCCCCACCCCCCCTCCTCCGCATAAAGGTTATTTAATATTATCCGGCACGACACGTAGCGGACCGTAGCGTTTCAGACAAGACAAATATTAGTATCGTTAGTTTTATAGTAACTGCGTGTATATTGCGGATCGGATCCGGCAAGACACGGCACGTTTCAGACAAGACATTAAGACATTTATCGAAAAGAATATTTAGTCGGAGCCGGTCCGTGCCGGACCGTGTCTTAAGGTGTTTTTTTTGTAGTATACTTTACTTTCCGACTCCGACAGTGCAGTACTGCACTGGCTTTGTCCCGTTCCAGTTCTTTTTCTGTGTTTAAATTTGATTCCATTATTGTTTTTTTTGCAAAACTGGATGTTGAAAAATTAATTGAGTGCGTAAGGAGTAACACATTGAACATTTTATATTAATATAACAATATAAAAACAGAAATTTAACATATGCAATTATAAAAAAAAACAAAAAAACATCAAAACAATTTGTATAAATTTCTACTCGATGTTCAGGACATGTAGGTTTTCTACATTTAGTGCATGCTTTCTTGACTCTTTTGTCTTTTTGTCTTGGACAAATAACAGATCTGGGCTTAACCTAATGACTAAACACAAGTATGAAGTAATACACTATAAACAAAAAGTCATTAAAAAAAAAAAAAATCTCTGCTTCGCCTGTGCTCCCGGCCCGTGCTGTCTGATAATATGTGCCTGATAATATAAATACACCATGTCTTTGTCTGACCGTCACGTGTCTGATACGCTACGTGTCGTGCCGGATAATATAAATCAAGCCTAAACCTGACGCTATTTTGAGGAAGACTTTTTACCAAATTTAAAGCTAAGGTTGTTGAACAATTTCTAGTAGTCAGACTTTTTTATTTTTGGAACTTCAAGGTTTAGGTATTTTTTGGGCGTATTATAAATTAACACTTAACACGTTTTACTTACAGGAATTAAGTGTGGTTTGTGTTTAGTGCATGCATTTTAAAACAGTTGTTAAAAAAAGAAAAAGGCGAAAATTAATAACAATTAGAAGAAAACACGATGGTCATGAAAAGAAATGATTTATCAAAAGTTTCAAGTCTTAAAACTGAGATTTGAAAATATTCCTAACTTTCAATTGAACTTTTCTTAAAATAAGATTTTTGCACTTAACATACTATTCGCAGGAGACACAGATATATATTCAGCATAATAAAAAACAAAACAAATGATGATGAACAGATGATGAGAAGAAAATTATTCATATACGCATACGGCTGATTCTCAAACTACAGGCAAATTGGTGTCTCCCACCCATTAAAATTCAATTAAGTAAAGTTCATTAAAAATATTGTTTCCAAATCGATTAATGATATTAATTGAATTTATTTCGGATTTCAGTGTTTTAGGGTTACATTTTTAGGTTATTCTACGTCGGTTAACATTGTCGTGGCTTGTCCCTATGCTTGGATTTACAATTATGTACGTAAATAGTTATTACTTGATGGGGCGAAACTAACTCAACTAATGGGTAGTAATATTGAAATATAATGGTGGAAAATTTGAAAATGTGTTTTTCAGGATTATAATGCCCAAGTAACCAATCCCCGAGTTACTTTATTCTTGTCCCCGTGTCTTGCGTGCCATTGCTAAAAAAGTGATGAAAAAGTATTCAGAAGGAATTTTGAGTTTTTATTTGCAGTGGCAGACAGCTGTTTCTCGTGGACATAACAGTTCGTAGCCACACAACCATTATACGTCGGAATATCATAGTGTAAATATCACCTCTGACTGTATGTACATTTATTGTTCACATTGTCAAGTCCACTATAAATCAGTTAAACCAAATATTTATTTGTAACGGGCCTCATGCGTTCTAATACTAGGCTATGGCCCTCATAATATACTCCCGAGAAAATGCGAAATAAATGAATGTGTGTTTCTGCGGTAATATTTTAAACCTTATTTTCACATTGTCATGGCCATTATCATTTAACATTGTAATGGTATGTTTACATTCTATGCAAATGTTCAGATACCACGACAATGTTAAATAATTCATTTTTAAATAATTTTAGGAATACTCTGGCCAGAATTGAGTGTGATATTATTATTGAAAGCGAATTGATGTGATATTTGCAGTGATATTATTTACATTATGTGATGAAAAAATACTTTTACGTTAAATAAAGACTGGTATTCGCTATGAAGCAGGAATGTTCCATGTTTTAATTATTTTTTACTATGGAACCTTAAACTACTAAGATCCCTTTTTCGCATTTTCATGTATCAAGTTACATTGGTGTGGGGGCAAATTCACATTGGTTTGGTGGCATTCACATTGTCGTGGGTTAAAATTATAAACTGAAATTTAAAAGAAAAAGTAAAATGATTCATGTGTTGCTGCACCACCTATAATTACCCACAGGTAGCATCCAGGAAGTATCAAATGTTTGCAGCAAGATTTATCAACATTTAAATATATAATTTTGGTAGATATAAATTTGACTATAGTTTTGAGAATCACCTACATATTCCTATACGGTTTGAAGCTTTATGACGAAAGCTACTATAAAGCCAGCGAAAGAAGAAGAAAAAGGCACGGATGAAACATAACATTATTTTTACACCCGAATGGAGCATAGTACATTTTATTATACAAAGAGTCTAACTTTTGTTATTAACTTTATTTTTACACTTTATAATCTTATCGCTGAAACAGAATTAGAATGCAATAAAGATAATGTGCAATAGTGTGGTTATTGCGGTAAACATCTGCATCATCTGATCACGTGTAGGAAGCCTGCATGTTTATAAGGGAAAACATATTCAATTGCTTCACGCGAACAGTTCTTGTAATGAGTAAATAAATTTAATATGATTAATCACAAACTAGCTTTTATCATAACGATTAATTAAACAAAAGACAGTTTGAGTTATAAGACTGATTTATATATTAAAAATATAAATAAAACATTACAGAATGCAGTTAATTACAAAACTGATACGGAAAATATAGGAACGATATATAGTTTTAAAATAAGGCTTGAAGTGGAACGTTTATGGGTAATGTTTTTTTTATGGCTTACCTTATATTTTTTGGGGGTGCTGAACATGAATCTGAAGTTTTCCAACAAAATTTCCATCGGCAAATATGAGAAAAAAACTTGAGGTACGCATGATGATACAGAAGGATCAATACAATTAGGATTGATGAATTAAATGCCACTTCTATTGAGATTATTTTATTTGAAAACTAGTTTCGAATGCTAAACATTCATCTTCAGTTCTAAAACATACAATAAAATTTTTTTTTTTTTTTTTTTTTTTTTTTTTTTTTAGTACACATAGTACTGATGTGTTGAAAATTTTATTGTATGTTTTAGAACTGAAGATGAATGTTTAGCATTCGAAACTAGTTTTCAAATAAAATAATCTCAATAGAAGTGGCATTTAATTCATCAATCCTAAATGAGAAAAAAAGAAAAAAGTAAGAAAGTTTTAATTTTTTTCATTATTTTGCTAGTAACTTGCAGAGTAATCATTATAAGCAAAATACCTTTCTATATTAAAATAAAGAGGAGGAAATTACCTACAATTTATGTCATTATGTTTTTTTTTGTCAGACCTAAGGTATCCAAAAAGGAATTTGGCCAACTAGGGGCCAGTCCTCCGCAAAAAAATGTTTGTCATACTTTTTTGTCAATAACTCCGAAACTGTTCATCCGATTAAAAATTACTTTTTTTCATCTTTAAGATGATGAAATGTACTATTGAACTCTTTATATGAAGTTTTAATCAAGTCTCTTGAATAAACATGCCAAAACGCTAACAAATAACCGTACTGTTGTAAAATCCACGTTTTTTTGCACATTTGTCACTATAACTCCAATACTATTGATCCAACTCAAAATTTCTTTTTTTTATCTAAAAAGTGGTCAAATTTAATATTGGAATCTATATATAAAGTTTCAATCGAGTCCCTTAAAATACACATGCCAGAACGCTTAAGTACCCGTATTTTTATGAAATCCACGTTTTTTTTGACACATTTTTTTCGCAATAACTCCGAAACTACTTGTTCGATTCAAAATTTCTTTTTTATATCTAAAAGTTGGTAAAATTTACTATTGGACTCTATATATAAAGTTTCAATCGGGTTCCTTGAAATACACATGCCAGAACGCTTAAGATCTCGTACTTTTATGAAATCCACGTTTTTTTGGCACATTTTTCGCTATAACTCCGAAACTATTTGTTCGATTCAAAATTTCATTTTTTCATCTCAAATCTGGTTAAATTTAATACTAGATCGGGTACATGTAATTTTTTTTAAATGCCGTAAAACACCCACGCCAGGCCACTGAACATGTCATAATAGTCATATTTGACCAAATTATACATATTTAGCATGCTAGCTTGGGTGTTTTACGGGATTTAATATAAATTAAATATATATTATATAAAAGAACGTTTAGCCAGCTTTTAGATATAAAAAAGAAATTTTGAATCGAACAAGTAGTTTCGGAGTTGTTGCGAAAAATGTGCCAAAAAAACGTGGATTTCATAAACGTACGGGATCTTTAGCGTTCTGAAATGTGTATTTCAAGAAACCCGATTAAAACTTTATATATAGATTCCAATAGTAAATTTGACCACTTTTTAGATAAAAAAAAGAAATTTTGAGTTGGATTAATGGTATTGGAGTTGTAGTGACAAATGTGCAAAAAAAACGTGGATTTTACAACAATATGGGCTTTTTAGCGTGCTTTTAAGTGACATTATTAGAACTTCATATTTAATAGTCTAATAGTAAATTTAACCATCTTTAAGATGAAAAAAAGCAAGTTTTAAACGGACAAATAGATTCGGAGTTATTGGCAAAAAAGTACGACAAACATATTTTTGCGGAGAAGTGGGACTGGCACCAGTTGACCAAATTCCTTGTGGATACCTTACGTCTAACAAAAAAAACTTAAGGACATAAATTATAGGTCATTTTCTCCTTTTTATTTTATAATAGAAGAGTATTTTGCTTAAAATGATCACTTTGCAAGTTACAATCAAATCAATGAAAAAAAGTAAAGCTTTTTTACTTTTTTCTAGCTTTTCTCATATTTGCCGATGGAAATTTTGTTGGAAAACTTCAGCTTTGTGTTCAGCACCACAAAAAATATAAAGTAAGACATAAAAACCAATTACCCATAAACTTTCTAGTTCAAAATACCTTTTTACTGGACTAATATGCTGATATAATATATAAATTGTCCAATTAATAATAAGAAATGTACAAACAAAACAAAAATTGAAATAGACCCTTCACAAAAACAAAAGATAAATCACTAATAATATTCAATATCTGCAATTTATACATAATTAGATTCGGCTCCGAACCGAAATATTTTGACATTCCCTAGCTCTTTTGGTGTTGGTGTTGCTCGGATCTAAAATACGACGATAGAAATTTAAGTTTCCTCATCAGAAATTTAATGGAGATTTCTTTTTGTTTTATAACATTTCTCTGCAGGACATATCGTTTAGGAGAAATATTGGTTTGAATGAAAAAAGTCACCTTTGAAACCCCGATGTCCTCTCAGCTTTTTTATTTCGAAGAATTATTGATTGTTAATTTAGTTTACCTAATTATTAATTTAAGTAATCTGATCCTTTCAATTCTAAAATGAAAATTGCAGTAGATTATAGACAGACATATCCATAATGTATTGTTTTTTTTTCCAGTCAGGGAGAAATTGAATTTTTTTTTATTCATAACTATAATAAACTGTTCACAAATTGAAGACCACCCATCAAATGTTAGGTAACACTCTTTTTTACCCACACTTCTGTTTATTTCTTGTTTGTTTTGTGTGTGTGTATAATGCCTTACTTACGCAATGGTAGTGGTATTTGTTTAACAAAAAAAAACTACACCAAATAAAAAAAAAAATAATAATATTTTTTTAAATTTCGGATCAACAATAAATGTTATACACGAACTGTTTGATAAACAAATCTTATAAGCCAAGTATGTCTTGGTAAGCCCTAGGCTTTAATCTTCTTGCTATTGATGTTCCTAAGTTATATTCCTGAGCTTAAAATATACCACGGGAGTATTCCTAGATGTGGCAGCAGCATTTGACTCAGTGTGGCACCGTGGTTAACTGCACAAGCTGAAGAAGACTTGGCCTCCACTCTACCTTTTCAGCATTATAAACTCATTTTTGACCAGCAGGACGTTCCAAGCGAAAATAAAAATGCCATCAGCGAGAGAAAGGTTATCCTTGCCGGAGTACCCCAGGGTGCCATACTGAGTCCTCTTTTATTCAACCTCTATTGCTCAGATATTCCCCAGTGTGATGAGGACACAATTATTGCTCAATTCGCTGATGACACAGCACTCCTTTCCCAAGATGATGATCTTCACGAAGCCATCGGAACTTCAGTGTGGCATTAACAGTGTCACATCATAGTTCCGGAAGTGGAAACTTGAACTAAACCCATCGAATACGGAAGCGAAAATCTTCACCTTACGTCGCTTCAACCTCACCGACCTAATTATACTTCGACTCGATCTCATCCCAGTTCCCTGGAATCCTAAAGACCAGGCAGTGCGTTACCTAGGAGTACACCTTGACACCAGATTGACTTGGAGATTACACACTAACTACATCTTACAACAAGCTAACGCAAGACTTAAACTTTTGTACCCTCTTTTAAATAGAAAATTATTACTTCGTCACAGAACAGCTATCTTAGTATACAAAACCATGCTGCGGCCCCTACTGACCTACTCTGGTCCTGTCTGGTATATCACTTCAAAATTAACCAAAAAGAGACTACAGACAATCCAAAACAGATTTCTTTGTATGGCGGTTAATGCGCCGTGGTTTATAAGGAATTCCCAGCTTCACCGGGAACTGGGAGTTGTTAGACTTGAAGAGGTCTTTAACAGGCTCACAAGACGACACCGTGAACTTCTCCACGTCGCATCTGGAGCTCAGGAGTATAACATACACCAAATAGAATTTGAGAAAAATGTATTTTTTTTAATTAAATAAAAAAATTATAACATTTATATTTTTACAAATTATAATTGATATTGTGTTTTTCATTTTATCCTTCTTTAGTTGTGTTTTACGCTCTCTGGTAAGAATTATTGTTTCACATCGACGTTTCATACTCCTTATTAAGCTCACCCTAGCTATGACACCACACACGCACACACATTTCTCAGTCCCTGAAGGGTGAAAAGTACCTTAAGAAACAATGTTTACCCTTAACATTATAAAGTAAGGGGCATGTAGAAAAAACTTTCCATTGTGTACGGCCCAGCTGCATCTATATTTCCTTGAAGAGTTTCCGATTCCTCAATCCCCCGTGAAGGGCTGTGAGAAAATGTCTTATTGCGTTTCTTGCAAATATTCTATTTGTTAATTTAAAATCTATAACCTCAATACATACCAGTAGCATGAACTTAGTGCAAGACAGCAGTGTATAACCAGCAATTTGGCAAGTCTGGTGAAAATTAACAAAGACGGAATATTCTTCCGCCATCTTAAAACTGTAAAATCATCGAATATTTCAAAACAGTGTCCTTATAAGGACAACAATGGCGGAATATCCATCCGCCATCTAAAAATCGTTAAATATTAAAAATATTTTAAAACCGCGTCCTTAAGGACAACGCGGAAGTTATCCTTCGGCTAACTTAAAAACAGTTAAATATTTCACTATATTATCCTTAAGAAAGATAAACTAATGAAATCGTTAAAACTTGAAAAAAAAAATAAAAACAGCATCCTTAAGGCCAAAATCTAATTCTAATTGTGGAAGGAGAACGGCCAAGGGTGTCCTTCGGCCTCAAAAAATCGTCAGATCCTGGCAGATCTGTAAAACAGTGTCCTTATGAACATAGTGCAGCAAATTAGCAGGTCTGGTGAAAATGACCCATATCTTTAGTCAGTATTTATCTATATATTATTGTTATATATATGTTTTTAATATTTCCATTCTAATGTGTCCCTGACAAGATGTAATAGTATTTACCCCTGCCCTCGCAGGAGAACTGCAGTGGATCAAGCAGCTGACCAACCTGACCAGACAGGAAGGGGACGCTGTGAAGATGCGGTGCGAGGTGAGCGGACGGCCAGCCCCCCTGGGCCTGCGGTGGTTGAGGAACGAGGTGCCCCTCGAGGCCGGCCTGCCGCCCGCCGGCAGGAAGAGGCTCGCCGTCAAGACAACAGTCACCGGGGATCGCCTCATGTCTCGCCTCAGGCTATCCAGGCTAGAGGTACACGACTCCGGCTTCTACTCCTGCCAGGCCCGCAACGGTTTGGGGTACACATCGGTCACTACCGGTATTCTGCGGGTCCGCATGTCCCCTGCCTGGGGTAAGTAAGGTCCTAATATAACCTCTCGTGGCATGTAATGTTTACTATTTATCTTGAACTTTATAGAATAGACATAATTTATGGCCTTTTCCTCTGTGGTTACGTTCCACCCAGATAAATTATAGTGTATTGCTCTGAAACAGATTTGAAACTACTTACTTGAGTTACGCATGATAGAAGGATCAATACAATTAGGACCAAAGAGGTATCTCGGGTTTATTCAAGTTTAGTTCATTTTGAACCTATTTAAGGTCACTTACCTATGTACAAGTCTTAGGGTTTTTTTTTTTTAAATGGCCAAAACCAAACATTAATGCCTTATAACTTCGTTGTTTACTGATATATCAACGCCATTTTCTTTTGCTGTAATTACTAATACATTGTCCGTGTAAAATAAAAAGCGCTACAGCCAAATCCAAATTATTTCAAGACTAAACCTAAACTTAGGGTTCTTAATTTTTTTTTTTTTTTTTTTTTTTTTTTTTTTTTTTTTTTTTTTTTTTTTTTTTTTTTTTTTTTTTTTTTTTTTTTTTTTTTTTTTTTTTTTTTTTTTTTTTTTTTTTTTTTTTTTTTTTTTTTTTTTTTTTTTTGCCTTTTTTTTTTTTTTTTTTTTTTTTTTTTTTTTTTTTTTTTTTTTTTTTTTTTTTTTTTTTTTTTTTTTTTTTTTTTTTTTTGCCTTTAACAAGATTTAACGATCTCCTTTTTTTTTTTTTTTTTTTTTTTTTTTTAACGAAGTTATAAGACATTAATGTTTGGTTTTGGCCATTTAAAAAAAAAAAAAAAAATTCATGAAAAAAACCGTAATACTTGGTACATAGGTAAGTGACCTTAAATAGGTTCAAAATGAACCTCTCTACCCGAGATTCCTCTTTGGCCAACGATCTTCCGAACACCCTGTATAATCCATGAAACATAGTACTGATGTTTTAAAAAGAAGTTTTATGTTTTAGAACTGAAGGTGAACGTTTAGCATTCGAAACTAGTATTCTAATAAAATAATTACAATAGAAGTGGCAATTAATTCATCAGTCCTAATTGTATTGATCCTTCTATACCACCATGGTGTACCTCAAGTAAGTAGTTTCAAATTTCAAATCCAAATTATTTTAAGACTAGAAGTTCTTTTTTTTTTTTTTTTTTTTTTTTTTTTTTTTTTTTTTTTTTTTTTTGCCTTTAACGAGATTTGATGATCTCCCGTTTTGTTTGTTGTATTTTTTGTATGTAAATACGTTCGAACCTCCCTACCCAAGATACCTCTTTGGCCAACGATCTTCCGAACACCCTGTATATACTAAAGCTTTCAAAAAATATAAGACAAGAAATCAAACATTGGCACTCACCTCAGGAAATCTAACAGATATCTGAAATATATCCATCGTAGAAAGGGGGAAAGGAGGCAGGCAGGTTAAATTTTTTTGGGGTTTACTATGGGATTTCCCTTACGACTCATTGGATCTTATTGTTCCTATTGGAAACAAATTTAAAATGGGGCTGGAAATGTTTATCTGGTTGTTTAAAACAAAAATCTGGATCGGTTTTAAACGATGTTATTATTTGTAATGATTCATAAATATTTAATTTTAGGCTATTTTCTACTTGATATATTACTTTTACTCCCGATTCTTTATTAAATTTATGGTTATTTCCATTTAGATGGATAGCGAAATTAGTATTTTTGGCCTTGTTATTGTATGCCCTTATATGTTCTTTTACTCTTTGATTTACCGATCGTCCAGTTTTCCCCTGTATTTAACTTCGCAGTCATTACATTTTAGTTCGTATACACTGCTTTTTTGGAAAGGGTCTATTCTGTCTTTAGGTAAAGAGAAGTATGATGACAATGGTTTATCTATTTTTAAATGCAGGGTTTAAACCTAATTTTTTTTAATCCCTTTCCGACTTTGGTGTATGTTAGGCCGTAATATGGTATCAAAATATATTTATTCCGGGTAGCTTTATCCTCTGGATTGTTGTTTATATATTATTCATATTTTTTTATGGATTTCTTTTTGTAAAATATTGTCGATCGTGATTTTACTGTATCCGTTATTGCTGGCTATAGTGTATATGGTCTGCATTTATTTCTTATAATTTTGTCCATTTAGTGGTATGTTTAAAAGGCGGTAAATAATACTATTAAAGGCTGCGAGTTTATGTGTTAGTGGTCGCCTGGCATTATTGTGTATAACTCTTACTTAATCCAACTTTCGCCTATTTATCTCCAATTCCCAAAGTAGATCTTACTTCAAATCTATCCTGCCCCTCCTTCCTGCCCTTGTTGGATTACATAAGTACTTTAAGCCTTGCTATTTCCGTACGGATCAGCATTCATATAAAGGGTTGCCAATCAGGACCTACTTACCTGACAAATTAGAAACATTTTAAAATAATTAATCAATTAAAATTTTTGGTAATTGTTCAGATCGGCGACGCCACCAAACTGGCTTGACCCGCGCTACACCGACCAGTTCGATCCTTGTTTGTTTGTTTATTTCGTTTAACGTCACTTTATGCTGCTATGGCTAATCGGACGATGCTACGGTGGGAGTCCTAAATTTTGCCTATCCAGGTAAAATTAGGACAGGGATCTTTAACGAGTACCTGACATCGCACATGCTCGGGACCCCCATTTTACGTCCCTTCCGAAGGACGGCATAGCTGAGGATTTTTTACTCCCTTTAAAAAATCCTAAGGTCATCTGCCGGGCTGCGAACCCGCGATCTTGGGTTTAGTTGGTTGCTATGCTAACCACTACACCACAGGTGACCCCCCAGTTCGATCCTTACGCTTCACTTCATGTTTACATTTTTCGATAGTTCATTCCTATAACCTCACATGTAAACAATCACTTCTACAGTTTCAACTTGGATTGTGTTGTTTAGTTAGTTATATTGATATTTAGACTTTTTAAATGTAAATAGGTGAAACAGAAGTTAAAAACACGAGGATTAAGTGTGTTATCAATTCATGTTTTCTTATTTCATCTTATGTTATGTGTAAAAGTGTTACAAAACTGAAGAAGATTAATTTTTACATGGATTTGGTGTTTTACATATTTATATTTGTTCTATCAATTTAAGTGATAAAATTTAAAACTTGTAAAAGTGTTACAAAACTTGACAAGATTTATTTATACATGGATTTGGTGTTTTATATATTTTTATTTGTTGTTTCAATTTCAGTGATAAAATTTCATTATACATATTTTGTGAATGGATTTTTGCCATCCATATTAATTTTTGTCCTAAAGTGAGACAGATTGTATAATTAATTCAATAAAACATATCAGTTTATAAATAAATGTGAGAAAGTATATTACAGGTTTCATGTTTTCTTATTTCCACTTGCCTTGAGAAAATATAGCAGAAATTAACATCATCGCTTTCAACTAGGATTCTGTCTTATATTATATAATGGCTTATAAAATGGAGAATTGACAATGTGAAAATAATCACAGATTAAGAGATAAATGACACATTACTATATAATTGTAGAACTATTGGTATATTGTTATAGATTAATGTGTTCAAAAACAAATTAGAAGCCTGATGATGGAACATTGTCTCCGAAACATGTAGCTACAAATGTTAAATAAACAGGATTTAGACCAAATAAATACTTAAGGGTTCTGTCTTTTTTATATTTATAATTTGTTATTTCCACTTCTCTGACAGAAAGTTCATCAGGAATTAACTTTACTGGTGGTTCAGTAGTATATTAATTGTTGATTAAATTATATTCTTAAATTATAGTCTTATATTTCGATATTTTCTTATTTCCACTTCATTATTTCCTTATTTCTCATTTTAATATTAGAAGGTAAACAGAAGTTAATATTACTTTGAACAGGGATTTAAAGTTTCCCAGTAAATGTAGGAGAATAACCTTTCCCCTCTAAAAGCAGCGACTAGAACATCGAAATAAATCGGAACAAGGTTAGAATCGATAAAAGGTATTCTGGGCGCGTGTAGGGGTTGGTGTGGCCGATCCGAATAATTACCAAATTTTTCTTCTCACAAAGGATTCGTGGGACCAGATAATCAAACTAGTACACATACTATATATAATAGAAAAGGACAAGCCATTTTTCGTTTGTCATCACTAACCACGAAAACTACTTAACGAATTGGTACAAAATTTTAACTTTAACTAATTACAGCTCCAGAAAGTGTAAGCAATTACAAAATCAACCGTTATATATTTAATTTGTTTATTTAAAAAAAAAAAAAAAAAAAAAAAAAAAAAAAATGCAGATGAGTTGAGAACCTCTCTTTTTTTGAAGTCGGTTGAAAAGCGATAATATGTAGATATCAGTGAAGTTTGAAAATTGACCGATAGGTAGGGAGTGCCATTTTACATAATAGGTTACAAATGTACGGTGTTATATGATTTGATAATAAAAATGATTTAAATCTAATTAAATTATTAAAAAGGTGTGGTTCCGGGTAAGTTTAAAAATCGAACGATATACGGATCATTCCGCAATATAGTTTACTATGTTAAAACTTCTAAACGCATCTCTACCAAATTGTAACTACAAAATGTTTATAGTCTTTAGAACCTTTAGGAATAATAATATTTTAATGTACAAATTTGAGTGACAGAAACAAGATTCGCAACATCGCCATATATTTTTACGGTTAGAAATCAAAATCCAACCAGAAGAAATCAATAAAATTATTTCTGCTGATTAAAAATTATTATAAAATCAAAATGTTTTCTTTTTTATATTGTTTTTAAATATATCATTCATGGGACTTTAGTTTTAAGCATTGATAATGCAGTCCATTACCTACCCGAAAGTTTCTTAATAGTCTCTGTCTATTTTCATTAACAACTCATACTTAAAAATTCAAAAATTGAATATCTAAATATGCTTTTACGCCACCCCTCAAACCCTCAAACACCTAATCAGAGCAATTTTAACCAGGTTCAAAATTACAGCTATGTGTAAAAATATTGGAGGAATAATGCTAAATTGCATTCTTCAATACAATATTTTTATAATTAAACGTATAAAACTTCAATTATCAATTCAAATTATATAAGTTTTTTACTTATGAGAGCGGAAGACGGGGGGGTGCTAGTTAATTATAAAACAAAGGTAATCCAAAAGAATTAATTAAATGCGAGGTAACTGATAATAAATTTGATTGGTGTTAAATTAAAAACAATATATTTTAAAACATGGGCCCACATTTAAAACAATTCTTAAATGTAAAGATCATTTCCTTTATCCAGTATCTTACTTGGTAACAAAACGAACTTCATCCCGATATATTTTTATGAATCAGAGATGCTATGGTTTGGGCATGGAGTTATAGTACTATGGAGAGGCCCTTCCCGTATATTGTTCCATGAGGGGCGAGACCAAAACTTAACCGGCCACGCCCATTATGCTCAACTGGCGACTTGCATTCCATATGGGTTAGGGCAATTTAAAGGGTTCGAAATAAATAAAATAAGTAAATCACTATAGTAAACAAATCACTAAAATAAAATAACAGCAGTATAAAGCCTAGGAAGCCAAAATTTGAACTGATAAGAGGTTAATATACTGATAATACGGTTCACACCAAAATGGCTGCCTGCCTTGGCTATTGAAAAGTAAGCCCCCTTCACGTGTCTATAACTCCATGGGTTTCGGTACGGTGTCATTGTTGGAAGGGCAAGGTTTCAGATCGGTGAGGTTACAAATTCACATGGTGGAACCAGCTGAGAGAGACCAAAATATTTGGAGAAGTGTTGATTTCCACTGCACCTCACGCATTTGTAATGCATGCCGCTGTAATTTTTTTTTTTTTGTTTATTTATTTCGTTTAACGTCACTTTATGCTGCTATGGCTAATCGGACGATGCTACGGTGGGAGTCCTAAATTTTGCCTATCCAGGTATAATTAGGATAAGGACCTTTAACGAGTACCTGACATCGCACTGGCTCGGGACCCCGATTTTACGTCCCTTCCGAAGGACGGCATAGCTAAGGATATTTTACTCCCTTTAAAAAATCCTAAGGTCATCTGCCGGGCTGCGAACCCGCGATCTTGGGTTTAGTAGGTTTCTATGCTAACCACTACACCACAGGTGACCCCTGTATTTTTTTTTTGTGTGTCCGAATTGCATCGGTAAAAAAAAAAAAAAAATGATACCTTTTCGTTGAATGTATTTTTCCACAGAAAACATGTCATATGCCTTTTACTCTATCAATAGTGAGCCCAGCGATAACTACTGGCATAAGAGGGGTCAGCTGCCGTTTAATGTAGGCATCTGGCGTGAGAAATTTGAGGGAGGCAAATGCCTCACAAATGTTCAGCTTCGGTTGATTTCTAGGGGGGAGGGGTAAGAATGGTATTCCGCTTTTCTTTTGGATAGATTACTCATGAATTTTCTGGTGTCTTCCTCATTAGACAAATAGATTCGGAGGAAAGATCTGATCGGTAAAGTGTAATAATCAATGATTTTTAATTTTGCCCTAAATTAGCACAGGTGTGGAATTCACGCTAAAGCAACCGAAGAGAACCAAGCGATTCAAGTTAATTTCGAAATTAACACATATCAAACAATTCGCCATTTTGAATTTTAGAAATAACTCCTCACTTTGAAGTTGACCTCGAGCATTCGGTTTCAATCGATTGGTTTCCCATTTGGGACACCTTAGTGAACCCGCCATTTTGAACTTTCAAACTTTGGTCCCTAATTCTTATTTATTTGTGAATAGAAGACTAATAAAGAATTAAACTATTTTTAGCATCAGATGACTTTTGATGCGAAAAAAAAATAAGTCAGACTAAGGGGTTTTTAAATGCACAGATTGTTAAAAATATATATATATATATATATATATATATATATATATATATATATATATATATATATATATATTTTTTATAGGTACCTACTTTTACATATTTTTTAAAAAATTTGATTAGTACAGCACGATAGTAAGAAACAACAAAATATTCCCGGTATACATGTACGTTCATAATTAAGAGAACAGTTAGTAAAATACAAATATAATTATTTGAAATTAATTTTAAAAACCAGATTTAAAATATTCGTAGAAACTACTCGTCGTTTCTAACTATACTAACATTTACTAGACAGGCGTTAAAAAATCTCGATTAAATTACAAAAGACTTATTTACATTACAATTATTAGGCCCATTTGGACACACTGAGTTGAGGTTTGGGGATCGAGTAAACCTTCAAAATCCTTCGAAAACCCATTATGATCTTAATGTTCCCAAACAATACATCTGTCCTTTCATACTAAACTCCATACCCAGTCCACTAGTCTCCCAACTTGCCTCACTCTCATTCTCAATAATCCTCCAAGGCTTCTGAAATGGAGATGGCCTTGAGACCTTCTAATCTAGAACTACTGAAGTGCTACTAATGAGTAGTTCTTTGAATATTAATGACATGTCATTGCAAATACCAATAAATTGAATAGAAGAAAAAAAAATTGAAGTGGCAAATAATTCATCATTCCTAATTGTATTGATCCTTCTATACAGTGATGGGTTGTTCTGGTTGGAACGGAACTAGGAACTGGTTCCAGCTTTGAACCTGTTTGAAATGAAACCAATCGCCCAAGTTTTTCGTTCCTCCTGGAACGAAAACCAACGCCGTTTCGTTTCGTTCCTTCGGTGTTGTACAGTTTATACTGCATCTCTGGTTTCGTTCCACCCAAAGTCGTTCCGAATGCTTAGAAGCGTTGATCCTGCCGCTGTTGATTCCCTCCCCCCTCTCCATTGCTCCACCAACCCGCGCATGGGCATCTTCAAAATAAACTGCTTTATTTGAAATTTTCTTTTCTACGCACAGTGGGACGAATGACCAATCTAGGAGGAAAAAAGTCTGTATCACTTAAACAGACTCTGGCAACCTGATTTACATAAACAATAGAGTTTAAATAAGGTAAAATAAAACCACTCAAGTGACAACCATAAGGAAAATACTATACAGTAGACCCCCATTATCCGTGGTTAGGTATATTAATTTAATAAAAATTAGTTAGATCGTTTCTAACGAATACATAATGGGTAATTATTTATACTTATTATTTTTAATTTTCTTTAAAAAGTAATTAATGAAAAAACAGGTCAAGCTGTCTTTTATACGTATCGTATTAATGAGATGTTTCCGGTGTACTAATCCAATTCATATTATGAAGCGATACTGTTTTCAAATCTTTCTGTGATATTATTATCGACCTGTTTGTCTACTCAACAAAACAATTTACTCATTGTCAGTTATGCTTTAGTCTCCATTTAAATAGGAACTATCGAAATGTCACAAAATCGGTGGATGAGGAGCAAGAATAATTACTATCTGGATTTTTAAAAAGGTCTGCTGCGAGAATGTCTGTAATGGGTAATGTTTTCTTGGTGTTTGCTATAAACTAACGATGAAAAAATATCAACAAGATTATACAGAGTGTTCAAGTGAAAGAATCAATAATTTTGACTTAATGTGAACTGTCGAGTTAGATACTACTTACATCCTTGTTTTTACTCAGTAATCCCACAGCTAAAACAAAAAAAAACTCTAATACATCTTCCGTTTACATCTATTACAACAGTTTCATTAATTTCGATTACACATTTTTTCTCCTTCGTAAAAAAAAAACGAACATAACTGATTTCTTATCTAAATGAAAATTCAATACATACAGTAAAAACATGCATATATACATCCATTCTTATGTATTTGTGTGTATTGTAACTTTATTAACGTATGTAAAATGATTTTTTCTTATAAAAGTGATTTTCTGAATCTCCTAATAACTTTCCGGGGTTTTACAGCCTCTTATTATTTCGTTTTAATTTTCGTAACTACAAATTTTAAATATCTCTTCAGTGCAACTATTGATGTTGGTATAATATCCTCTAATTTAAGTTTTTTAAATATAGTAATTCATATAAAATCAATGCCCTCACAGTTTTGCCAAATACGAAATAACTCTCTTCGCGATATTGAAAATTCGTTTTCAGACAAGAAAGCAGATAAAAGCAGCTAAATGTTTCATGATTATTTCATATACCTTCTAAGGCACCTGTACCATGAATTTCAAAGAGGTACTTTGGGGTACTTTTTAGTAATAGACCTTTTTAGTTTAAAAATTCTTTAGTTTACGACACTTTTATAAAAATTATATAATAGGACAGATTATAAAAAACTTGTTTTGTGCACGGCTTCCTGGTATAACGATCGTCTATATTCACTAATTATAAAAGAATAATGAAAAAATATCAACAGGATGATACACAAATTTAGATTGAAAGAATCAATAGTTTTCATGAATTGCTTCATTAGGTTTGTCTTCGGAACCTCGAGACGTTCCCATGTTTCGCATCTCTACACTGAGTTAAAGTGGCTGTTCCCCTCCTTCCGCAGAAAATACTTCCTAGACACCTACCTATTCCAAGTTATCAACACCCGTCACCCTCCCTTTATTTACAGTAACCTGAAATTCAAGTCCGCTATCAAATCATACTGCATACAAGATCTCGTCTTTCCGATCTCTATACTCCATCCCACAGAAGTACTGCATTCCAACGTTCCTTCCTTGTCAGATCCTCTACTCTTTGGAATTCCCCCCCCCCCCCCCCCTGTATCCGCAATGCTTCTTCCCTTGGAACATTCAAATCACTATTCTTTCACCATCTTCTTTCCCTCCAACTCGACGCTCTCTAATTGTAAGGATGTATGTACTATATATGTAATCGTCTTATTTCATTACTAAGACTGTCAGACATAAAACATAAGTATAAATTATATTTTGATTATGATGTTTTAATTGTTTGTAATGATAATTTTTGATTTTCTATCTTTTATTTTTCTTCTGTTTTTTTTTTTTTTTTCTCTTTTGCAATTTTATTTACAATATTAACCTCTATTTTGTATACTCATCTTTTTCACCCTCTTTTTATTTAAAGTTTTATCTTTTTCTAGTTTTTCTCTGTATCTTTTTTTCATACATATTTGTATTCAGTTTATCTATGTTATTTTACTTTTAACAGCCTCTCGGCCAGTTATGATCTTACTTTATGTTATTTTATGTTATTCTTAAGGGACTTTGTCCCAGAATAAAGTTTTCTTTCTATTCTATTCTAGTTTTAACAAAATTTAACCTGTCGATTTAGGTACTACTTTGATCGTTCTTTTTACCTTGAAATCCGCCTCCAAAAAACGAAGGAACCTTTGATAATGTTCCATACATTACTTAACTATACACCTATCACAATAGTTTCATTAATTTTCATTATGACTTTTTTCCTCCTAGATAGGCCATTCGTCCCACTGTGCGACGGAGCTCAGCTTCTTCTTTCGGATTCAGAGTAATGAACCACACAAGGTTTTACTGCATATGTAATTAAATGATTTTTTCGCTATTTGTTTAAAAGCTAATGGAGCAGTCACAAGAATTGATTACTCCTTTTTTCTCGGAACTAATGTAGTCGGAAAATTGTGCACTATACTTGATCTAACTTTTCCTCCCTCCCAAAAAAAATTCTTGATTGAGTAAAACTATTTTAAAATTATACATTTTTTTAATAAGTATACTTAGCTATTTAAACTTTCTTAATATTATAGTACCTAAAAAAAAATTAATTATAAAATAGAACGAGGAGGTTAACAGCTCGAGATCACAAAAAGATATGTAACGAAAATGCATAGTGCATAGGTACATCGTAGGTTAGTCAAACTGAGGGGAACGAAAAATGGAACGGAACGGAAACTGGAACTGGTTCCAATAGTGAAATGGAACGTAAAATCTCATTTTAAGTCGGATCGGCCTTTCACTACTTCTATACCATCATGCGTAAGTAATTCGTTACTCTTATTTCGCCCTACACAACTTAAAAACTCCTGCTTCATCAGTATATCAATTTAGTATATTGTTATAATGATTTTATCTAGAATACCTAGTTTTCTCAGATAATGCTCAGAAGCTAAATATAAACTTCAAAAAAAATATAAAAACTTTTGTCAACAAATTAAACTCTAGTGTAAACACGGGAAAAACAGAGTCATCACAACAGTACATGCAACCAATTGCGTTCACTTCTACTAAGTGAGACTCTAAATATTATCCCTATGTGAAGGATTCTTTTGTTATATAAGATATGCATTTATGAATAAATTAGCTAAATATCATGAGAATATTAGCGCTAAAAACTTCTGTCTGTGCCAAGTCCCGTGTACACAACATAAATTGCTATAACAGCTAGAAAAAACAGCTGACTTCTTCAACAGCTGATTTTTTAAAAATTAGATCGTCATTTTTATTAAGTTAGGTTTTTTCTTAAATATCTGCCTGAATTCGGAATTTACGGCTGATGAAGGGTTTTTTCTGGGATGAAATGACGTAATAAATTCAAAGCTCATACAAAGATTTTTCACTCTTCATTAAACTAAAGCTCATTAAAAAAGTTCTACGAACTCTGTAAAAAAAAAACTTTTTTCGTATCTACTATTTGAAGAACGCGTTTTAGTTAAAATCTAGAAATTTAGTAACTGATCTGGATGTAGGCCAGGCATATTAGCAACAAAATTGGAGCTCTGAGGAAAGTTTGGCTATAGTTTTGATTTTCTCACCCCTATGTTTTGTGGGGCGCAGAACATTTTTTTCTTGCATATTTTGCATTTTATCTCAAAAACTAAGAATTGTTTGCTGAATTTACTATACACACAACTAAAGTAGACAAACATTCCTACATTTTTGATCCGTGAAGTTTTTTTGTAAGACTAACCGTTTTGCTGCTACAGCGCATCAAATTATGGGCAAATTTGCCGGATTACCTATACATTATTGATATATGCATATATACACGAACTATACAGGGTTAGTAGTTACCTATGTTGTAAAAAAAAAAAAAAAAAAAATGGGTGAAACTAGATCAAAAATGTAGAAAAATGCCGCAGACCTCACCTTTCTATTCCAATCAGTTGCAGATATATGATAAATCAAAGGGTTTTTTTTTTGGAAACCACATTTGTTACCATAAACTTGGGATCTAAAGAATAGCTTGATCTTCACCTTATTTAGGGAAGTTACTATGTCTTATATTACTTCAAACGATTTATATAAAATAAATCCTAAATAATAATAAATAAATAAATGTAATAACATAAGATCCTCTGATCTGGTGTCGCTTTATTGAGTTTTCCTTTACTTTCTAATAAACAATAATTGTTTTCTTTGCTTTTTATTCCAATAAAGAGTTTATTATGTTTAAAATGCACATTTTCATTAAGGGATTATCATAATGTTTTATTATACACAAGTAACTGCTTTGTATGCCAAATGAGAACACCGTGTTTTTTCGATTTTATAAGTAAATTTCTCCATGAAATCGAAACAGAATCATTACTTTTAACATATCATTCGAAAGCTGATTAAATTCACAAGTTTTTGTGAGATAGGTTTTGTGGATAGGTTTTTTCGAAAAACGGTGAGCATTGAAGTAATATAAGACATTGTAACTTCCCTAAATAAGGGGAAGATCAAGCTGTTCTTAAGATCCCGAGTTTGTAAAATTCAAGGTTACATGTACTCTGCTCTTATAGGAAATTTAATGCTAAATTCGAAAATGTGGTCAAAACTTGAAAAATGTTTAAACAAAATGGAGATATTACAGCTTTTATAGAAAAAAACGTGGTTTCCTCAAAAAAGTCTTTGATTTATCGTATATCTGCAACGGATTGGAATAGAAAGGTGAGGTCAGCGGCATTTTGCGACATTTTTGCGCTAGTTAATTTTGTATTCCTTGCATTTCTGAATTTATTTCAATGAGTTCAACATCACTGGCGGTCAACAGTTTCAAAAATAGTGGAATGTGCTCTACCGGCAAAACGGTTGGTCCTTCAAAAAAAAAAAATATATGCAGAAGAAATATTGGAAATTGTCTCTACTTTAATTTTTTGTATATTAAGTTTGTCAAAATCTAGGCCGAAAAATGAAAAAAGTCAATTTTGGTCAAAAAAACAAAATTTTCCCGGAAACTTCAAATTCGTGTTGAGCGACCCAAAAAAACATAAATTGTGAGAAAATTTACTCGTATTTCGACTTAGAAAGAGATTCCTGAACATCGTAGTAATCTAATAGATTTTTTGAAAATACTTATCAATAACTGATGTATATTGTAGTTTTGTATTTTAAATCCCCAATTAAAAGGGAAACGCTTATTGTTAAGTTATTATTAACAGAGGTTGGAGCTATATTAAGAGAAGGTGTAAAATAAAGCAAACTGTTGGAAAGGTACGAAATGTAGGGGACAGGTGGCGCTGAGCCTGATTGCATATTAACTAAGTAAGTTAGTTAGTTACCTTAACTTGCCACCTTCTAATAAACTCCCATATTTTCCAGGTCAGGACACACAGCGGACCAGCGGTTCCAACGCTCCGCTGTATCCGCAGCAGATAGACAGGTAATTTTTCATCTTGTCTAATATAAACATTTCTCTGTTGTTCTAATTAACTACTTAAGTTATACTATCTGCAACATTGAAAGTCATTAAAGTTCTTCCTAAAAGTATTTAATGTAATGTTTCTTGACCGACAGTTATAAAAGAAGATAGTGTGGTCAAGATGCACTCTCAATTTGAAGGATTCTAAAACATGTTAATTAATGCAAATGCTGGGTTTTTATTTATTCCATATTATTCCATATCTTACTCACTGTAACTTTCTCCTATTTTTTGTATACCTTTATTTTGAATAATTACTGTTAGGTGCGGTGCACACTGGAGAAACCCGTTTTTAGAAACATGGAAACCAAATTGCTTGAAACTGAAAGATAGGATTAACGTAGGTTGGTGCACACAGCGTTTCATGAAACGGGGTTTCTAAAACCGGATTTCTAGAAACTCTTTAAATCGTTGTCCTGTTGTTTCCGTTTCACGTTTCATCAGCTCACTCCATTATATATAATAAATAATATATATACATTGAAATAAAATGAAAAATAAACTTTATTCTGGGACAGACTGTCCCCTATGAATAATTAAAGTGCACAATAAAGGGTACAATTGTCTGACAGATTAGTTAAATCAGCACATCCGTAGTACAATTAAATTAGGAGAAAAAAAGTAGAAAGAAAAAATTTAAAAAAAAATTAATTAAAAATTAAAGTAAAAAAACAAATTAATAAAATTAAAATAAATAAAAAACACACTTATGTACATTTACATATTATTTACATTTTTATGGAAGATTGAAGTTCGAGTAGATGGATAAATAGAAGATGTTTAAAAGAAGTTAAGGAAGAGGCTTTACGAATATGGATAGGTAAGGAATTCCAAAAAGAGGTAGCACGGATAACGAAGGATTTTTCAAAGGAGGCAGTTCTATGTGAGGGAGGGGGTATATAGGTTGGACGGTTGGGATCTTGTATTCAGGTGGTGAATGGAGGAACGCAGAGTAAGTAGGTCTAGGATATAGGAAGGTTTATTGGTTTTTAATGACTGGAATAGGAAAGTGCCGAGGAAGTATTGCCGTCGAAAATCGAGGAAAAGCCACCCTAGCTCATTGTACCGGCAAGATACGTGAGACCGTCTGTCGACCCCAAAGATAAATCTTATGAAACAATTCATTAGACTCCATAGTCTCATCTCTAGCACAACAGACAGCCCCCCATATACCAAGCACCCGCAATCAAAGTGGGGAAAAATGAGAGAGGATACCAGAAGTTGGCGGGTACTTCGGGGAAAGGATATATATATATATACATGAAACACTTATGATTTTACTCTTTTTATAATTTATTTATGTATTTATATTTTTTATTTATTTATGTATTTACCTCATAATATTTGAAAACCTTTGTTTTCCATCATATTTATATACCTCATCATAGTTCATACTGTTACGTACTACTTGACAATTATTAAAAATAGTTAAATAATAAAACTGTTTTTACTTACCTTATTGTAATAATTCCTGAGCTCAGGACTCAGAGCTAACCTCCAGTTGGTGTCCTTCTTTGTTATTATTGGTTTCACTAGTTCTAACAAGCGATCGAAAAGTGGCTTCGACATCCTAAAATAATCCTTAAATTTATCAGGATCACTGTTTAGTTGGCAATCTACAACAAAAACAGCTGTGTTGCCAATCCCTGATCAAACGGGTGAATCCAGTACTTGTGTGTTTTTTTAAAATTATTTTTTATCCACCACCATGACACAATCATATCGTCGTCAGAATCCATTGCAAAACTGGTGAAAATTCGTTTCTTCTGTGTGCACTGCTATGTTGCCCTTGGGGTTTATGGGAAATGCTGTGTTACTATCTGAATAGAACCCCATTTATTATTATTTTATTGTTTACTTTTATTGGATTCTAATACTACACGTGCAAACCAATTCAGTATTACTTTAGTGGCATTTAGGAAAGAGAATAATTATCATGAATATTAGCTTACTTTATTTATTAAAACGATTATACATAAGGACGGAACTATAGAATGAGTATACAATTACTATATTATAAGGTCAGCACACAATTTACAAATTATAAACTTATTAAAGACTATTAAAAATATTTGGTACTTAACAAAATGGATTATGGGTTTTCTGTCGGCGTACTGGGTCCGGTCATAGTCAGGGCTTCCTTCCTGTCCCACTGGGTTGACCATCAAAGAGATCATCGCTGAGGACCTCCAGCATCTCCTCTCAGCCATCTCACTTCCAACCGTCTCTCATCTCTTCGTCCACCCTCCGTCCATCAAACTCTCCAACCAAAAACTATCCCTTCGTTTTCCGGACTATGCTTTTTAAAGAGCTTCATCCCCTCCATCTCCGTTTACCTTCCTTTGAAAGTTTTGATTTCTTTGTCATGATGTTCTTTGTCTCCTATAAACTTTTGTAGACAAACTATTCCAGGTAGCAGTGGCGATCCTTCCAAAGGTATGACCTGATCCAGATTCCCTTTGAAGGGTTTTATGGCTTAACAATCCTACTCCCGACATCAAAGGTGTGCCGGCCCTTTTTGATCACGCCGTTTTATTATTAATTATTAACAAAGCATTATTCCGAGTACCCATAATACATTGCAGCACGTTCCAATGAAACAGTTTCTTTTAAACCCATTGCAAGAAACGCGTTTCTAGAAACCAGTTTCTCCAGTGTGCACCGCGCCTTAGATATTTAATTTGTAGATCCGTCGCAACAACTTTTCTACTTGAGTTATATTGTACATTATGTGTTATTAAAGTGTTCCTTTTGTATGTTGTAAAGTAAGTGTGTTGAATAATGTTGTTAACGAAAATTCATGATGTGTGCCTGGTTTTAGCCAATCCAATCTTAGATCAATAATCACAAGCTGCCTCACTCAAGGGCAATGAGTGATTTGGAAGACAAAGACACATTTATTCATACAATATATACAATGATATAAAATAAACAGCCTATAACTATTTATTTTATTTTAGTTATTATTATTTGTTCCATAAAGTCCTATTGAAGCATAGGGTATTCACGAGCAATTCTCCGCCGCCTCTCTCTGGGTCTTCCTTTCCTTCTATTTCCTTGGGGTTTCCGTTGTAGGTCTGCTTTTCCTCTAACTATAATAGATATAAAATAAAATGTAATAAATGATATTATAAAATTGGTAATGTTGGAACTATTAAACAAAAATTGTAGATGAAAAAAAAATAAGAATATTTAATAAAATAATACTATATATAAAATATTTACAAGCATCCTGGGAATCCCGAACCAAGCTTGTCCCCCAATTTGGAGGGTATGCCGGGCTCAGAGAGTTCCCAGCGCTACGTCACTAGTGTTCAGAGGAGGCTGAAAGAGAGCCCTATGGCACAGTCACACAGGACAAGTAGAGAAGCGGGCCATTGCCAGAACCCCAATACTAAATATGTACAATAAGTCTCGAGGCCAATGCCAATTTAATCTGCGAGGTGCGTTGTAAGGATAAGGGGATCTGGATAATGAATGAGCCAGAAGGCTGGAATGGTTGGAAAGGTTTTGATGGAATTTGGAGAATTTAAGGGGTATGAGGTCAAGAACAAAAGATATATTGAGACCATTATGTAGGGTTTTGTTGGAGACATAATATGGAACATTTACAGTTGTACGAAGGTCTTTAGATTGGAAGGATTGATTGGTTTATATATTCGATTGTTTTGCTGTCTCCCTCAGCTCAAGTATATAGGTCCAAATTGGTTTAACGATGGTTTTTTATTAAATTAATAGTAATAATAATGCTCAAGATGTGTTCATAACAAAAATTATAAATTGTCCAGGACTCGTCATAATTAGAGAGAAAAAGTAAGGGTTTTTAAAGTAGACATGTTGCGCGATTTTGCTCTAGAGACGTGACTCATAATGTCTATCTAGACATGTCTATAGACCTCACCCTCACTACAGCCTGGTTGCGAGACCAAAAATCGCAGTTCTAAACCCTTATGTAAAAGACATATACAACGATAGTCATACTGCACGTTTTGACAGTTTGGAATTCACTTGGCGTCTAGAGGCGAACAAGTCGAAGTCTGACCCCATTTTCCAAGTAAGGTGGTTCGGTTGCTAATAGTTAACCTGGCTCTACTCTGAAGTGACCAGATTTTTGGAACATCTAACTGGAAGCATATAGTAAACCGAGGAGGGTAGAAGGGAGGGGACAAAGGTTGAGAGGGATGTCTGAGAGTACGTCCCACTGAGCATAGAATAAGATAGAGTTGACATGCTGACTGAAGCAATGTTTGTAGATTTTTTTTTTTTTTTAATTAATTTATCTAGAAGGTCAGTGAATTGATCTTTTTTCAGTCTTAAATGATTTGGGTGTTCTTCAGGATCTTCTGCCAATTCTCTTAACAGTGTTGACGGAGCTCCCAGAGTTTCTCTTCTTGAGACCAATGGTTTTGCCTATCAACGTCTTTCACGGCTAGTCTTCCAGTATAAGTCCAATAACCAGGCTATGTCCAGTATAACCAGGCTAGTATAAGTCCAGGTGAAATTATATCAATGCCTCCGCGTACAATTCTCGAATTTCCTCTCGAACGAGACATCCTGCCACCTGGTATCACTGTTGTCCTTGCACCTACTGACACGAAATTGAGGAACAGCGAAGATGAAAAAACTGCGATGGATGAAAATATATATACAAAAATGAACATTCTGGATGAATTCACTCTGAGTGATTCTCGTTGGATGTACATCAGTAGTGAAGCAGTGTATATCCCACTAATGCTCCTTGCCCCCCACTCTTTGGCTTTCTTCCTTCCCTTAGCAAATTAAACCAAAACCACTTTTCTTCCCCATTTTATGTTGTGATTTGCTTATTGGGTATTTTTCTTTTTATTAATAAACTTACCTTTAAATTTAATACATAAATAAATGGTTTAGGTTTTTAAAGGAGCAATAAAAGGCATTAAATAATAATTAATACCACATTATTTTATTATATCGAATGAAGGTTTTCAATAAAAATACAAGAGCAGAAAACAAATGTTTACATTTATTTGATGAGGTATCAAGCCGGTTTCCTTTTAAACTTTACATTAGTGGCAAAATGAATGATGAAATCAGAAAAAAAATAAAATAAAATAAAGTAACATAATTGTGAAAAATAAAAGTTAATAAAATAAGCCTTTAAAAAAATATATTATAAAAATAAATGAGAGTGGAATTCCAAAATCAGGTAAGTCCAATTTTCAGATTTTTTTTTTTTTTTATTAAATATTTTTTATACTAGACTATCTTTGGGTGAATGGTAATTCTCAAAAAATTGTAGTTAAAGCCCGTTGAAAACAAAAAATAATTCCCCTTCCTAATCCAGTCTACCTTTATCGACCAGCTGTGAAAAATTAAAAATAAAAATGGACTTACTGGTTTTGGAATTCTACGCTTCAAATACATATAAATATTTACACATAATGTATTTATAACAATCTGATAATACATTTCAACATTGAGTATTCTATTCAACTTTAAAACGAATCATTTTAATAAAAATTTTGGCTAAATAAATCACAAGAGGGTGGTCGGGAGGACGGGAAGTGTTCATGAAAATCGTGTCGTATGGACACCTTACTCTAAACTGCATTAAACAACTGCTGCTGTTTGAAACAAATGCAGTTTGAACTATGTTTTGACAGGTTTAAAAAAAGAAAAAAAAAATCGGAAATAATTATATACTTCGTTAGTTCAAAAATCATTTTTTACAATAAAATAGAATGAACGAAGTTTAAGTAAGAAAAATAAATATAAAAATAACATCAACAACAAATAAAAATAAAGATAAAGCAGCTGTAAATCACTCAATTTAATTTTTAGATTTAGGTTATTTTTTCAACTGATAATTGTTGGAAAATATTAGATAAATTGGTTTAATTTTAATTGTTTTTCTTCGTCATTCAACCTTGGTCACTACAATTACTAGTTCAAGGTAAATCTTAACATTAAATATTTTGTTCCTACAAGGCTCTTACAAGGACAACTAGTAGCCATGACAACTAGGATCATGTTACATATAACAGTTGTCATTTAAACTTTATTTGAAGGCAATGCATTAAAATATTGCTTTTTATCAATGGCTTTCGGTGTAAAGGGTATTTATATTATCTGTATATATTTTATATATATGCTCTAAATCTATTGGTGTTAGTCGAATCGAAAATTTGTCGATATTTCCCTCATCAGAATTTTTTTTAAATATGTCTTTTGGCTTGGGGTCTATACTATTTTAGTGTAACGTTTTTTCACACTCAAAATGTAACATTGATAAATTTAATGTTGGATATTTTTTGTTATTTGAAATTTGTCGCTTGGAACTACCGTTTAGGAGCTAAATTGGTTAGGATGAAAAAGTCATATTTTTTTTAATATTGGGGCTTTTTTGACAAGTTTTAGCTATGTTGGAGTTGCTAGTAACTAACATTTTCTGATCAGAAATTGATTAGAGAATATTGTTGGCTTTATAACCTTTGTCATTAGTACCTACCGTTTAGGTTATTTTAGTATGAATGAATTAAAGCAACGTTATGCCTACATTTTTAAGTGCTGGGGCTTGTTTCACACGCTCTAGCACTGTCGAAGTTTAGTCCAGTAAAATAAGGCTCCACAAGACCGTTTTTAAGGAAAAACTGCGGAACTTTTATTCTCAACGGATCTTTATGTTTTTTGTGGTCCTGAATCTGAATCTGAAGTTTGCTACCAAGGCAACCATCGGCTTCATATTCAAAATCGCAAAAAAACTCCAAAAAAAAGTTATTTTTGTTTTTTTATCTATAACATGATAACGAAGCTTTTTTCGAAGAAAGTCTTGAAATATTAATTGTAGCTAGAACTAGTACCTACATAATGAAAATAAGAAATCCGAAATCGAACCATTTTTCGCAAAGTTAAGTTATTGGGAAAAATGGAGAAATTGGCCAGCTTGCCGTCAGTCCCACAGCTCCACGGAAACACGTTTGTCGTACTCTTTTGGCTATAACTCTGAAACTATTTGTCCGATACAACATTAATTTTTTTCATCTTAAAACTGATTAAATTTAATATAAGAATCTATAAATGAAGTTTTAATCAAATCCCGTAAAATTTACATGCCAGGCCACTAATAAAAACGTACTGTTGTAAAATCCAAGTGTTTTTTGGCACATTTGTCGCACTAACTCCTCAAATATTGGTTCGATCCCAAATTTCTTTTTTCTATATCAAAGCTGATAAAATTCGCTATCAGATGCTATATATGTAAATAATATTAAATCCTGTAAACCACCCAAGCTAGCACGCTTAATGTTTATGTTTATGGTGTGGGTATTTCACGGCGTTAATTATAAGTTACATATATAGGATCTAATAGTAAATATAACCAGCTTTTAGTTAAAAATTTTGGATCGGACAAATGGTTTCGGAGTTATAGCGAATAATGTGCCGAAAACCATGGATTTAACAACAGTACGGGTTTTTAGGCGTCTGGGATATTATATTATATGGGATATTATTTCAGGAGTTAGAGCGACTAATGTGCCAAAAAACACTTGGATTTTACAACAGTACGTTTTTATTAGCGGGCTGGCATGTACATTTTATGGGGTGTGATTAAAACTTCATTTATAGATTCTTATAGTAAATTTAATCAGCTTTAAGATGAAAAAAAGTAATGTTGTATCGGACAAATAGTTTCAGAGTTATAGGCAAAAGAGTACGACAAACGTGTTTTCGCGGAGCTGTGGGACTGACGGCAAGTTGGCCAATTTCTTGTTTTTTTCCCCAATAACGTAACTTTGCGAAAAATGGTTCGATTTCGGATTTCTTTTTTTCATTGTGTAGGTACTAGTTCCAGTTACAATTAATATTTTAAGACTTTCTTCGAAAAAAGCTTCGTTATCATGTTATATATAAAAAAACAAAAATAACGTTGTTTTTTTTGGCGTTTTTTTGCGATTTTGAATACGAAGCCGATGGTTGCCGTGGTAGCAAACTTCAGATTCGGATTCAGCACCGCAAAAAAACTCAAAGATCCGTTGAGAATAAAAGTTCCGCAGTTTTTTCTTCGGCAAACCCTTATTTTACTGGACTAGTTGCTCGAATAGAAAATTCGCCGACAGCTATCCCATCGGAATTTAATGTAGAATATTTTTTGTTATATGTTGCTGACATTTTTTTAAGTGTTTGGGCTTTTTTGACATTCTCTAGCTCTGTTGGAATTGCTCGTATCGAAAAGTTTTTTTATCTTTCCTGATCAGAAATTTAATGGAGAATATGTTTTGTTTTAGAACATTTGTCGCTACGACCTATCGTTTAGAAGCTATATTGGTTTGAATGAAAAAAGTCACGTAGTAACCATTTTTTTTTCAAAATGAAAAAAGCAACATTTTGACACGCTTTAGTTCTCTGGGTGTTGCTCGAATGTAAAATTGGCCATTAACTGTCCAATCAGAAATTTAAAATATTTTTTGTTTTATAAGATTTGTCGCAAGGATCTACCGTTTAGGAGCTATATTGGTTTTATTGAAAAAAGTCACGTTTTTCAAGTGTTCATATTTTTTAAGTGTTGGGGTTATTTCGACACGCTCTATATCTTTGTTGTTGCTCGAATCGAAAATTTGTCGAGATTTCCCTCATCAGAAATTTAATGGAGAATATATGAAATTTTATAGCATTGTTACCTAGAACCTAGTTTAAAAGAAAATAGTCACGTTTTATCTCAACTTTTTTTATTTCGAATAATCGTTCATTGTTAATTCAATTTAATTCTTAATTTAAGTAATTTGATCCTTTTAATTCTGTAAATGTAAATTTAGAAAAGCAGTAGATTATTGGTAGATATATTCATAATTGTTTTTCCCAGTCAGAGAATTTTTTTTTTTTTTTAATAGTATTAAATTTATTCATTTTTACACATAAATTTCTATTATTAAATTTATTCCTTGTAAGTTATGAATATTTTAATTAAGAGATTAAATCTGATACTGGTGTCCGTGGTTTATTATGTAACTGGGAATATGCATTTCATGAAAAGAAGATCTCGTTATAATTTGAATATGTAATTTAATTAATATATGCTTGTTTTTCATATAGACAGACATCAAATAAAGAATATAAACAGGTTTTTTTAAAAGTAATACAAACTGTTGTGTTCTTAATAATACAAAAAGTTAAACAAAAAGTGATTTAAATGAAAAAGTATTCAACACAAAGAAGATAACACGGTTTTGATTTGTTGGCGGGATTTCCTCCTTCAATCTGAGTTTTTTGGACCAATCGGAAGCGCCCATTGTATGACGTCACCAACATGAAGGCTCTATGTTAATATCAATATGTTGTTTTGCTTGGAAGGGATAGTGTTACGCTCGTTTTTATTATGTTAAGTTAACTTTGTCTCCTCTTCCATCCGAATTTGTTTAAGCATTGAGAATGCTTTGTTAGTTTATTTGAATTGAAAAAAATGGTTCCTGTTTTTATTTATTTTGTTTTGTCATTCACCCTATATATAGTTATTCTGTGAGCTATCCTGAAGATGATACGAACTCTACCTCGGAAAATAGGTAAAAATTTAAATAATAATGTCTATATAACGTGTCGAATTGTGTGTTTTCATGTTCTATTACAAGAACAGTTATACTTAACTAAATTAAAATTCTTTCTTTCCTCCTTTTAATTAATGATTTATTTAATTTCTGGTTTAGTATTGCTTTAAGTGGAAGAAAATTTACAGTGGACGGTTCCCTTCCAACCCACCAGCAAACTCAGTTTGAAAGCAGAGGTGGAATTTGTGAGGTAGTTATAAAATTAAACATTACTCAAGAAAATGACTGCATGATTCTAATATTTAATTTTCATTTCTCCTTTTTTTTTTTTTCCTAGCTCTACCTTGGAAAATTATGTAGTGATTATCTTGGTAATAAGACTGTTTATATACCCCACCATTCAAAACAAGCTGATCTAGAAGAGAAATTGAAAGGCGCATTTTCTGTTGTCACTCTCTCAAGGTTGCATAGATATTCTAGTTGATTTCTCTTGAATTATGTAATCACTTTGTCATTGTTAACATTTTTAATTATATTTTCAGCGATCTTTCTAAGACATGCCAGGCCTATGCAGTACCTTCATTGTGCTATGCAACATTTGCAGTCTGCAGAGATGAACCAACGGAGCCGCCCAGATATATATGCAGAAAAGTAATAATTTTAATCAAATTAATTTCATCTTACGTTATGTTTTATTACTGTAATTAATTAATATATGTGCCTGTTTTTTAAAGGACTGTGAATTACTTGAAAATGAGATCTGTCGTAAGGAATATGCAATTGCCAAGAGGCACCCACTCATCGGTAAAAATCTCCCAATGCCTTCTTGTTCAGATTTACCTCCTGACATTCATACTAGTGATTGTGTGTCGCTTGGTGTACCTCAGCCTCAGCCAGTGGATCCAGGTAAGAACTTTAGATTTGTAATAGAATCGGTAGTTTTAAATTTTGAGATTGATTCATTCATCTTAAAGCATTTAGAGATATTGATTATCACATTATTTTCTGTTGATCTTAATAAAATTTCGTGTGAATATCCAATAAAATTTCATGTGAATATCTCAATTTTTTTTAAGATTTAAGGCACTTAGTTGTGTGGGTTAATTTATTATTTATATATTGTATAATTTTCTCATCTAATATAGCCAATTTCAGTTATTGAGTTTACAATTAGAAAGAAATTAAACCTAATTCAAAATGAAAATGTTTATTATAAATAACTGTCTACTATTTGTGATTAGAACCTATAATTTCCTGTGACATTGATTGTCAAAATCACTGTTATTCTTTGACCAAATATCTTATAAGAGTAACAGGAATGTTCAGACTTTTTTGTTATGTTGTTTCTGTATTGTTATTGAAGAACACTTGTCAATAAATATAATTTAAATTAGTATGGGATTTAGGGAAAGGTGTATGATTCTGAGATATGAATGGTTAAGTATTTTTAGAAGAAAGTAACACAATTACAGATTAACTAAATGAAGAAGTTCTATAAGAGGAGATATACAAAGCAGTGGATCAGGATCAAGCATCTGTTAAATATATATTTGTGTATACAAAAATTGGGGGTGAACAGATCTGGGAGGTTGTGGCTCTTAAGAAATAAACAGAACACTAATAAATAAGGATTAGCTTTAAAATGAAGGATAAATATGAAATAAAACACAATCTTTTCTCAAGATAGCCTTCTTGTATACCTGTCAGCCATTGTTACTATGGTAGAAAATGAGGGAACATACTAGGAGTTGTTAGGTATTTTGAAGTATGGGTTCAAGCTATTGTAGAAATTGTTTTGTGGATTGCTATGAATTTTTCAGATGTAATTTGGGAAATATTGTTTTAAAAAAAAATGTTTTTGATCAAAAATAACAGGAATTTTTTTTTTTTTTTTTTTTTACACAGATGTGAAGTGAATGTGTAGGTTATTTAGGTGACACAAGGTATACTAAGGATGTAGGTATAGAAATTTCTCAAGGATTGCTTTATTTATTGTCAAACCTTGCTTGTAAAATATGTTTTAATTAATTATTATATTTTGCTTGTATAACCCGAACTAGTAAAGAATTATTTACTAACTAATTTTTGTTCTTAGGAGATCATTGTTATTGGGGTCGAGGAGAAGGATATCGAGGAGCAGTTGGCGTTGGTGAATCGGGTCAACCCTGTGTTCCCTGGTCTGATCAATTCCTTATCGCAACATCAGACCATCACGAGCTACTTGGACAGCATAACTACTGTCGAAATCCTGGATCACGCCATTCTCAACCCTGGTGCTATACTCATCACGATTCTCTCATTCGAGAAGAGATGTGCAACATTAATAAATGTGGTGAGTAAAATGAGCCATTATTGGTAAAAATTAAGTTTTATTTTGTAAATAAATATAATATTGATTTTATTTTCTATGATTCTGTAATAAGTTCACTAATATAATAATATAATTGCAAATGTAAATATGTCTCACACTTTTTTATGTTTTAACAGCTTATTCCTGTCTCAATATACCTGTCTCAAGTCAAGTCAAAGAACCATTCTTTTATTCTATTTTTCTCATAAAGACAGTACTATCCTTTTTTAATTTTGGTCAAATAATATTATTCAAGTACCAATTTTTTATTTTTAACTTAAAACAATGGAATTTTTTGTAATAAATCAAGATCAGGTATTAAATAAATGCGACCTTATTTTAGCCCCATACTTGCCATATCAAACATAATCTGTTTGGTCACTATGTAGACTTCAATTAATTTTTTAAGTTAAAAAAACTTGAGAAGAAATTATAAGCGTTTTGCTTGATAATGTCAATCACGTAACTCTTGGGTCTCTCTGTTACAGTTGAAACATTATGGATTTATGTCTCTTTCGGAGTTTGTGGAGCATTGATCCTCATCATTATTGTGCTCTCATACTGCTGCTGCACGTCACGAAAACGTTCACAAAGCAATGGAGGAGAAAATGATTCAAATCTCAAGGTATTTTATTTTAAATCTTAACATTATATTTTGTTTCCTCAGTTATTTAAAATATAAATAGCTTAAGAAATTTTCCATTTTAATTATTATAAACGTGTAAAACAATTATTTTAATATTTCATTAGAACGTGAAGAACTCGCCTTGCCGCAAAGGTAAAGGTAGTGGTCTTGAAATGTCAGCTTTAATTCCTGGTTCTGGTTCATCTTCGGTGAAAAGTGAGGCACGTGTCAGGGAATACCATCCTTCCAGTATTCGCTTTATTCAGGAGCTCGGGGAAGGAGCATTTGGTATGTGAAATTTTTAATATTTCGTCTTTGTTGCTAATCCCCAAATTTCTTATATGTTAATAATAATCTATGACAACTTTCACGGTGGTCCAGTGGTTTAGAGTCTCGGTCTCTTGAAACTGTGGATCCAGAGAGGTGGTGGTTTAAAGCCGCCCTGTAGGGGGTCGATGCTTTTCAGCGATAGGCTCGTTGAAAATGGTCCCTACTGCATTATGGATGTTTATAATAGACAACTACCAGTAGATAGCCCCCCTTCCTAGCAGTATTGGTCACTGTGGGAAGGGTAGGCTGATACCCCCTGTAGGGGAAGACCTGCAGAGACATAAGTCCTGTAATATTTATATAAAAGACTTATAATAATTTTTATTATAATCATTGTAATAAATCTTAAAAATAAAAGTGATATGTTTACAGGTAAGGTTTACAAAGGAGAGATCTTAGGTGGAGTTGGAGAAGAACCTATGCCCGTAGCTATTAAAACTCTGAAGGAAAATGCGACTGCGAAAACAGCTGCAGATTTCAGAAGAGAGGTATATAATTTCTGTTTTATTGTTTGGATTTCTCTAATACAGTGAAACTCCGATTATCCAGATCAATTGGGGCCAAAATGGATCCGGATACCTAAAACTTCAGATAATCAGATTTGCTATTAGGGTGTTAAAATAAAAAGTAGAGGAATATGTAATGTTTTAACTATTTATTTTATTGAATCATTAAAAATGTGGCTTTTTATAAAATTATATATATGTAAAAACAATGTTTAGTTAGCTTGTCTGAAATCATGGATGTTCCAACACAGAACTCATCCACCAATTTTTTCCCAGATTTAGCAAAACCCCTGTAGGATAGATGTGCTAAGCTTCTAGAAATTCACTAACAAGGGGAGGACACACTCAGTCTCTCACGGATCTTGTTGGCAATTTTTTTGTAGGTTCCTGTTCAAAAAATATTAGACACGTATTTTGCCGTTCCGACCAATGGGCCCTAGAAGCCTAGAAAAAAAAATAAAATAGCATTAAACTTATTTATTTTATATCTCGATTTAAAAAAACGATATCGACACGATTCTTGCACCAAGATGTTTAGTTTTGATTGTGGATTTAAGGAAAAATACAGCCACTCCATAGATTTTGGTTTAGGTTAATTAAATTCTAAAAAAATGATTAGATTTTCAAGCAAACTACCTCTATAGATTTTATCACACGAAAATTGACGTCAGATTCTAATTCAGCATCCTTAAAAACATTGAAAAACCCTTATTCAACAAAATCAAAAAATATCATTTTTTTCACGCTCTTCGAGGAAATGAAATTTTTAAACCGATTATTGGTTACATACCTTTAAATCGCCATTACTTTGTCACACAATTCACTGGTTGGTATCACTGGAAATAGGAGAGCCTCAGCTTTCTTTTGATGTATATAAATGTAAAATTCGATGAACATACATAAACTTATTAAAAAAATTGGAAAATTTTTGGTCAGGCAAATTTTGAAGCTTACGAATTTTTATTTTTCTATTTGGATGAAATTTAGTATTTAAGGGATGTCGGTTCTTTGGGAAAAAATATATTGAATGCACTTCACTTGAAACATTTTACCTTTTACACTGTAAAATGTGATAGAAACTTTGTTTAGCCCTAGAATTCCATTTCAACACCCTAAAAACCTAGGAAACGTATGTATATATAGATATCAATAAAAAAAAATATATATATATATATACGAGGGTGAATAAAAAAAAAACGGTAATTTTCAAAATTATATTTATTGAATAATATTATACAGAAACTATACCTTTAAAATTTTTCAATTTAGTCTCCTGCATTATCTACACACTTCTGCCACCGATTTGGAAGCTTGAATATTCCCTGTTCATAAAAAGACTGAGGGCGAGTTTTTAACCATTCGCGCACGTGCTTTTCGACGTCTTCATTGTTTTCAAATCGTTTTCCTCCAAGATTTTTTGAGGCGCATCGTCACATGTGATGAGACGTGGGTCCACCATTACACCCCCGAATCGAAAATGGCAAGTAAGGAGTGGTGAAGGAAGGATGAAGGCTGCCCAGTGAAAGCCAAAACTCGTCTCTCAGCCGGAAAAGTTCTTGCAACAATTTTTTTTTGACTCAAGGGGAGTTCTACTCATTGATTTTCTTCACGATCAACGGACAGTGAATGCGGCTTACTACTGCCAGGTGCTACAGTCAGCAAAAACCAGTTACCGGAACTAAAGACGAGGTGTGCCCATTAGAGATGTCATCCTTCTCCATGACAACGCAAGGCCTCACACCGTATTGTTGACAAGGGATAAATTGGAAGAAATGGGCTGGGAAACTCTCGAACACCCTCCTTACAGTCCAGACCTGTCCCCTTGAGACTATTTTTTGTTTGCGCCCCTGAAAGAATCACTTGGAGGAAAACGATTTGAAAAACAATGAAGACGTCGAAAAGCACGTGCGCGAATGGTTATAAACTCGCCCTCAGTCTTTTTATGAACAGGGAATATTCAAGCTTCCAAATCAGTGGCAGAAGTGTGTAGATAATGCAGGAGACTACATTGAAAAATGTTGAAGGTATAGTTTCTGTATAATATTATTCAATAAATATAATTTTGAAAATTACCGTTTATATTTGATTCACTCTCGTATATATATATATATACTATTTAGGAGAAACAATTTATTACTTTAATAATAAATATTAAAGTAATTATAATTATTTATTATTTATTGTAATAATAATTTATTACAAATTAATATATACATGATATACAGACAGAACCATATGTTAGATTTGATTGTTAGATATTTACAATTTTAGAAGCTTATTACCTTACAATTTCATTTTCATTATATTCAACAAAATCATTTCAGACATGGAAGTGAGGCAGTTATTGCTATAATGTTCTTACGTCAAATATCACAATCATATTTTAACATGTTCAACTGCAAAATAAAACAAAAATTGTAAATACCTAACCATCAAATATGTGGTTCTGTCTGTATATCATGTAAATAATAATTTACATAAAATAAAATATTTTTTTACATGAAATATAGGGTGGTAATACGATTATTTCAAGCTTTAGTTTCATCATCCTATCTGGTTTCAAACTCAAGATAAAAATCAAAATGTTTTTCAGATTTTCCAATTTTTTTAATAGGTTTATGTATGTTCATCAAATTTTACATTTATATACATTAAAAGAAAGCTGAGGCTCTCCTTTTTCCAGTGATACCAACCAGTGAATTGTGTGACAAAGTAATGGCGATTTAAAGGTATGTAACCAATAATCGGTTTAAAAATTTCAGTTTCCTCGAAGAGCGTGAAAAAAATATTTTTTGATTTTGCTGAATAAGCGTATTTCAATGTTTTTTTGGAAGCTGAATTAGAATCTGGATGCTGACGTCAATTCTTGTGTGAAAAAAATATATAGAGTTAGTTTGCTTGAAAATCTAATAATTTTTTTTAAATTTTATTAACCTAAACCAAAATCTATGGAGCGGCTTTCCTTAAATTCGCAATCAAAACTAAACATCTTGGTGCAAGAATCATGTCGATATCATTTTCTAAACTCGAGATATAAAATAATTTAGTTTAATGCTATTTTATGTTTTTTTTCTCGGCTTCTAGGGCCTATTGGTCGGAACGGCAAAATACGTGTCTAATATTTTTTGACCAGGAACCTCCAAAAAAATTGCCAACAAGATCCGTGAGAGGCTGAGTGTGTCCTTCCCGTGTAAGTACATTTACTCTGAAATTGATTGTTATGAGGTGTGTAGGCTTATTTATAATTCTTAGACGCGGTTCCGGTAGCTGCTGCTTGGTCTATTTAGTTCTACGTTTATTATTGTGTCATGAAAACTAATAAGACGGTACCTATCGTATTATATGTGAAATCAGAGCTACAGCCTACAATATCTGTTAATAATCTATTTTTTTAAAAATTGTATGCAATAAAAAATATATATATACATATTTTTTCTTCAAATCAATCCGGATAATTGGAGTTTCACTGTATTTTAAAATTAATTGTTTTGAATTCAATCTTTGGTAGTAAGGAAGTTTTTGGTTAGATCTAATTATTTTTTTCATCTTATTTTTAATTATTACGGCAGATGGCAAAAACGTTATTTCCATGCGAAATGCAATACAGTGAAATAGAAATATTCTCAAAACAAAACAAAATATATTAAAAAGCATTCTATTGGTTTTAGTGACATATGGTCATTCAACCAATAACAACAACAACATTCAAACAAGACACAACATTGCTCATTTCCAAAATTCTGGCAGATCTCAAAATAGTATCCATTAGTGTCCTGTGAAAAGGAATAAACAGGAAGGGGAAGTGTTCTTTTAAAAAACTAAATAATCAATTGAATATTCAAAAGGAAGAAAGTTAATTTGTTGGGAAGGAGTGGCCAAGGATATCCTTATAAAATCGTTAGATCATGGCAGATCTGAAAATGGTATCCTTCACTGGCTTTCAATCAAGACTCTTGATGCATATTATTTAAACTATCAAGTTCTCATATTTGACTTGAAGTGAATTTTCTATGAAATTGCACCTTATTGCTACTGTAATTAAACTGAAGAATTATTGCACCTGATGCCTATAAATTATACAAATTAAAGTTGATGCCAATACTTTAGTTCAATTAATATATTATCATTAATGCCATTAGTTTGAATTTGTTGATGTTTCTGTTTACAGGTTGAATTGATGTGCGAACTTCGCCATGAAAACATAGTATGTCTCTTGGGAGTTTGCCTGAGTCGTGAACCTCTCTGTATGCTGTTCGAATTCATGCCACGTGGCGATCTCCATGAATTTCTTATTTCTCATTCTCCTCATTCCGGAGCACCGTTGACCCAGCATGAACTACTTTCGATCGCTACTCATATCGCTGCTGGTAATAATTTATTAAATTTATGTATGCATATTTAATTGTTAATGGTGATAATTGTTTTTAATGAATAATTTATCAAATAATATCAGTCATGGTAATACGTTTCATTACTAATGATTATTTAAGTAAATATGTGGGTTGGATGTAGGGGATTTCCCAACCCCGTTATTGATATTGCAGATTAATTTTCCACTTTTTATAAAATCAAATTTAACTTGACCTCACATCTATTCCAAATATAATTTTAACATTTCATTTTCACTTGTAAAATTACCATTCTTCTTCTTCTTTCTTCCCTTGATACAGCCAAGTCGGGATTCAAAATGAAGAATTGAGTGGTCCTGATCCTCCAGGCTCCCATAGAGCTTTCTTTGCACTTAAGTAGGAGAGGGCCAATTCATTACTCTTCTCTTCAATAACAGTCTGGATGTTTGTAGTATGTTTTCAGCATTCTGCTCTCTTTCCCTCACTCACAGAGTGGACTGGAACTAATAAAACACTTTCTGAACAAATGGGCTTTGAGTCTATTATATCCTGTTCCTAAGCTGAAGATCCAAGACCTGCTCTCGTCGAGTAAGTAAGGCATCTTTTAAGTCATGATTTGGATGTTTGCTTGCCCATCTATGATCAATGGCGGATTTATTAACCCTTTGTCTACTACTGACTACTATCAGAGTCCGGCTGGTTTGACGCCAGACTGCTACTAACTCATATTGTAGTTGTTTTATTACTGCCATCTGTGGACTGTTTATAGAAGCTGCAGTGCCTCTTAAAGCCAATAGATGGCATACAACTTCACTTTTGTCAATTTCAGGGACCTTCTGTGTACCTGCTTCAGCCATTTTTTATTGCCATGTACCGTTTCTCTTTGAACGGTTTTAACTTCAAGGCCCAGGGTTCAGTCGAACTGCAGGCTTGAATCCTTGGCCTGCTGGTCTGCCCTATTATATGATTTCATAATATAATATTTTTATTGAAAACTTTAAATATTTTAAGTGATGAGGCTTTGTTAGCCAAAAGTGTTTAATGTAGGCCTTTGGATTCTCGATCTTAAAAGCTGAACCATGCTGGTTGGGTTAATTTATTTTGTGTCAGGCCCACAAAATAAATCTTTACTATCTCAATCCGATTAAATAATAAGCTGTTAAACTGTTAAATAACATTATGTTTTAGTTTACAAATTTTAAGTAATCAGTCTAATGTTTATAAATCATGATTTTAAATTTCTTTTCAAGGCATGGAGTACTTATGCAGTCACCATTACGTTCATCGAGATTTGGCTGCTCGTAATTGCCTCGTCTCAGAAAACTTAACTGTAAAAATATCAGATTTCGGTCTTTCAAGGGATGTTTATTCTTCTGATTATTACAGGTACATTTTATCTTATATATGTATTTTATATATATCTTATTTCAAAGTTAATTTTTAACTATTTTAAATCTTTTTTTCTCTTTCTTTTTCAGAGTTCAAAGTAAATCTTTGCTTCCTGTTAGATGGATGCCTCCTGAATCTATTCTTTATGGAAAATTTACGACAGAATCTGATGTGTGGAGCTATGGAGTTGTGCTGTGGGAAATTTATAGCTATGGATTGCAGGTGCTGAATCTTTTTTTTTTTTCCTTTTTAAATTTTAGCCAATAAAGTTTATTATGTTGATATATATATTAATAATAATATTATAAATAATTTTCCTATTGTTGGTCAGATTACTATTTGATAAGCTTCTATTTCTTGGTTCTTCATTGGTTAACATATAAAATTGGTCATTGGTCACTCGTCTCTCCGCAGAGTTCAGTATATGGCGCCTAAGCATTATAGAACATGCTACATGTATTTAACAAACGCGTCTCAGGAACACCATCTCTGAGAAGATCCAAGCTTGTCTATCCTCCAGTTTTCCTGAAGATGGCTAAGGACAACTTTATGCCCCGACTTTTTTTCTTTATTGAAATTCCATTATTGAGAATTTAAGAGACATTTACAGGCTAGTTATATTTTCTTTATACATCATCTACAGGTATTGTTCCTTGGTATTCATCCTAGAGGACGCTAAACTTCATGCTGCTGAAAAAATCTTATCTCTATTTGATCGTAGGAATGTCACCTTTTTACTATTACTAAATTTATTTCTTTGTATTTATTTATTTCTTTATAAATTTAACTATTAAGATTGATAAATTATTGGCCACTTATTTTGCAATTTTTTACTCAAAGACTAGTTTTGAATCATTAATAGTAAGGAGGCAAAAAGCAGAAGTGCTTGACTGTTTAATCTAGTTACTGCTTCTAGAAGCACTGGCGCTTTTCACATCCCTAGAACTACTGATAAATGTTGAACATTCTAAAATAGTCTTTGAATAAAATAATTCCAATGGAAGTTGCAATTAGTTCATCAATCCTAATTGTATTGATCCTTCCATACCATCATGCGTACCTCAAGTGAAAATTTAATCATTCCACTGTTGCAGCCCTACTACGGCTACAGTAACCAGGAGGTCATTGAAATGATCAGGTCCCGCCAGCTGCTTCCCTGCCCCGAGGACTGCCCGTCGTGCATGTACTCCGTCATGATGGAGTGTTGGCACGAGGTGCCGCTCAGGAGACCGCACTTCCCAGAGATCACAGCCCGCCTCAGATCGTTCTCAACCATGAGGCCTATTTACTCTCAGCCGAGTCCTCCACACGTATAGCAATTACCGTCACCGCAGCCGAGCCATAGATCAACTCTAGGAAGATAATTGATCTCGGCCTCTGCGGTGAGCTAATATACATCAACAGCCACATTATCTTTAATTAATATAGCAATAACAGCTGATGTTTTATCAAATGAATTGAAGGTTTCAAAAGTTTTTCTTAGTAATATATATTTTATAAGGAAGTATATAATTTTTAAATAAAATCTAGGATTTTTTTTCTTTATTATCCGATACCCACCCTATGTTGTGAACCATTTGATGGTGATCAATCAAAACGGGATTGAATATAGAATCATCTTTAGTTATACATATATAGGTTTTTAATTTATCGAATCAATTTTATTTATTTTACTATTTTATTGTATATGTCCCTGTTATTCATAATCATTGAAAAAAAAAATTGTTAAGTTGGAACCAAAATATATAAATAATATATATATATATATATATATATATATATATATATATATATATATATATATATATATATATATATATATAATATATATATATTTAATATTAAATAAAAAGGAAGAGTTAGAAATAAATTTAGCAGTTTATGAATTTAAATATTGGATTGATGTTGGTTATAATTTGTTACTACTAGGGTATTCTTGTCAAAATTGAATAACATCATGTATAGCAAGTTATCTAGAATTTCTGGTGGTACATATAGTGGGGGAAACAAGTCCTGTGAGTGCCGCTAACCCCAAGGTAGTCTCTTCTTTCTGAGTAGGGAATATTTTGTAATCTCTGAAGTCCAAAAGTTCATTTTAGTGAGTAAACCGTATTCTCACAAATGCAGTCTATAAATATGGTTTATCTTCATTCCACAAATCTAACACTGTCTGCTATGTACTGTAGGGCAGTCTCCCTTAACTTTCCTTACAGACGGCTGGAATCATCAACTGCTTAAATCTTCAAATGTTTTTTAGATCTAACAACCAGTAGCCACTCTATGGTGTTTCTTGGTGATGCCTTAAACAAGGAATGCTTTAAAAAATTTATTAAAGACATTCTTGATGTGTTGGAGTTTTCTATTAAACACAATATTTATCCAACTATTTTTTTTTTTTTTTTTTTTTTCGATTATAAAATGTAACTGCTTCATTTATTTTTGAAATACAAAACTAAAAAGGTATTTTTATTAAGTTTATTACTGCAGAAGAAATATTTGAAACCTTCAGTTCAGGAGAGTTTACTCAGCTTGAGAAGTTATCATTCCTGGCAATGAGTTTTATTTTATCGAATCCGCACTTGTATTTGTTATTTTTTTAATCTTATTTTTTCATTAAAATCCATCACATTTAATTCATATATATTAATGTAATTTTAATTATTTACTATAAATGTGAACTCCTAAGACGTGAGCTACACGATCTTTTTAATCTTCCATTTTGTACTACTTCCTAGATTAATGTTGTTTCGAGAAATAGTGTTTTTATTTCACTCATGAATAGCATTTAAATGTATATTTTACATTAGTTAATTCTTATTTTGGTCAGCTACTGTCTCTTAGGTTATAAAAATAAATTTGCAGATTACGTTCAAGATCTTTTAATAATTTTTTTTTTTAATTAAAAAAAAATGTAGGATGATTTAATATTCCATATTGTAAAACGCTGACTATTTTAGAACAGTTTTAATGTGATTCTGTTACCATTAGTTCGTTAATTTATTTTGTTATATTAGTGGCCAAGGATTACTCATATAATATTTTTAATTATAAATTCTGTTATTTTATATTGACTTACAACGACTGTATTATCATTATTTATTTTTGTTGTAGCTTTATTGAAATAATCAAACTTCTATGTATTTAACTTCGATATTTTCTTTATTAAAAAAAAAAAAAAAAGTCTGATTTATGGAAAATTCAATTTAAATATTGTAATTTGCCATTGTGATTCGTTTGTTTGTAGTATATATTACATAGTCAGTAGTTCTGATTTCATGCCTTTTCGGCAACATACTTATTTACTTATAATTTAAAAAGAAACTTCACGAGACCTGTTCATCCAAACAACCATGGTTCAACTCAAAAGATTTTATAGTTCACTTAAAATCATAGATATTTATTTTACTGGTGTGTAAAGTGCTACTTTTACTCACAAGAGGCAAGGTTTGCACGAATGAGCAAGCAAAGCTAAGCGAGTGTTGCAAATAGCTGAGTGTGAGTCAAATATTTTACACTTGAGTTAAATGTTAAATTTTTTCTGCAACTTAATCCACTTAACTTTAACAGAACTATTTTTTTTTTAATTAAATAGAATAATTAAAAACTATGTTAACAGTTTGTTAATTATTTTCATGTATTGTTATGTTACAATTACTGGCGTTAATTATAAAAGGATTATTTGAAGATGAGTTTATTGTTAGATTTAAATTTGAACTCATGGAAGGGTGAATAGTTGAGATGTCTTTGAAGAATCAGCTGTTTTTTCACCCACTATTGGATAAAGTAGCACATTAAAAAAAACAGCTGATTTTGATTGAATAATGTTCTCATTATTAAATGGTTGCAGAAAAGAAAAAGAAAAAAAAAATCATCCATTTAGAGCTGTTTTAAGTTGATTTTCAGAAATAAGTTCTACCATTTGTTGTAATACAACTTTTTATTTTTTGTCACATCACTTTTTTCATCAAAACATCCAGAGATATGTATATCTAAAACTCTGAGCTTTTTCACAGTTTCGCTCTTTTCATTGTGTTAATACCTAATTTTAAAAATGCCAATTTTCTTCATACAATATATATTCCGAGATTTTTTATATATAGAAGTTTGATTTATCCAAGTTCGAGTATATTGAATCTTTCTTGCCAGTCATTTGATCTCCAGAAGATACTTTATTCATAAAAATGAAGTTAAGAAAGGAAAAAAAAAAATTTTTTTTCAGGGTGGGTGCTATGATTTTACATCCTGAATCGATGTTTCTCAAATATAGTCAGTAGAGTTCTCTGGTTTTGTACCTACACTTTTGTGTTGTGACATTTAAAAGTTTATTTTATTATGAAAATTATATTGTATAACTATTTACGATTACGTACACACATATATAATTTTTATTTTTTGTAAAATGCGTTCTAAACTTAAAAAAAATATATTTAGATATCCATTTACGTTACGAAATTATTGGTGTAAAATTACTAGATTATTTTAAATTTTATTAACTTCATAGGATTCTACTAAAATTATTTCTTCTCCCTTTTATAGTAATTTATCATATTTTTATTATTTTTTTTTTATGTTTTTTTTTTTTAAATCGATGTCAGTTCCATATTGTTCTGAACTTTTTTTTCCATAAATTGAAATTAATATACATACGATCTTAAAATGTACATACAAATCATGTCAAATTGAAAGTAAACAAATTTTGTTTTTTTTGTTAAGTAATGCTTAGTCTTTATTTACTCCAATTAGGGGAGGAGGGTAGGTTATCATGATACAGGTTAGCAACCTATTCTAGCCAGATTAGGAAGGCTGAAATACATTGTTCGGGACTAACACGAAATAAATATCAACTGACCCTGGTGGGAATTGTTCCCACAATCTTCTAGGTGCACTGAGACCATCATGCAACCATTTTTCTTTTGAATAAATTTTTATGAAATCACCATTTTGGAACAGACTCGATTTTAGCTGTACTTAATTAAAAAGTTCTTCATTTGTATTTTTATTATAAAATCATTTCTTTGTTAATATTTAAGGTAAATTGTTTTTATTAAAGGGACCATTTTGCGTTGCATTCCTGTATGATATCGGCTTATGTATTTGTAAATTAAAAAAAAAAAAATTATTTATTTAATTGTTTTGATTTTTTTTTTTTGTTTTAATGAAACTGAAATTCTAATTTACCATTTATTTATAGTTGGTGCCCTGTATTTTATATATTTTTCTTTACATAATTTTATAGTTATTGTTCTAAAATTTTAATCTGATTTTCATTTCTCCCTAAGATAGTGTTTTGTTTGTTTGTTTTTATGATTTTTTATTTATTATTAGATCTGTTGAAAAGAGTTGTTTGAAAGAAAATAAAACACCTCTTATGAGAGATGTTGTATTATATCTTAATGTGTACAGTCTCTTATTATGTGCTGTTTGTAAATAATTAAAAAACAAAAATGTGTGTAAAGTTGATTTTTACTGCTTTTATACTCATTGTTAATTTATTAATTAAGTGGTCGTTTATATTAAGAATAAGGGCCATCTCCTTACCAAAGTTGTAAATAAATTATGTGTATTTAATTTTATATATATATGAATACTATATTATATTGTCTCCTGAATTCATACATTGTATTATAAAAAAAAAAAAAAGTAGTATTTCTTATTTACCTTATATTCCTTAAAATATGCAGTTGAAGTATATTTTGCAGAAGAATTTCTTTAGGAAATTCCAAAGATATTCCTGGACGATATGCTACAACGATCTAAACCAGTTGAAATGAAATTGGCATATGTCCAGTTTTATGTTGCGATCTGTCTATATTTAGAGTGTTATTGTCTTTAACTCAATTGGTACTTTTTTGACAAAAATATTGAGGAAAACATCTGATACTTAAATTTAGCAAAAATTAAATTTTTATGATCCTAATAATTAATAAAATGACATGCCTAGTAGCATCTTTGCTAGAGTGTTATACACAATTACTAAATAAATTTACTCTCTTATAAGTATTTTAACCTACAGGATTGTTTTTAAAATGAAGTTTATATTAATATTTGTTCCACTATTATTATCTATATCTAAGATCCTCATTCCAATTGCATCATCAGGTCAGCCTTTTTAAGTTTTCATTGATCAATAAAGAGTTATTAAAGCCAAATTTTAACAATGATATGTCTATTGGCTATAGGTCTAGGTTTTATTTGTAGCGTAAAGCGTCGCCCTGACAACCTAGTTTTGTAACATTTTTTTCACCCTCAAAAAGGTTTTGACACGCTCTAGCATAGAACATTTTATGGGTTTCCTCTTCAGAAATGTAATGGAGAATATTCAACATTGGGCGCCAGGGCCTACCGTTTAGGAGTTATATTGGTTTGAATGAAAAAAGTTGTGTTGGGTCTTTTTTGAGATGATCTAGCTCTGAGGGTGTCGCTCATATCAAAAATTTGTGAATAGTTTCCGTATCAGAATCAGTAGATTATAGATATATCAATGATGAATTGTTTTCCAGAGAAATTGATTCTTTTCTTCTTTTTTTTTATCATATGAGAGATATTGGTATGAAGTACTATTCGTGCGAAAGGGACGATTGAAATAAAAAAAATTAAAGTTAAATTTAATGAAAGGCAAAAAATTGCATCTATTTTCTTGACTAGAAGTTTCAGTTTTCTTTCGGTGTTATATCTCCATATTTTTTTTTAACCAGGGCGGCCAGCCTATGAAACGTTTTAGGATTATAAAAAAACATTAGTTAAATTAAAGAAAGCAGTATTTTAAAAAAATTAAATTTTAAATTAATATGATTGATTACAGTTTTGTATTAGATGGGGAATACCCCTCAAAAATATGTTCAAAATCACAATAGACCTATTGAGTGCAAGATTTAATGAATGTAAAATGTGGTTAAATATCTCATTAAACATTTCATAAATTTAAATGCTTAATGATATTGCTTGATTTTATTTAATTACTTTTTTTAGTAACCCTTATAGGTTTCGTATTCCCTGGTGTAAGTTTATGAGGACACACACACACACAAAAAAAAAAAAAAAAAAAATTATGAAACGTATAGCTGAGATGTTTCACCTTTCAATCTATACTATATACAGTTAACGCCTGATATCTGCAGGATCCGGTTATATAACTACAAGTAATAAGCCAATTGAATGGATAATAGATTGAACACCATTTTGTATCATGTTCCTCCAGGTATTGTATGAGTCAGTTAATGTATGCTGGTCTGAGCATCCCCCACAGTGAAATTGCCCCCTTTTAAATTCTCTGTAACACCTGAATATAGTCGTTCGATATGAACAATCATTATTCAATGCATTCATTTCTTCTAAGCACTGTGTTATATTGTGCAATGTATTATGGGTACATAATATAATGTTTATTAATAATAAGACAGAGAGATGAAAAAGGGCCGGCATTCCTTTAAAGTCTGGAATATGAGTATTAAGTCATAAAACCCTTCAAAGGGGATCTGGGCCAGGCAAAACTAGGCCAAGCCTGTGAAATGTCCACTGCCGTATACCTGAAAATGTTTGTCGATAAAAATTTCTTGGAGACAAAGAAAGTTGAGAATAAAGAACTTAAAACTTTTAGACAAAGGAAGGCAAAAGTAAAATTGAAGGGATAAGGGTCTTTAAAAGGGTGGCCCTAGAAACGAAGAAAGATAGTTTGGATCGACAGGGAGTTTGGTGAAGGATTTTTTTGGAGACAGGGGGGAGAGGCCGTTTGATAGATGGCTGAGGACGAGACACAGAGCAGCAATCGAGGAAGAGTTTCCTTGATGGAACCTGATCAAGACAACCGAGACCTGGTCCAGACCAAACTTAAAAATCCGCCTTTGACCATAACTGTGAAAGATAAGTAGCCATGTCATTAGCTGGTAATCATTATAACTTTGTAAATTGTGTGCTGACCTTCACATAGATTAGGTATAACATTCATTCTGATCTTCAAACATCTAAAATACTTATATTAAATAAAGAATGTCCAATAATCATAATTATTACTCATTTTCCTAAATGCCACAAACTAATATTGAATTGGTTTACACGTATTGGTTAGAATCCAATAAAGGTAAGAAGCAAGATATTAATAAATGGGGTTCTATTTATATAGTAACATAGTATTTTCAATAAACACCAAGAGCAACATAGAAATTGATAATACTTCACTTTTTATTTTTTTAAACATAATTGTTTTATTTTTTGATGAACTCAGCAAATCAAAACAAAATGTTTATTTTATTTTAATTGTCAAAGCAAATTGCAAGTCTTCATCAGGGGTTTTATCAGAACCATACCATTACCAAAACCCCTGATGAAGACTTTAAAATGACAATTTAATAAAATAAAAGTTCATTGACTGCCTATAACTTATGAAAACTGTCCTAATAAAATAAAACTAACTAAACTGTCCTTAAATACTATACATACTTTTTGTGTGTGTGGTAAAATTAACCTATTAATATAAATAAAAACAGAGTTCTAGATCAAGGAATGGTAATAAAATATTTAAATCAATTATAAAAAGGATTATAAGTAATCCAATGAGCTTTCATTTGATTTTGAGCTTTGGTACTAGATGTGAATAATGATTTATAAACAGATGAGGCGTTGGGATCCTTCGAGACGGAATATTCACTTTTAGTTTTTTTGAAATCTTCAGTTTTCATCGATAAATTTCCTTCAGCTGCTCTCTTGACACCATCTGCAATAAAAATTAAAATACAAATAAATAATATAAGAATAATTTAAGTACAATTATATATTGAATAATGAATAGAGGAGACTAACTTTTTTCAACTTTAATGGTAACAGATTTTGCAACTTTAGGAATTATTCCACTCGAAGAAGAACAGCCATTTTCAGATACTTCAGTGGAATCGGCATCGATTTCTTCTTTGATTTCTTGTTTTATTTTCTTAGATTTTTTTTTCTGCTTTAATCTTAGCTTGCCTAGCTTCCATTCTCGTTTTCATCAGGTCCAAATCTTCATCAGCTGGATTTAATACAACAATGTCTTCTGCAGAAACCGGGCTTTGGCACTAAAAATTATTAAAGATTAAATAACCAACCTCAAACAATTATTATAGTGAAAATAATAGCAATGAAATGTAATATAATACAACAGTTCAAAACTGGAACCAAGTGTATAAATAGTAAAATATCAAACAAAGGTTATATTATTTTTTAATTTTATTTATTTATTGATATTTACAAAGGCCTAAAATATACAAGTAAATGTGTGGAAATATGATCACAATGACATGAAAATAACTTGTACAAAAACTGCTCATTAGTAGCATTTCCATAAAACGTACATTAGAAAAGGTCCCAAGACTATCTTCTTTTCAGACACTAGTTGAAACCTTTTTCAATTCCCTTTCACCCAGGAGGGTTATTGGGAAGCAAGTTAGGAGACTAATGGATTCCAGTGGGTATTAAGCTTGTCATGGATGGATAGGTTTATTTGTGATAAAATAAGAGGTATTGACGATTTTATGAAGGATTTTGGATTGTAAAGATTGGATACAAGATTCGGAAAGTTTAGTGGAGCACCACACTCAACTCTGTATGTCCAAATAGGTCTAATTATTGTCATATAAATGGGTCTTGTAATTAGTTGGAAGCTATGAACATTTGTCTAGTAAATATTGAAATAGTCTAAAATGACAAGCAGTTTCTTGTCGTCTAAGGTATGAAATAAAAGTTAAATTTCAATTTTAGAAACTAAATGAGCAATTAGATTCGGTATCTTTTATCAGTAGATAATATATAGACCTTAAAGCTGTAAATACTCACTTTGTGGCAAAGATTAGACTTCAGTTGCTTCATGGCTCGTTCCGATACAACACAACCACATCCCCAAGGGAAACAAAATTTGAAGTTTCCATTCATTTCATGTCCGATGACGGGGCAAATATAAGGCGAGCTCTGATGGTCAACATATTGATCTCCTTTATCAATACTGGCTTCGTATGCAGGATTATGGGTAAGTTTCAATTCTTTAACATCCTAAAGAGACATAGTTATTATAACAAATAAATACTTCAAGAATATTTATTAATAATGCTTATTATATTAATACTTTATCAAAGAAGAGCCTCTATCTCACTTAAATACAGTAACAACTAAATATTTAATTCAAAGATTGTCATCATTGTTCAAGAATATAGATGAAGCCTTATCAAGCTTAGCCTTCAATTCTAAATGAAACAAAAACTGCGTCCAAACGATTCATTATACAGCAACTCAGGTATTGATAATACCTGAAGCAACTCGGGTATTAATGACCCTGCGGGTTTTACACCTTAAAACCCAAATAACCAAACATTTACAGCAACTACAATCCTTAAAACTCCTAATCAACTATTATTATTAAAATGTTTAAGGCATTTCATTTAATTTGTTGCTAAACTTTTAAGGATAGTTTATACCACCAGGTGACATTCAGGTGACATATATTTAATTTTGAATATATAATTTAAATTATTTAATTTAATCGGTTCGGTAAAATTGGAAAGAACTGATATTATTTTATGTTTATTTTAATAATTTACGGATTATACTAACATACGCTTCATGACCAGTTTTAATCCTTACGCTTCCTCAGTTTACATTTTCGATAGTTCATTCCTATAACCTCACATGTAAACAATCACTTCTACATTTTCAACTTGGATTGTGTTGTTTAGTTTGTTATATTGATATTTAGACTTCTTAAATGTAAATAAGTGAAACAGAAGTTCACAAAATTAGTTTCATAAAGGATTAATTGTTTTTTTTTTTTATGAATTCATGTTTTCTTATTTCATCTAATATTATGTGTAAAAGTGTTATAAAACTTAAGAAGATTAATTTGTACATGGATTTGGTGTTTTACATATTTATATTTGTTCTATCAATTTAAGTGATAAAATTTACAACTTGTAAAAGTGTTATGAAACTTAACAAGATTTATTTGTACATGGATTTGGTGTTTTATATATTTGTATTTGTTGTTTCGATTTCAGTGATAAAATTTTAGTATACATATTTTGTGAATGGATTCTTTGTCATCCATATTACTTTTTGTGCTAAAGTGAGACAGATTGTATAATTAATTCAATAAAACATATCAGTTTATAAATAAATGTGAGAAAGTATATCACAGGTTTTTTATGTTTTCTTATTTCCACTTCCCATGAGAAAATATAGCAGAAATTAACATCATCACTTTCAACTAGGATTCTGTTTTATATTATATAATGGCTTATAACATGGAGAATTGACAATGTGAAAATAATCACAGATTAAGAGGTAAATGACACATTACTATATAATTGTAGAACTATTGGTATAATATTATAGATTAATGTGTTTTTAAAAAAAATTAGAAGCCTGATGATGGAACATTATCTCTGAAACATGTAGCTACAAATTTTAAATAAATAGGAGTTATGCCAAATAAATACTTAAGGATTCTGTCTTTTTTATATTTATAATTTGTTATTTTCACTTCTCTGACAGAAAGTTCATCCGGAATTAACTTTACTGGTGGTTCAGTAGTATATTAATTGTTGATTAAATTAATATTAATTCAAAATTGATTTAGTGTCTTATATTTTGATATTTCCTTATTTCCACTTTAATATTTCCTTATTTCTCATTTTAATATTAGAAGGTAAACAGAAGTTAAGGTAACGGTTCGGATCGGCGACACCACCAATCTAGGTTGACCCGCGCTACACCGACCAGTTCGATCCTTACGCTTCACTTCATGTTTACATTTTTCGATAGTTCATTCCTATAACCTCACATGTACAATCACTTCTACAGTTTCAACTTGGATTGTGTTGTTTAGTTTGTTATATTGATATTTAGACTTCTTAAATGTAAATAAGTGAAACAGAAGTTCACAAAATGAGTTTCATAAAGGATTAAGTGTTTTATGAATTCATGTTTTCTTATTTCATCTAATATTATGTGTAAAAGTGTTATAAAACTTAAGAAGATTAATTTGTACATGGATTTGGTGTTTTACATATTTATATTTGTTCTATCAATTTAAGTGATAAAATTTACAACTTGTAAAAGTGTTATGAAACTTAACAAGATTTATTTGTACATGGATTTGGTGTTTTATATATTTGTATTTGTTGTTTCGATTTCAGTGATAAAATTTTAGTATACATATTTTGTGAATGGATTCTTTGTCATCCATATTTTTAGAATTATACTAACATACCTTCAATGATTTAATATGTCCTGCAGTTTCTGGTAATAGAGATTTATCAAGAAGTGCCATAATAAGTGCATCTTTATTATAAAGGCGCCCAAGACCACAAGCCACAACTGGATCTTTAAGAGGCGTCTGAGAAATATTACAATGTCTCCATAAAAATGACCGCTGGGCAACTTTATCTTTCTGTAAAAAGGAGAAAAAAAAAATAATAGGTCCATAAAGCTAAAAGATATGTAAAGAATGAAATAATATTTATTTTAAACGAATATGTCTTTTTTTTTCCAAACAATGATGTAACTACTGAACAATAAGCAGAGTGTCAAACATTAGAATTAAATCTATCATGAACTCATAATCGATAATCAAGCATTCTTAGCACATTCCCAATTAGATGTTCACTATGTCTCAACTTTTCAATATTCACTGTTTTTTTCACACTAATGAATAGTGAAAGAGGAGCAACAACGTTTTTTGATAAATATCAGTTAAATTATGAAAATTACATTTTACTATTTAATCCACAAAATAAACAGACAGATAACAAGAACAGTTTATTCAGAATTAATAGGATATTGCAGATTGTACTTCAAACAATGACAAAGAAAAGTAAAATACAGTATAGGCCACATTCCTTAACAATCATAAACATCTTACAAACATTTAGAACAAGTTATTTAAAGAAAATTCCTAAGAGCTTTTGTATGCACCATATAGATGTAATATTCATCGCCTGTACAACAGAACAATTAATCACCAGGTTGAAATTGAATTAGTATAAGCTATAATACATGCTTGTACTAATTCAATTTCAATTCACTATATATTTATTTAAAGATAATATTATAATTAAATAACAATAATTAAATAAAAAGATAATATTATATTTAAATAACTATATAATGAATTAAAGTTATTCATTAGGTCAAGTCAATACAAGCATATTGACCACATGAAATGTCTCTATAGACCATCAAACTTTTAAGATATTAAATTTTCCTTGACAATGAGTCCTTACATGAATCTCATACTGAGCTAACAGATAAAATTATTCACTGTAAGACTACAACATGATGAAAGTAAAAAATATTTCTAAGCCTTAATATTGTTACACTGTATTTACCTGTTCTTTCTTCTTTTTCTTTCTCACTAACTCGTCCCTTTTGGGAATAGTACCACCATCACAACCCATTTCTAACTATAAGAACTGTTTCTTTCAAACTAATTCACTTTTCCCAAGGTAGACAAATCAACAAAAACAACGATAGAGGTCTAAAAGAACTTAGATAAGCAACGCGATGAACTTGATAACAAAAGTAGCAAACAAAACAAGTTCGGTATCTTATGACGTCATACAAATCTTGTTTTTCATAACGTTATTTAGCAAATAAATCAGGGAATTTATGATTTTTAATTATTTATCCATATATGTTAAAATTAGTAGAAAAAATATTATATTTCTATAATTGTGTCGTCTAGTTGCAAAACTGGCCATCTCCAAAAAACAAAATTTTTCAGGAGAGCTGATTTTCGTTACATCAAAACGGGAAGTAGGAAACAAACTCTTTTCGGTTTTTTAGTGGCAAAAGGGTAGTGTGTTTGAAAGCACTTTTTGAAATGGAAGGGGCAAGTGGAGGGGGTAGTTATTCAATTTTTATTTTGGATTTGGCCACTTTTGCAACTCATTTTGGAGTTGGCCGGTTTTGCAATGTATTAAACTGAAAAAATCACTAAATTAAGAAATTTTTGTTTTTTTGGGGATGCAAATGAACAAAACTTTTTCAATAAGTGAATATTATTTGAAAAAATTAAACTCTGAAATGTTGCGGTGTAACTCTAAGATCTAGACGGGAAAATGGTAGTTTTTGAAGTAATTAAGTTCCGAAAATGGACGGAGAGAAATGGAATGCAGAATTGAAAAAGCCAGGGACCCGCTATATGTTGTCTGTTGTACTAGATGAAGAAGAAGAAGAAGATGTCTTGAGCAGCTGATGCTACGACGTTGTTGTAAAAATCAAACGATCTGTAGAAAACCTCCCCTTGAACACCTTTATTTTTGTTTGGTTATGAAAAATATCTTCGTTGGGGTGACTTAGTGAAATGCCATAGTGGAGGGGGTTTGAGGAAGGCATTACTGGGACTCTTCCAATCAAGATTTGTGCAGTCTCTTCCTGGCTTGAACACCGTTCCTCTTTCCGAGAGAATGGCGTAAAACTCTGAAAGCTGAACGAGAGTCTCGATTTTACTTAACTTCTTCTCAATTTGGGCAATAACCAGATCTGGAGGGATTTTTTTCTTCTCCATGTTTCATGGTCTCTGTGTTTCTTTCTTGCTAAATTAGCTGGAACTTCTTCTACAAACTTCTCCATAAAGATCGGATGCAAAGTGCACCAAACGATAAAGGCATAAACGTTAACTACAGGAAAAGCAGGAGCAGACTAATAGTTGCCTGATAAGAGGCCTTCTTGATCTGAAACAACAGCGGGATCTAGCTGATGTGGAGATAGCCGGTTTTGAAACTCACTCACGGAAGGATTTGGCCGGTTTTGCAGCACACTGTGTTTTTCAAACGCAGGTTTAACAAGGATTTGGCGGGTTTTTGCGAGGTTTCTTGCTTTCAATAGGTGAAAAATGTATCTTAGGACTCAGAAAACAGAAAAAACGTATTTCTCAAAATTGAGGAGTTGGCCGGTTTTGCAACTAGACGACACAATTTAACAAACAATAGCATCATGTAGATGCACAGTAACATATTTCTTAAATTATATCTAATAGAAATAATTGATAATATTTAGATATTAATTGTTTAATTTAAATAACACCATAATGCCAGTAAAAACTGTCCTATCAATTTATTATCATATCACAATTTTGAGTCGAACCCAAAATTAAGCTCGTAAGGGAAAAAATATATATATATATGAATGTTCAATTTGAACATTACTTTTAAATGGATCTATAATTAAATATGAAATAATTTTTTAAATATATTATTTATTTTTGAAGAGAAAAGATTATATATATATATATGATTATTTTTCTCTTATTGATTTTCTACTCTCTTAAATAATTATGCAGGCAGTGAAAAATCCACAGAAAAAAAATGAAGCTCTAAAAATAAAAACTATACGGAGGAAGCTCTTTGATGGTGTGGGGGCGTATGGTGGCTGCAGGTGTTGTATTGTGACATCCTGAGTCACAAAGGCTTAATTCAAAACAGAACACTTCTGACTTGTAATTTAAATTCATCTTCAAGTTAATACTTACTTATTCTTCTGAATTGATGAATCTTAAACAGGAGTGTGTAAAGGTGGCTCCACACGCAGAGGAAAACCCGAAGGCATGCCTTGAGGCGAACCTCTTTGCGTGTATAGAGAATTCTGACAGGCCTGCAGGAAAACCTAAACGGAATTCTCCATACACACATAGAGGTTCGCCTCAAGGCTTGCCTTCGGGTTTTCCTCTACATTTGGAGCCACCTTAAAGGGTCATTTTCAAAAAAATTGCCGCTCTCGTCAAAAAAATTGTCGCTTGAACTTAACTTAGTGATAGATGGTCACGTTATCTTGCCTTTGAAAATTTGTATTACTCCATAACATCTTTTGTAATTTTTGTGGGAAATTTCTTCTCCAGAGTATATTTCTGAAGTAGAAAAATGGAAAAATGTTTTGAAAACTACCAAAAATGTCGGTAGTGTTACTGTCATCAGCTCAATACAACAAAAATAAGCATTTTTGTTCACAAAAAACAATATTTTATTTTATTTTTTTATTAATATAAATTAAAAGCGCACATCCTAAAGAACAATATCCGCGTATTTTTTTCAATAAAATAGACTATACAGACAGCCAAAAACAATTATAATACTGTCCCCATGGTCTTACTAAAATGTTGGTCAGAAGAGTTACTGTTCTTTCTGACCAGGAGATCCAGGAAATTGGCTCCCTAGGGCTGAGGGAAGTTCCTCCAAAAGTTTGTTTAGTTTTTTAATTGGTAAAATAGTTACTAAAAGTTCTTCAGCATTGAAAATTGAGGTGAATGTCAGCAGTGTTACCTGACGGACGTCATTCTACCTGAAACCTGTACCACTTACAACCCATGAAGGGTATCGGGTTCAGTACTTAGGTAGGATGTACTGTTTCTAAGCCAACAGTTGTGAAAGGAGGTGATTTGGCTAGAATTCACGCTCAACCGCCAGGTTTTTCCCCAATTAAGGGTACCCACTTTTTAAGAGGCTGGGTGTGCCCCAGGAGGGTCTCCCGACCTCGAATTCAATCCACGACCGAACTGACAAAATATCAATTTTCTACCTTCAGTCGGACTCGAACTCGGGCCCGGGAGCATGGTAGTCAAGCGCCTTACCCACTGAGCTACCGCGCCTCCTGACATCATTCTACAGTGTGGTGAAAATTTCTATGTTAAATACAGAAACTGTTTCCTTATGAGTGAAATAAGACCTAATTTTTGAAAATGGAAACTAAATTATAGAAAAGTTGGTAACATTTCCTGACTAAAAGTTATATTTTAACAACCTCAGAAATAATTTAATTATTAACCCAAAAACCTATTCTAAGCAAAATTAGGTGTCCCATGATATAATTTTATTGCAGTCCAGAGAAAATTTAAACAAAATTATACTCTTTAAGAAATTATTTAATTTAGGAAACACTCATGGCATAAAAATCACTTCTGTTGACATAAAAAAACTCATGATTGCAAAGTATTTTTCAAAAATTTAACATACTTAAGAAATGATACAAATACACTTGTTCAAGAAAAATGGAGTTCATTTTTCAATTGTTTTACTCTATCTCTAAACCCAAAACTGCAATTTTTTTGAGAATGGTCCTACACCAAATCAAGCCATAGAGATATGGAACTAGAGACAAATAAAACAAACAACATGAATAATTAATTGTGATTAATGAATTATTTGCCACTTTTATGGGAATTTTTTAATCAAAGACTAGTTTTGAATATGAAGCATTTATCATCGGTTCTAAAAACATCAGCAATTTGATTAACTGATTATAGGTATATTACTTTTAAAAATGTAAGATGAGAAATCAAACATGTTGACACTGACCTAAGAAGCAAATCAGAAGGGATTCTTTGGTGAACTATAGTTCATTTACCCCACCACTCAGACAGGGAACCGTCGGACCTACGATCGAAAGAACTACTGAACTAGGTAGTTTGTCGTCACCACAGCATATAGAATATGATAGAAGCGGTGGGTAGGTGGGGGGGAGAAGGCTCCCGGCAAGGAGCGCTATCCCCACCACCTTAACCCCGGCTGTCCCAGTCAGTACTACTGTTTGTCCCGTGTTTTTTTTGGAACAATTGGTAATTTTTAGGTCTTTGTCGTGTGTATTTGTTTTGTTTTTTTTAATTTCTCAATTGGACTAAAAAATATCATGTTGGAAAGAGTCCAACAAGGTTTTAAGCCCTCCAATAACCCTTCACCGGTACATTTACAGTTTAGTTTTTCAATAAATTTAGAAACAAATCTTCCTTCCCTTTCGCCACACACAGTAAAAATATGTTTGTTAAGGAGTTTTTTTAACTTTATTGTTAAAATCCCCTATATAAAGTAATGTAAGGGATGACGGAAAAGGGCCAGGTAGTGAAACTTTTCAATATATTTCATAAGTCTGTTTGCCTCCTTGGGCGAGTACCAATATATTTAATTTCTTGTCTTACATTTTTAAAACTTTAATACATATATAGTCTATGTAACTAAGTGCTAATGTTTTAAAAGTATTGTATGTTTTACAATTGATGATATGTTCAACATTTGAAACTAGTTTTCAAATTAAATGATTCCAATAGAAGTAGAAATTAATTCATCAATCCTAATTGTATTGATCCTTCTATACCAACATGAGTACCTCAAGTGGTAAATAAATGGCATTATTGCCAACTTGATAATGAAATATTATTAGTAAAAAAAAAAAGATTAGGATAATAAATAAATAAATAGTTAAATTAAAAAGTTGTATTAATAAAAATAAACCTCTTCGAGAAAGTTTATAGAATGGAATACATATTTACAATTTCAAAAAAGAAAAATTTGTATTATTACTCATATAAGGAGGCACACGCACTTTTGAAAGATATCAGTAATGGAAGGGGTGATGGAAAAGATCCAGGTAGTGAAACTTTTCAATACCTGACCCCTTTGATTCATGATATATTTCATTTCATAAGTCCGTTTGCCATGGAGTACAAATGTACAATGTACCATGTAGTACAAATGAATGGATAACAAATACAGTAACAATGATTAACAGTTAAATCATTTTCTTTTCTTTTGTGATTTCTTCAGCTGTTTTTTCTTTATCTTATTAAGTTGTTTATTCTTCTTAATCAACTTTTTCCTTTTAGATGATCCTAACCAAATAGGATATTTGTTGTTCTTTACACAATTTGAGGCTGTGTCATTAGTTTCCATTGCTTCTTCGCCTCTTAAAACATCATCTTTTGAAACAACTGAAACATAATTATAAATAATGGATACTTAAATTAAAAAAAAAAAAAAAAAAAAAAAAAATCTATAATTAATAATCACAATAAGGAGAAGAGTATAGTTGAATGTTAAGTATGATATAGGAAGATGCATACAGGAATGCAGTCAGAAATAAATAAATACGTCCAAGTAAAAACTGTAATAGAGTGCCAACGTTTCAACCTGCAAGTCTTCTTCAGGGCCACTGAACCACACAGGAGAGGAGACAAACAAACTGGTATAAACAGCTGTTCCTACCTTTTTATAACAGTTATCTTTTGTTTGTCTCCTCTCCTGTTTTGTTCAGTGGTCCTGAAGAAGACCTGCAAGGCAGGTCGAAATGTTGGCACTCAATTACAAGTTTTTTATTTGGATGTGTTAATTTCTTTCTAACTACATCCCTAACCCATCTCCTTCTTATAAAATAATCATATTAAAATATTATTTAAGAAACTTCATTTCTGAAGGGAATAACATATAGTTTATAATATCTAAATTCCAAAATTGTTTTAAAGGTAAAAATATTAGCAACTACTTGATAGTATCCATGTCTGTCGTGAAGAAGTGGATAAGTCAAAATTGTGCACTTTTCAGAAGTGCATTTTGGATTGTTTACTTGAATTACTCTAAAAATACCATTTTTGGCAAAATAAATAATAAATAAGGCTTTATTAAGAATTTTCAACCAAATGTTTCATAATATAAATATTTAAAATCCTGCTTTGAAAGATAATAGTTAATTCGTTTTCAAGGTAATTTGACTTATCCACATCTTAACGACAACCAACGATATAATTCATAGTATATAACAATATTAGTAACTTTTTATTTATTTAATAAACTTTGTCCATCATCATTGATGGTTGATAATAATATCATTGATAACAAAAACTAAAGGCCATAAAAAATAAATAAAAATACGCCATTAAATAAGCTGTCTAAAAAAACACTCCCGTTATCATATATCCCAATATAATACACTGACAGGTGAAAAATAACGCCCATTGATCCTTGTGTGTAATTTCTATAATTCAATTGGTTGGTTAAAGAGATATAAATAGATAAAAATAATGAGACTTTTACATTTCAGAAATGTTTAAAAAAAAGATTATACGACACATACAAATATATGTTTATTAAAGATTTGTTGAGTTAAATAAGTTATAATATACAGGTTTCTCAAATTATAATGTATTCTACATTAAAATACAAAACACACAAACTCTAAGTATTCATAAACTTTTCTCTACATAAACTTTGTTGCTGTTTTTATTGAATTTTAAATTATTTATGTTATATAAATTCTTGTTATTTGTTTTATTTTATTTTATTTTTCTTGTTTATTTTATATTTTTATACCTTTCAACACATGTAAAAATTATAATCAAATCAAAAATAATATTTACATGTACATTGTATGAGGAGATGGAAGAGAATTTTCAGGCACGAGAAAGCCGAAAATTCTATAAGGGAGTAAAAATATTAAGGGAGGGCTTTAAACAACAGACGGAACTATGCCTAGACCAAAACGGAAACCTTCTCACTGAGAGTGACCAAATAAAAAGTAGGTGGCAGCAGTACTTTAAAGAATTGTTAAATCCTGAGACATGCAACAATCACCTTCACCAGACGGACCAACCCGACAAGGATGAAGATATTGATGAGGAGGTCCCACCTGACAAAGAAGAAATAACAGAAATAATTCTATCACTAAAAAATAATAAGTCCCCAGGACCTGACGAAATTCCGTCAGAGCTATTAAAATACGCAGGAGAAGAAACCTGGGAAGAGATCTTCAAGGTAATATGGGACATCTGGATAGAAGAAAAAAATTCCGTTCGACTGGAGGGAGGCTACTATAGTCCCTATACATAAGAAGGGAAATAAACTAAAATGTGAGAATTACAGGGGCATAGCACTACTACCAGCAGTCTATAAAGTCCTGTCAGTGGCGATATGTCGGAGGCTGGTGGAAAGGAGTGAACGAATACTCGGAGAATATCAGAGTGGTTTCCGTCCAGGACGATCAACTACGGACCACCCTATTTTCTATTAGGCAAATGCTTGAAAAGACGTATGAATATAACGTCGATCTGCACCATATCTTCATTGATTTCAGACAGGCGTATGATAGTGTCGATAGAGGAAAGCTGCTGGAAGCGTTACGGGCACTCGGAATACCAGAAAAACTAATTAGATTGACAAGAATGACATTAGAAGGAACAAGAGTTATAAATAAATCACAGCAAAAATCAAAAACTGTCTTCAATAAATATGAAAATTAGTCCAGAGAAAACAAAATGCATATGGATATGGAAGAAACCCCAAACAATAAAGAGGGTTAAAAGAGATTAGAGCAGATGAAAAATATCTAGAAATCAACTCAATGAAAGCAGCTAAATGCACAAGGTAGTGATTCAGGGAATTATAGTGGCTTAAAGAATAATATGTCTGGTTCGGAGAAATTTTCTTAGTGGTTGATGTTCGGACCTATCCTACCCAACTCTTCTCAATCATGCACCCTTACTGCAGATCACAAAAATTAGATCCAAGTTATGAGATACCTACAAAAGGAAAAGGGAGACCCAATGAGGTGAGGGTCTAGTGCACTCATAACCAGGTCATGGATTTGAATCCCACTTAGACGAGTTAAAATTTATTTTGTGGTGGACCACAAAATTAATCTTGACCTTCCCATCCTGGCAAGAATAAGTTGGTAACCTGAAGGATAACACACCCATTCTGCCCTAGTTGGAGTACATAAAGAAGTTAAGCCCCAAGAAGCAACAAAGCTTATAACAATTCCATCTTGAGCACAAGCTAATATTGTGTGGAAACCTCCCTAGAATGGATCATGAGAGATCCACTTCTTTTAAAGGGATGGAATAAGAGAATCGTTTATGACAAAAGGAATCGAAAAAAGCAAAAGAAAAGTGTTAAGGCAACAAGACAATCAGACCAGACCCTAGATTAAATCCATACACAGCATAGTGGTAAATGTGGAAATGATTTTATAATTTATTTTACAACCATACCATTCAACCATTTTACTAAGCAATATAGGAATATTAGTAATAAATGTCTAAATCAGGGAAGATAAAGAATCAACAATGGTATTATTATTTAATATAGTAGATTAAATTATAAACGCACTACCATACAAAATATTGCACAAGAATGAAAGACACAACTCTAAATTTTATTGTTGGTATGTGTTTTTATTTGAATCATAGTCATTGAGATAAATATTTATTGAATATAGGGCTAAAACAATTCATCCATCAGTAACAACTGGTGCAACAAGAAAAATTGATTAATAGACTCAAACAAACAATAAGAAAGAGAATTATTTTATTAATATAATATGCCTGTTCAAAATTTAAAGGCTCCAGACAGAATAAAAAAAACAAAACAAGAGGTAATGGAGTTTTATAGGTTAACTTGAGTCTGTTAATACAAAATGTAATATTTAGTACTTAATTAATTCCTTTAACTCTTAATAACCATCTTTAAAGCAATTAATAATACACATAATTAAAATACCTTGAACAACATCAGTCAGACTGGACATATTTACATCTCCCGACTCTTTGTCAACTGCATTATTAACAATCATTTTAAGCTTTTCAAGTTCCTTTTTGCCATATCTTTCTCTTTTGATTGCTCGCATCTTTCTCTTCCACTTGCTTCTTAAACTTTTGGCCATCCTGAACAAGTTGTGGAAATGTTGAGATGCACCAAAATTTATTCTGCAATTAATATCATAAATAAATTTACATATCTTATGTATGCTAATTTTACAACAACTATAACAATATTAACACTCACAAATATAATTAGAAGTAAAATAAAAACGTATTTTCAAACACTTGGTACTAACCTGTAATGTTATAAACCCACGTGGGTTATTTGCAAAGAGGTCAGTTAGAATCTTTACTATAAGAATAACATGAAAGAGGTGTAGGGTGGGATCAGCCAAATTATCAGGCAATGTTTGAAAATTAAAAACATATTTTATTTTATTTGACAACGTTTCGACCAAATCATTGATGGTTATCATCAGGGCAAATGGAAAAATGAAAAAAAATAATAATAAAGAACTTGAATTAACGTAATGTCACTCTGTCATGAAATGAAGAAAATTGCATTTTATTCTGAATTCAATTATCTTTTCTTCTGGATTTGTTTTTCTATCCATATCAAATCTCCCTAAGTGTGTTTTGCGAATACATTGACACTTTTGATCAGATGGCTGACCAACAAAATTCGTATAATTGGCGGTTTTTCAATTAGATAATTGTATAGAAATAGATTGAGTGTGGGGGGAGGGTGAGGAAAGTTATGTAAGTAATGACGATTTCATCCGAGAAGTTGGCTTTTTTTTCTTCAATTATGTTAGCCACTTATTTGCAACAATAGACCCTACAGGAAAATTCATAGCGTTATTTCAAGATCTTTTGTAAAAATATTGGTACTACGTAATGTTAAGTATAGTCTGATGACTTCAAATATTTATTGAAAAAAAAAACACTGTATTTGGAATGAGTCATTTCAGGCAAATAATATAACATAATCGACAAAGCGTGATAGTATGAGGCTGCATGTCATGGAATAGTGTGGGAGAATGTTATGATATTAGGTAACACTGATCGCTGTAAAAACCTCCTAGCAGTGTTATATTAGTCATACTGTAATTTTCCTGTGATTTATATCAATTAATATATGTCCTTATCTTATAACCTGTTTATTAAATGTGCTGCATTAGTTTACACCTTATTCAAAATATACAACAGGTACACTCACGTGTATGTTCACATTTTAGTACCATCCTTCCTGCCCTAGTTTGAGTACATAAGGACGTTAAGCACAAATAAACAAACAACATTTTGAGTCATTATAGAACAACAATGCTAAAAAGATGGGGTCGAAAACAAATACTACTTTTAAAACGAGGACTATGTAACGTAAATTGTTAATAAAATATTGGAATGGTTGTTACATTTGAAAACAAATCATAATTTCACCCCAATACTTTGATTTATATCCCTTAAAATATTTATGGAATGTGCTTCTGAAGATCAGCAACGTGATGTACTAAAAGGGCTGGGTCAAATGGGACCTGAAATAACCCAGCAGCTTTAACATCGATGCAATGAAGGATAAAGCATTGAAAATCCATGTTAAAAAATTAATGAAAGTCCATAATAGAAAAATAAATATTAAAAGGAGTATAATTAACGGTATAAATGACTTAATAAAGAGGCAAGAGAGGAGTTATAAGTACATAAGTGATAAAACTGCTCCTGACTGGTTTTGTTTTTAGGGATGACGAAAAAGGCTGTGAAGAAATACATTTTTAAGTTACATTTACATAGAATTAGTTGTTGATGTTAGGAGGGACACATCGATGTATTTCAACGTAATTAGCAGTCGAGAGATGGAAAGCATCTGTATCGTTCGAGTTCGGTTTTTGGCTGGACCACTGATAATAAATGGTTATCAATATTTTAAGTATGTTTAATTTTTATAATTGTAATAAATTTTCTTATTAAGAAAATTTGGTATGTTGTTTATAAACAATACTGTTGATATATCGATATATATAAATTTTCGATAAATCGTTGAAGTTCATTTGGGAACTACATTATGTTCTTGGCAGCATGTACTTGTTTACATTTTTATCTATCCATTGAAGATATGGATTTGACTCACAGTGATAGGATTTCTATCATACATTTACATACTTAAAAATTGTATTTTTTTTCTTAAAAAATTGAGTTCTTTGTCGTTAAAATGAATAAACGATTTTGTATTTTATGTGCCAATTTCAGATCAAAGATCTTCCTAAATTTCAGCAGAAATGTATGTTGAGTTTTTCCATTTTATTGGAGAATTACTTACAATTTGAGACACCTGATAGTTTACTTTCTAAAGTGTATGAAATGCAAGTTATATAAATAAAACAATTGTTTCTTTTTCAAATTATTTACAGGAGTCCACAGCTTTGGCGAGGTCTTCAGCAGAGCTTGATAAATCTGTTTCAAATGAATTAGACAACAATCTTAAACCAAAGCGTCATCCAGGTGTGGTACATCATAGTCCAGTGTCATTACCAGAAGGAATAAAAAAGTCAATTTCTAATTTACTATCCGGAGGTAATATATTTCTACCTAATATTGACGAAATTTAAATTAAATTGATACTTCATTTCAATACTTCTTAAATCTATGTTAAGCTATTGCTGTTCCTTTTCTTTTCCTGAAATTCAATTAAAAAGAAAGCAGATTTTTTCCAGGAGCACTTAGTGTGAATACAAATTGTGCTTGATAATTTTAATAGGCTCCCTTAAGTATTGATATAAATAATAAATTATAAGTTTTTTATTATATGACTTATTTTATTTAGTAATTAACTGTCATTTGATTTTATTGTCAGCTACTCAAGGGTTCTTGTAATACATTCCTTTCAACATTTAACTTAAATATCCTCCCCCCCCCCCCAAAAAAAAAAAAAAAAAAAAAAAAAAAAAATTAGTTTCCTAATGTTGGTGTTAAAGGATTCTGCTCTGTGTTTATCCAATTTCTTTTCACGCTCTTTAGCTATATTACTTTTAGAAATTCTATAACAGCTGCTTTTAGAAGATTCTGCATTGTTCCTGTTACCTATTATTTTTATTGTAAATTGTTATCTGAAAACCTAGTGACAATTCAAATTATCTGTACACAAAAGTTATCAATAAAACCATACAATTTTTTGTGGCTGATTGAATATCCTATTATTAAACATTGGTTGTATTAATGTTGTATAGAATAAAAATTAGTAATCAGATTTAAAAAGCCTATCACTTTTTTTCTATTAATTTTTAGAAGTACCTAAAAAGCAAATGCTGCGTGAAGCCCAACCACTGGAAAGATATTTAATGTCTAGGAAAGTCCCAATTGAAAAAAAGGAATTTTTAAATGAACGTCTGGAAGTGAGGAATGAAGTCATAAAGTCTTGTAAATATGGTTTAGAAATTTTGATATCACTTATAATTTTTTTTTTTTTTTTTAACTTTGGTTTTATATTTGTGTCATTAGTAGAAATCGACATTGAAAGTTTACCTCAAGACGAGAAAGATAGTTGGAATAAAACAATTGATGTAAAAGTGGATCAAATGCTCAAGAAAAGACTGTATTCATGGAACCAAATGGACTTCACTGAATACTCGAGCCAACTTTATCTAGTGACGAGATGTGCTGCAGAATATGCTGTAATTTACAAAATTTTCCAAGAAATATATAAAAGGACAGATTTTGTTCCAAGAACAGTTTTCGATTTTGGTTCTGGAATGGGCTCTGTGACATGGTAATTTTTATATATCTTAAGTAAATTATTTTAAAATTTAAATTTTTCTTAAACAATATTACATATATGCAATTATTATAATTTATAACAAACTCTTCTTCAATGATTAGCTTTCCAATAAAAAAAAATATATATTGTAATATTTCTATTCAATATTAAAATTTAAAACGTCTTTAAATGTTAAATTATATTTAGTTCGAGAATCCAAAGAAAATTATTTGTTATGTTAGTATATGAAATATCTGACTACTCGGGCCCGGGAGCTTGGTAGTCATGCAACTTATCCATAGCTACCAAGCCTCCGTATGTGCAGTGTATAAAAAAATATTTCAAAATTATTTGGTAATAAATCTTAAAAAAAATTAAACAAAAAATAAAATATATCAAAAAATTAAAACAATAAATAATACATAAATAACAAATTCCAATATATTGATAAAAGTAAATTAAAACTACTATTATAATAAATTCTCAACACTATCATGTTTATAGGTAACACATTCATTTGATAATTAAAAGGTTTATAACCCAATTTACTATGTTCTTTTAATTTATTTATTTATAAACTAAAAAAAAAAAAATTATTTTACTACCTTCAAATTCCTTCGACTAATCAGCTATTTGCCACTGTACCATGAATTCAAAGATGTAATTCACTTCATTATTTTCATATAGTTAATGAAGACAACCAAGAGGTATTCTTTGATTCTATCCTCAATTTCAAATCAATAAATAAATATGTTGCCATACTCTGGACTACCAGTGGGGCTTTCTCTCTCTCAAAAACTCCTTTTCCATCTTCTTCAGCGCCTTCTTAATCAGCAGCTTTTCTTTTGTTTAATCACTACTCATTTTTAGTCAACTATATAAAATTTAAAATATATTTTGATTTTTATATTACATATATTTTCTAAAAATTTAAATAATTATGTATGGAAATAATTTCATTATTATATGAAGGATTTGTACAGCTTTTGTTATTAAATCAGTTTATCAAAAATATTGAAATATATTAACTATTCCACAGCCTCTTTAAGTAATGTTTGAAAAATATATTTATTAATTTCAAAATTAAATGTTTATTTTAATTTCTTTGACAAAGTAAAATGTAATGAATCTTTTCATTCTTAAAAAAAAAAAAATAAAAAAAAATTAAGAAATAGTAAAATATTGAGTGTAAGATTTAGGTATATTTAAATCTAAATAATTATAATTTTTTCCTCAAATTATACCCATCTATTCAAAGAAATAAAATAAATATGTAATTGTTTTAATCAGTTACACATTACCTCTAATAAAATTTATATATATATATATATATATATATATGCATATATACAGGGTGTCCCAAATTTAAATGGCAAAACTTCAGGAACTTATAGGGGACCGAAAAGCTAAAACGAAAAGTCCTTTAGAGATTTGTGCGTTTTTGCTTAGTTTTAGAGAAAATTGCAAAAAAAGAAACAAAACAAAAATGTTACAGGTAGCGATTATCACCTTTCAAAGTTCGTCAGGCTAGGCAGTGAGAAATGTTAACACTTAATGTTATCCTTTACATTCTTTTATTTGTTTACATTTTGGCTTCCTTCTAGGATTATAATTCCTAAATCAGTCTTCAGTCAGTTACTCAGATATTTTTGTGTGAATAGCTTCAGCCACAATGCCGCATACATATTCTAATTTTGAATACGCTGATATGATTTTTGTGTAAGGTTTCTGTAACGGTAATGCTTTAGAAGCGGTGCAGGAGTATGAGCGCCGATTTCCAAATAGAAGAGTGCCTAATCGACGAGTCTTTTCGTTAACTTTTAATTGACTACAAGAGACTGGGTCATTCTTAATACGTAATGAAGGTGACCAATTCCAGGCATCAATAAGAGCAGATTATCGGAGAAGAAATTGTGTCCAACGCCACTTCGATAACAATCCTGAGACTAGCATCAGCATCTGCTGCATTAGCAATATCCTGGCAAGCAATATGGCGAACTTTGAAAGGTGATAATCGCTACCTATACCATCTTCAAAAAGTGCAGAATTTATTACCTCAAGTCAAGAGATTGAATTTTAGTAACTGGTTTCTTGAAAAAATTCGCGATGATAATTTATTTCCATTGAAAATTATATGGACCGATGAAGCTACCTTTACAAGAGGAGGAATTGTTAATCAAAGAAATTATCATGTATGGGCTTTTGAAAATCCCAGAGCTATTAGGGAGAATAGGTTTCAGCATGAATTTGATATTAATGTTTGGCTTGGAATTTGGAACGGATTATTGGTGGGACCATATTTTTTACCTGGAAGATTGAATGGTATCACATTTACATATTTTTTGGAGAATGACTTTTCTAATTATTCAGATGACATTTCCTTACAGCAGCGGATTGAAATGTGGTTCCAACTCGATGGATGTCCAGCTCATTATAGCAGAGCTGCTCGAGCTTGGCTGGATATAAATTATCCACAACGATGGATTGGACGTGGAGGAATAGTACCTTGACCACCCAGATCACCTGATATGACACCCATGGATTTCTTCGTATGGGGAACCTTGAAGCAGAAAGTTTATTCGGTGTCAATCAACTCTAGAGAGCAATTAAGAGACCGAATCATAGATGCAGTGCACCAAATATCATCAGAACAATGTTTAGTTACAATTTATCAAGTGCTAGATGTAATGCTTGCATTGGTGCAAGAGGACAACATTTTGAGCAATATTTACATTAAAAAGAATAAACATAAATAAATGTAAATAAATAAGTATAAAAATGAAAACTTGTTTTGTTTCTTTTTTTGCGATTTTCTCTAAAACTAAGCAAAAACGAGCAAATCCCTAAAGGACTTTTTGTCTTAGTTTTTCGGTCCCCTATAAGTTCCTGAAGTTTTGCCATTTAAATTCAGGACACCCTGTATATATATAAAATGTTAATTTAATGTGTTTGTTGTAGCTGTAATGCTTTTAAATGCTGTAGGTGCATTATAGCTACAATATTTAAAATGATTATATTGCTTTTTTATTCTTGCTATTATTATTATTATTTAATTGTAATATTTTTATTTGTTTAGGGCTGCTAATTCTATTTGGGGAAGATTAATAAAAGAATATTACTGTGTGGATTCATCAAATCATATGAATAATCTCAGCGAAAAGATAATAAAACAAAGTGACTACGACTTTACCAAAAAAATATTTTATAGACAGTTTTTACCTGCTTCTAATGATGTATCTATTTAACAAATATCTTTATATCATATGCCTTTTATATAAGTGTAAAAGAACTGTTGACATTGAAAATGAATTGATTTTAGATTACTTCTGACCTTGTTGTAAGTTCTTATTCACTTTTGGAACTGCCATTACAACAAACCCGACTTGATACTGTGATAAACCTTTGGAAGAGGACCAGAAAGTATTTAGTACTCGTTGAATTTGGCAGTGAAGGTGGTTTTAGGGTAAATTAAATATTTTTTTTCTTAAAATATTAACCCATTTCAGTCTAATATAATTGTAAATTTTAGGTGCTGAATGAAGCTCGAAACCATATTTTAGATCATATAAATAAAAACAATGAGAAGGATACATCATATATTTTTGCACCTGTAAGTTAATTTTATTTTTTTCAATATTATTTACCAAATTTATTAAACATGACTATGAGTGATGGATACTACTGAACAAATAATGTATGCCCATCTTTTTGTTTTGATTGGTGCCTTTTATTAGAGTGAAAATGTTTTGAAATTTTTACTCTTTCAAAAGTATTGTAATTTCTTAGTGTTATCCCGTTTTGTTAAAAGATATTGGTAGCAAAACATGGACTCTCAAAAGGGAATATCAAAAAGCTCTGCTATTATGGAAAAGAAGAGTCCTTCAAATGCTATGATGGTTGGGTAATTTAGAAAGAATGGAACTTCAAGGTCAAGGAAATTGTTGACTGGAGCGGCAGGAGGAACTAGTAAAAGAAGAGGCAGGCCTAGGCAAAGATGAATGGATGACGTGGAAGTGGACTTACGGCGGCTAAATATTCAGAATTTCTAGGAACGTTGCCGCTGACAGGGAGGGGTCTAAAAAAGTTTGTCCTTCATGGACTGTAGCACCCGGCATAGAATAGAATCCCATTTTGTTAAAAATTGTTTTTACTTAAAAATAAACTTAACATTCCTCTTAAGCTTAGTAATTATTTACAGTTAGTAAAAATCGCCTGTGTACTCTCATTATTGAAATAGTTATTCATGTTTTTTTGAAAATTAAGTAGCTTAGTTTGGAAATTTCCTTTATGGATGTAATTAAAATAATGAACCGAAATATGAACTGGAGTTAGAGAAGAAAGTTTAAAAAAAAAAAAAAGGTTTTGTTTACTGAGAACTGTGTACTTAATTAAACCATTTCATTTGTTTCTCTCAATATCTTCTTAATCATTTGGGGTTGGTAATAGATCTCACCTTAAGTCTTAAATTGTTCTTTGTGAGGTATACTTCACCTATATGACCACTTTTTGTTTTAAAAACTACATCTCATCATCCATGCTAACAAAAAGGAAACGACAGCTCTTTTCATTTAAAGACAAAATGGAAATCATTACATGACTAAAAAATAGTGATTCGGGTCAGACATTAGCCATCGATTTCAAGGTTAGTAAATCAACAATAACGGGAATCAAAAATAATTCTAAATCAATTATCTGGTACCCCCAATAAACTTTACAATGAGACAGGCTGTTGGAGTCGTAAAACTTTGAAAAAAGTTAAAAATGAACTGTTGGAAGATGCTGTTTACATATAATAATTTTTTAAAAATGAATTTCGATTATCCGAACCACCCCATACAACATTAGTCCGGATAATGTAACCCCTTACTGTCCTTCCTATATAAATGCCAGTAAATTGGATTTGATGCCAGTACTTCTCCTTTGGTTTTGAGGTGAAGAACTCTTTTATCCAATTTTCACCTCCTCATAATTAAAGATTCAACCATTAAAATGAGCTATTGATCTAAAAAATCAAATCTGATAGTGTAATCATGACTTTAAACCATAGCAAAGGAGCTGTCCAAGTGCAAGGAGGGGTGACTGAATCATTTGATATACACATGGGAGTGAGGCAGGGAGATCCACTGTCACTGGTACTGTTTAATTTAATACTAGAAACAATCTTAAGGGCAATAAGGACGAACCCTGAAAGCATTTATACCCGTATGACTCAGCATCTAGCACTTGTGGACGACGTCGTAATCACTGGCAGAACAGAAAACTCCCTACTAGGAGCATTTGAAGAGTATAGCAGAAAAGCAAGAGAAGTTGACCTCCAGATAAACGAAGAAAAGACGAAATACCTAGTGACGTCGAAGGAACAAAATATGGTGGAAAACCTAGAAGGGACAGGATGAAGAAATGGAGTAGAAGATGAAATAAAAGAAAGATTAAAGGCTGGTAATAGGTGTTATTGGGCCCTCAGCAAAATAATAGGCTAAAAAATGCTCCCTAAAAATTTGAAATTAAGGGTTTACCTAACCATCCTTAAACCAGTCGTATTGTATGGGAGTGAAACCTGGACGCTCACTGCAAAGAATGAAAGCATTATAAATAGATGGGAGAGAAAAATTTTAAGGAGCATATACGGCCTCACTAAAGACGGAAATATATGGAGAATAAAAAGCAACCAGGAACTAAGAGAACTGCACAAAGCTCCAGATTTGGTTGCTACAATAAAGCAAAGGAGATTAAGATGGCTGGGCCATGTTCAGTGAATGAGCCCCAACAGAATGCCAAAAATCATGCTGAATGGGCGTCCCGAAGGAGGCAAGAGAGAAAGAGGAAGGCCTAGATTGCGCTGGGGGGAAGACATTGAGGCAGACCTAAAGACACTTGGTGTGAGGTATTGGAGGAGAGCAGCTGGTGACAGAAACAAATGGAGGGGAATCGTGGAAGAGGCCAAGGTTCTGCATGGTAGTGTGGGGCCATTGTTGTTGTTGTTGTTGTTGTTAATAGTGTAATCTCTTCTACAGGAAAGGTTTGAGTCCACAACTCAGTCATCAGGAACTAGCTTAAAATGCAATATGCCTTTGAAGTTCTGCCAAACACAAACTATCACTTTTTTCCCAAACCGATTCAAATGAAGCAAAGTATGGCAGTATTTCAATAGGATACTCATTCTTCTTCTATGGTATAAATTTCGATAGCCACCTTTGTGGTTAGACATTTTTTATTCTTTTACTTTTTCCTTCTGCCACTGTACGTGCATTTTAAAATGTAAGTGACCCTATAACTCGAACTCAAATCTTCAATTATCATCCCCCAAACCCATCAATCAGATTTGTATACTCCAGCTCATTGCTCAGCTACTTTCGACAGATCTTTCGTAATCCGATCATCTTCTCTATGAAACTCCATCCCTCTCAACATATGTCATTCAATTACCCTTTCCATCAATTACACTTTCAAATACCACTTCTTTAACCACCTACTATCCATCCAGATCCACAAAAACTGTCAATAGCCACTTTTTAGTTGCATAAAATATGAACAGTTTATTTCATGAAATTTTGTTTTTGTAAAAAATTGATTTTAAATTATAAGTTACTTTTTAACTAGCACCCTCCTCACCACTTATGCTGGATGACACTCGTATAATGATGACATTATAGTAAGACCTATTATTATAGGACATATGGAGTTGAGTGTTGAGCTTTGGGGCTCCACTAAACCATCCAATTCATCTCATATCCAATCCTTACAATCCGAAATCCTTAGAAAAATCTTCAGTGCTCCTCACTTTGTCACAAAGATCTTAATATTCCTTATGTTTATGACAGCCCAAACCAGATACCTATCCTTTCATAGCAAACTCCACAACCATTCAAATCCATTAGTATCACAACTCGCTTCCCACTCTATCCCAGATAACCCTCTGAGAAGCCTGAAAAGATGGCCTTGGGACCTGCTAATATAGTACTTTATTATATAGAACATTTATAAGTGCTATCAATGGGTAGTTGCTTTCAAGCAACTGACAAGTCATTTTTAGTTATTATTATTATAAAGAAAGCTCAAGTCACAGGGAATTAAATGATTATTCAGAATAAAATTGGAATAAATAGTAGGAATAAAAATATTCTTATAGGGTTAATTATGAAAGATGGAAGTGTTCATGCAAAAGGATTTTTGTAAAAACCTAGTAAACACCCTAAAAATATTGAAATCTTTGATGTAATCGTTATTAGTATGCATCAGTGTTATTTATTTAAATTATCTCTAAAGCTAATAGTTGAAATGGTATTCATTATTGAGTATTTTAAGTATATCCATAATTTTAATTAACTAAGCCTTCTGTTGACCTTTGAGGAATAACTGTTACTTATTTCATCCAATCCTGAGAATCCTCATTTGGTCAAAAACTGCCAGCCAATAGGAAGGTTATTAGAGGGTGCATTGGTTAGGCATTTACAATTGGAAACAAAAGAGGTAGATAAAGAACAAATGTTGATCGTATTGATCTTTTGATATAATATTTATGATTGAGAATGAAAGATAGATAGTTATATTTAACATCCTTACCTCTTTGATACAAACATTTTAAATTTGCTTTTTATTTTAATGTTTTTATCACCTATTATTACTTATTCTAGTGCCCTCATCAACAACCTTGTCCAAGATCTGATGGCAAATGCTATTTTGAAGCATCGTATAATTCATTCCCTCAAACGCCAGAAACCCAAAGAAAAGAGTTGTATTCTTACATCGTTTTTGGAAAAGGTAAGCTTTTAAGCCATTCCTAATACTAATTTTAACAAAAACAACAAGAACAATCAAGTAGGGTTTCAAGAGTAAATTTTTAACATTGCCCGTTACCTCTCGTAAAAAGTATATTATTGTTACTCAGTCTATACTAGATATTAATATTATTATTAATAATTATATATTGTTACTTGCTGTTATTCTGAGCTTGGTTGGCTTTTTTATACTTTATCCCAATCTCTAAAAGCCAAAAAACCTTTCTATAACTACAACCTATTAACTCTACGTTTTTCTATCCACCTTCTAAACACTAGATCCCGACCTTTTAACCTGTATATCCCCTCACATAAAACCGCTTTCTTTGGCAAATCCTTCATCATTCATGCTACCTCCTTCTGGAATTCCCTTCTCACTTCTATTCATGAAGCAGCTTCCATAACTTCCTTTAAAAATAATTTATTTCTGTACCTTTTAGACAAACAATCTTCCGCAAATATGTAAATAAATAAATAGTTAGAATTTGTATTTGAGGGAATACTTTCCCCTTTCTTTCTTTTATATGTTCATATATATATGGTTGTATTTTATGTTATAATTATTATTTCATATATATATTTTTTAATTTAACTTTTTTTTCCTGTTAAAAATGCATGCTGTAATTTCTGAAGCATTTAATTTGTAAATAATAGGCCAGACAATTGTACTTTTAACTGTGCATTATTTTTATTCTTAGGGGACAGTAAGTCCCAGAATAAAGTTTATTTTTTCATTTCATTTCCATTACATTGCATTAACAACAGCTATTCATTTGTCTCACAGGTGAAAGTGACAAATTTGATAACCAATGGCCGAGGATTGTACAACCTGTATTGTGCAGGTCAAAGCACGTAATATGTCGTTTGTGTTGCAGTACTGGGGATTTAAAAGAAGTCATTGTTACTTCTTCGAGACATGGAAAGTACGTCGCTTAAGCACAATTGGAGGAATAAATGTTTATGTTTAGTACTCTTTATTGACGTAATTAGTAGTTTTAAAATAGGTTAATAAATAAATAATTCTGTGATTTTAGGAACGCCTATAGATGTGCGAAGGCTTCTCGTTGGGGTGATTTACTTCCATTTAAGCTGAAACCATATGAAAAAAAAACAAAAACTGAAAAAGTGGAAAATGATTAATTAAAAATATGTTATTTTTAATTTATTATTCGTTAATTTACCAAATCTAGAAATAGTATTCCTGAAAAAAGATTTTAGTATTTTCAATCTTTTTTATTAATTGAAAAATAATATTTCATAGTTTAATTTATATTTTTTATAGTCTGCTGCTAGGAATTTTCTTGTGTACATAAAAAATAAATGGAACATAGGCACACAATTAATTGCATTATATTCTGTAGTGCGTCTTTCATTTTTTCATTTAACCTAACCGTGATCTCTCTGACTAAGATAGATATTCTAATAGGCCATTGCAGTGTCTGAAAAAAAAAAAAAAAAAAAAAAAAAAAAAAATGAAAACTCTATTTCTCCCCGACTGGGAAAAACAACAGATGATGCATGTCTATATATAATCTACTGCTTCTGATAAGGAAAATGTCATCCAATTTTTAATTCCAGCAGTACCAACTGAGCTAGAGCGTGTCAAAAAGCCCTATAACACAAAAATGTAGACAGACAAAACATTAATTTTTTCATTCAAACCAATATAGCTTCTACATGGTAAGTCCTAGCGACAAATGTTATATTAAAAAAAATACTCACCATTAAATTTCTGATTAGGAAACTGTCGTCAAATTTTTGATCTGAGCAACACGAATAGATAGCTAGAGTGTGTCAAAATGTTACATTTTTTTAGTGTCAAAAAAAACATTGCACATTATGAGGGTGAAGAAAATGTTACACAAGAAAACAATAGATCCCCAACCGAAAGATGTAGTCCGTCACTGTTTTACAGATCTGCCAGGATCTGACGATTTTTTGAGGCCGAAGGACATCCTTGGCCAATCTCTCCTTCCACAATTAGAATTAGCTGTTTTGTCCATAAGGATGCTGTTTTAAGATGGCGGAATGTTTACTTAAGGATACTGCTTTAACATTTTTTAAGTTATCCGAAGGATAACTTCCGCCATTGTTGTCCTCCAGGATACTGTTTTAAAATATTTAACGGTTTTAAGATGATTTAGATAATTTAGTCTGTACATTGATGTAGTATTTAACAATTTAGTCTTAATTAAATCTTATACAATTATATCAGCTGTACATGTGTTCTTTTAAAATTGTAAACTGTATTTTGATTTAACTGAAATCTACTTATAGCAGTGATCGTGATCATTTGGTTTTCAGAAAACTAATATATAAAGAATTCTAGGATAATTTGCATTTTTAAACCTCATTCCGTCCAGTAGTTTGATTTAAATTTTTTTTTTACAGTTATAAAAGTTTTTCAATAATCACAATACTTAAATATTCAAAACTATTCTCCAGATTACTAACATATTCTATTAGATACAATATGAAAGACAATGGTGGTTATATATCATATCTAGCATGAAATAGATAGGTATAACTTAAAACATGGTTTGTGTTTTTGTTTTTCCAAGCTCATGTCAATAGATTAAGGTTATATGAAGGTAAACCATTTTTATAGGTTTTAATCCCCCCTCAGAGACAGTACCAATTTTCCTGCCTAATATTTATAACTTCCCATTCCTATCTAAGAAACTTGGGCATTATCATTGATCAAACCCTCAATCGAAATCTCCGTATCGCCCAAGTCTCTCAATAGTTCTCTTAATTGGTTCTATTACTCCTGTCAACTCATTTCTAAGTCCACTCATGAATTCCTTATATTGATCATTCCGCTGATTTTGAATACTGTTATTTAGTATATGGTGTCTTTCAATGGTGTATTCGGACAGAATTTATTAAGTTGGTAAGATTTAGCTTCAAGTCCTTGTGCTACTCTCATGTTTCTCATAGTTATAGTGAATTATGTTGGCGCTTCCCCTTATTTAATATAATAGATCCTTTCAAGTTGGCAGCTCATTCACAGAACAAAAGATCCTTTCGATTCAACCTTTATACTCATCATTCCACAGCTGCTTGGACCTGTTTGTCCAAATCTGGGTTTTAGGGTAGATGAGAGTTTCCTTAAAATATGTATTCCTTCACAGCAGCCTTTAAAAATTAATGTTGTGTGGATAGAGGTAATATCATGAAGAAGCTGAACGAACACCTCAACTCAAATTTCCCTGCTTTTGAGATAAGTATGTCTTTTGGCTGGTATTCTATACTTGTGTAATTTTTTTTTTTTCACCCTCCAAAATTTAATATTTAGACATATATAGGTCTATTGGTGTTGCCCAGATCAAAAATTTGACAGCAGTTTCCCTATAAAAAATTAAATGGATTATTAGTCACTTGTCACTAGGACCTACCATTAAGAAGCTCGGTTATTAGTTGTATTGGACATACAATGTAATAATAATATATATACCAATAACCAATAATATATTAATCATATTCATTTATTTACATATTTTCTGGTGCTGTGTACCACTAAATTTGGTTAGAGGCACCATACACAAGTTGAGAACTACAAGTTTTTGTATAGATTTTTTTTTTTGAAAGTCGTGAAAATATGTGTTATTTTCAAGCAATGTTGAAATGTGTTGATTCGTCAGACCCATTATCTTTTCTTTGCTCTTGGTATTTTGTGCATTCCACAAGAATGTGTTCAATAGTCAGATTTACCTGACATTCGTTGCATTTCGGGAGTTGCTTATCTTCAAGGAAGTAACTGTGGGTTACTTATATTTATATAACCATATATTTATATGGTTATATTTGGTTGTATTGGTTTGAATGAAAAAAAGTTACATTTAAAATTCCTATTTTCTCTCAACTTTGTTTATTTCAATTAATCATTAATTTTTAGTTTAATTTAATAATTAATTTAAGTAATTTGATCTTTTTAATTCTAAAATATAAATTGGGAAAAGCAGTAGATTATAGAAGACATATCCATGATTTATTGTTTTTCACAGTCTGGGGAGAAGTGAAGTTTATCTGAGATGACATGGAGATTTTTTTCTTTTTGATGGCATCTTACAAGTACTGAAGTAGGGCTGCATATTGCTCGCCATTTACTCGCCATGTAGTGTTCCTTTCGTTAAAATCAATCAGCACCATTCCTCTATGACCCCAAAAAACAGTGACCATTACTTTAATTGTTAACTGAACGACTTTGGGATTTAGTGGAGGTGCTTCTCCATTCTTTTACAGTGGAATATGAGAGGAAGGGCTGCCCATACACACCATCCAAGAACTCTTTAATTGTGCAGGAGTTGAGCCCTTTTTACAAAGGAGTTTAATAACAGCTTGGTACTGAGGAAGTGCAACTGATGAATTAGGAGAGAGTTGGTATAGACATGCATGACTGGGAAAGTCTCAGCCTGCTTGAAGGTACAGGATGGGGACAGACTAGAAATATTTATGGAACTTGCTATCTACATTGTTCATTGTTCTGGTTTTAAATATTTGATTTTCTCTGAATACATACAACATAAGTTTTTAGGGTAAATAAAAAATTCTTGCTTAGTTTATTGTTTAATACTAATAACAAATAAAAATCTTGGTAACAATAATTTAATGAGATATGGTACATTGAAGACATATAAACATCCTAATCAAGTTGATTTTACTTAATCATAATTTAATTTAAAATGGTATTTTTACATCACAAAATATAGGTAATATCCCAGTTATCTTCTATGCTTCAATTTTTTATCACTACGATTCAACTTTACACATGAAGTATCCATCTTAACAAAAAATATAAATATATAAAAAAATAATTGAAATTGATTTACAGAAAAATTTGGTTTTCTTGCTTCTAAGAGGATTCCTAAAACAAAAACAAAAAAAATTAGTCTAATGTTAAAATTAATGTTAATTTTAAATGTATCGGAGATAGAACCTTCATAGTAAATAATATTTTTTCCTATTCTTCCCTCTTTACCGAATCTGCCTGTATTCCAGTCCAGGTCCCATCCTCTACACAGTTTATACAGCCACCATTCCGAATCACCCTGATAACATCCTCATCACATAAACTGATGACACACTATTATTAATCCTTAAATAATGATCCATCCCAAACAAATCTCACCAAATAAACTTTAACCCTTCATCATAAATCTATGAATTCCTATCTTAAAATATCTTTTATTCCACTAATCCCAGTTGAACAGATTCACTACCTAGGACTCCATCTACAACAACTAACTCGAAATCCACATACGAGACTAAAACCACTAGACACTTCCTCTCACTTACAACTATTGATACATTTAGTAGACAAAAATTCAACGCTTTCGATTAATTACAAAAGACTCATTTACATGACAGTAATGAGACCTGTATAGACATATGGGTTTGAGCTTGGAAACTCCACTAAACTATGCAATTCAGCTCTTAAAAAATGCTTATGTTGCTGATTTGACCCAAACCAGATAACTACCCATCTGTGATAAGCTTGATACCCACCTGAATCCACATTACTCCTAGTTGCTTCCCATTCTATTTCCGATAAATAGCCAACTTATTTGAAAGGGAATATGGCCTAAGGACCTTCTAATAAAGAACGAGACTAGTTAGACTAGTTCTTTTTAAAAGTCATTGAAATACCAATTATTCACAGTTCTGCAAATTTATTTATTGTTATATTGAATAGTTGTAAATATCAATAATTAATATAAAAACAAGACCTTTCACCTTTATTTGATAACTAAGCTGTGCAAAGGGAATAAATTCAAACAAACAATTGACCCTATACACTATCAAAGAATGGTTAGACGGATCTCCTTGTCTATTAGAAGATAATACTGCAAAGGAGATTAGTCCAGGAAGTAACAACTCTGAAGGAGCAGAATGACATTGTAATGAACTATTTAGTAAAGCTGATGTAAAGAATAAACACAAAGGACTGGGTTGGGTTTGTCCCTTGTGAGAGATATGCAGATAATATAATTAAAAATTAACAAACTTGATCTATTTTGGATTAAATACCTGTGGAATTTCCTTCAATTCCCAACCTCCTTGGCCATCAAATTGTAGGATTTGATCATGGAATTTCCTGAAAAATAAATTAAAAAGAATCAATTATTGGCTGATTTGGAAACTAATGCCTCACTTATAATAAATTAATATTATAAATGCATATTTAAGAAAAGAATAAATAAATAAAAACACAATTTATGAATTCATTTTGACATGGATATTGTCTTTTGGCTGGGGGTCAATAGTTTTCTTGTTTAACATAAAGCGTTGTCATGGCAACCTAGAGAGTAAAGCCTCTTCCTCACCATGGCAACCTAGAGTGTAACGTTTTTTTTCACCCTCAAAAATGTAACATTTTGACACACTCTAATTCTGTTTTTGTTCGACAACAGTTTCCTTATCAAAAATTTAATGGAAAATATTTTTTGTTATATAACATTTGTCGCTAGGACATACAGTTTAGGAGCTATATTGGTTTGAATTAAAAAAAGGAACATTTTGACTACATTTTTTAAGTGTTGGGGCTTTTTTGACAAGCTCTAACTATGTTGGTGTTGCTTGGATCGAAAATTTGCTGCTAGTTTCCTTGTCAGAAGCAGTAGGTTAAAGATAGACATATCCATCATCTATTGTTTTTCCCAGTCAGGGAGAATAAATATATAAAAGACATATAAATTAATAAAATCATATTTTCTTCAATAAAGGAGTTAAAAATGTAGATAATTAACATGTATTTTACAAAGCAATTACTCCTCAGCATATATTGTAAAAACATGTAACATGTTTCGGAATCAAGGTCCCATCATCAGACTGTAACAGTATTCACAAATCTCTACAATCATTCTTAAACATTAAATCAATACAATTCTAAATACAATTAAGCTACATTATATTTCTTTATTATTTTACCTTTAAAACTATCTCTTGGTGTTAACACACCGTGTCATTTACATGGTCAATTATAATAACTCTTCTACTCTCAAGGGTACAAGGCTCAATACTAATCTTATCTATTGTTATTAGTTCTAAGTTGGCCAATCTTATATTATTAATTTGTTAATTACACCTCCATATATAGATCCTATTTTATCAGTGTCCGTTTTATAGTTTATTGCATTTTTAATTGTTTTATTAATATATATGGCTTCTTTTATTTTTCTATTATGTGTTTTGGTTTTGTGTTGCAAGATTTTAACGTTATCAAAATTGAATTGGTGGTTCAGTTTTTGTGCGCGTTCTAATAGAGCTGTTTTATTGCTGTTTGATTTACATATTTTTTTAGTGTCATATTTATGTTGGTTAATTCTTTTATATAAATTCTGCTTCATTTCTCCAATATAATGTTTATTACAATCTAAGCAGTCCATCTTATATATGACATCTTTCCTATTTATGTGTTTTATTTCATTATGTGTTATTATATTTTTTATATTATTTGTGTTATACAATGCAATGTCCATTTCAAAATTTTCATTTTTTAATTTCTTGATTACTTTTTGAGTTAATTTTGGGATATATTTTAATCTTTTATATTTCTTAATATATATTGCATTGTTTATATGTTTTGTTATTTTTTCATTATTTTTATCACTTCGATCAATTTTTTCTATTTTATTTTCGTTATTCTCTGTATTACCATAATATTCAGTTATTTCCTTTTGTTCTATTACTTTAGTGTTTTTATTATTATCTGTGTTTGTTTTTAGTATATTATTATTCTTTATTTAATTTCTTAATATTTGTTCATAATTATTTTTATTGGTTTCATTAATTTTTACATTATTTATATTTATATTCTTATGCCACGTTTTATTAATTATTTTAGTAGGCACTATGTTATCTTTTAAATCTTTAATAATTTCTTTTTTTATTTCGTTAGTATATATTTTATCTGTTAATATTAAAGCAGTTTTTATATAGTTCTCTATAGTATTTAGTTTTTGGTGGAGGGGGTGGTGGCTGTAAAATCATATCCATGATCTATTGTTTTTCCCAGTCAGGGAGAATATATATATAAAATAGATATAAATATAAGATATAAATTAATAAAATAAAAAAAATAATCACCATAGTGTAGGCCGGTGAGTGATAGTTAACAGCGTGATTCCTTCCTTTTTGGCATCTTCGTACATCTTACTCTCTATATCAATACTGACGGCACTAGTGCATTCATCCAGTAATGCAAAAGATGGTCTAAAATAAAAAAACAAACATAATTTTTAAGGTATTTCAATGTATTCTTAATATCCACTAGGAATAAGCATCATGAAGGAAATATATTTTTCAAATTACCTATGGTAAAAAAGCCTTGCGATAGCTATCCTCTGCTTTTCCCCTCCGGAAAGAATATCTTTCCAGTCGGCAACAGCTGACCAACCACCTTCCCTTGAAACTATCGAAGATAAAGCAACAAGGGAAACTATTTTGTCAAGATCTTCATCTGTTTTCCCCTTTTTGATCATATCTTCAATTGTGTCCGGGTAAATCACCTGGTCTCGGAGGCTACCGATAGGCATGTAAGGTCTAAAACATTAAAATAAATACTTTAATGGGTAATATTTTTACATAATTACTATACTATATAAATAAAAAAATAAAAAAAATTCTAATCACAACTAAATCATAACAAGGTGTAATAGCATAATACGAGAAGAGATTAATTTAATTTAATGATTCTTTGATTTTTAAAAAATAATTTTGTATAAATAATGAATGTGAAGCAGCTTAAATTAAAGATTTTATTTATTTGAATGAATGAATGAATAAAAAATAATCTTTATTCAGGGACACCTTGTTCCCAAAGAATAACATAACAGTACAATTTCTATCTATAGGATAAAATTCCGACAGTTAATTATAAAATCATAACTTGAAATTAACTTAAAACAGTACATTGTAATTGTAAATGACTAAAAGAAAGTTTATTGAGAGATATAGGTTAAAATTTTTGAAAATATGTCCAAAGCAAGGCCGAGTTACATATGATAATAAAGAAAAATCGATAAATTATTAATCACTTCTATGATTTTGAGTTTTAATTTAATAGCTACTGTTTTGAATGTTTCATTGTATCTAGAACTGAAGATAAATGCATAATATCCAAAACTAGTTTTCTAATATACTCAAAATCGTAGAAGCTTTTTTTCTAATCCTCCATTTAATATTATTTATGAACTTAAAATAACTAGATTTTAGGATCTTGGATTGCCTGTCGGCATTTGAAGATCGGTGAATCTTAGAAGCAAAATGTTTATCATTATAGAAATAAACAAAAACAAAATAATAATCGAGAAGGAAGGATATTGTTTTCCCTTCTCGGCATTTTAAGATTGATTTCTAAAATGCTTATTACTTATGAACATCAGTTCATAATATTATTGTTTTTTTTAAATAAATGGGTAGGTAGTGATAGAGTAGAAGAGAAGTCTCTGAAGCTAAATCGAAATGGGTTTAATTATATTAATAAGAAACCATAAGGTCAGAACAACCTTTAGAAAACTAAAAGTAGTAAATTGTTTCATAAATTTCACCACAACCACCAAATATAAACCTCATCCAAAAGAGTGTTATGCAGTTATATACAAATATTCAACTTTATATACAATGTTGAATTGAAAAGGAAAAGAATGACAAAATTAGCCGCAAACAAAATATCATAATTAACTATACAATTAATATGTTTAATTAACCAATAGAGAAACATGAATAAAAAATTGTTTTGATTTATTGATTATAAACATAATTACATTTATATATTCAACAATAACAATAAACAATAATAATTCAGTCATACTTACTTTTGAGGTATATAAAACATAGGCGTAAGAGGTCGATGTAGGGTTCCGCCATATATAGGCCAAAGTCCACAAATAACCCTGAAGAGAGAAGATTTTCCACAACCGTTCGGTCCTGTTATGAGCAAGTGGTGACCAGGTTTGATAACAAGGGACAAACTTGGGATAACCATATCTCCTAAGAATATAAATATCATTTGTTAATTATATAATAAAACATTAACAAATATTTTGGATATTCAATATAAAAAAATATTGTTTACCTGTAGGGGTAACTATAGGTACATTACAAAGCCTGATACTTCCATCAGAACTGGTAAGTACAGTACCTGTAAACAGAAATAAAAATAATAATAATTGTTCATTATACAATCATATTGGTAACAGCAACAAAATCTTGCATTAATACCGGCCTGTCTAAAAAACAAAGTAAGTTTTTATTTTTTTCTTAATTGAACCCTCCATGTTATCATCTGTTTACATACAACAAACTACTCCGGTATATAACATTTAAAATGAATTAATTCTCTTTCTAACAATTGTGATTGATTTACCTTAATAGTTTTAACTAATAAACAATAATGCACTTGAGGTGCGCATGATGGTAAAGAAGGATCAATGAATTAATTGCCACTTCTATTATTATTATTTTATTAGAAAACTAGTTTCGAATGCTAAGCATTCATCTTCAGTTCATGTTTATCTGGCCATTTCAACCAAAATCTGGATCAGTTTTAAAAACATTTCCAATAGCCCCATTTTAAATTTATTTCCAATAGGAACAAAAAAATTCAATGATTCACAGAGAAAAGCCCAAGATAAACCCCAAAAATTTAACCTACATTGCCCCTTGGCCCTTCCCCCTACCATGATGGATATATTTAATATATTTGTTAGATCTCCTCAGGTGAGTCCATGTAACATAGTGTTGACGTGTTGAAAATTTAGTATATTTTAGAGCTAAAGATGAATGTTTAGCATTCGAAACTAGTTTTCTAATAAAATAATAACAATAGAAGTGGCAATTAATTTATCAATCCTAATTAGACAATAATGCAGTTGTTGATAAAATGTTTAATTGAGGCTTTTGACTATAATCGTTGTTATAAATGGGGCCCAAACAGACCGAAACATTAATGGATTCTGGGAAGTAAATGAGAGCAGCGCTCAAAGATGGCAAACAAATTACGAGAATATTTTAATATTAAAAAAATAAAGTTGTATGAGAATCTCTGTTGATGGAATGAGTAGTGGCCTGTAGTTAAGAAAAACCAAGTTCCTTAAAAAAAATTAAAAGAACGCCGAAAAAATTAATCGGTGAGGATTGTGGTCTGCTGCAATGCCATAGTGAAACCTCAGCATCATAATTGGATTATTGATTTGCTCCTGATTGTCTGATTTCATCTTTCTACCTTTGCTGAATATTGTTATTGGAGAAAATGATGAAGTTAAAGGGAAACTTATAATATTCAATGAAATAAGGAAATTAATAACAAATGCATAGGTATTCAAGAGAAAATAAACCATCTGAGATAGGTTTATTATTCCAAAATGGCATGAATTCAAGTGTTATTTTTACTCAAGATTTTTGGTCCTTTTTGTTTAGTAAGTGATTACTAGGTATCCCATATCACATTACTGAAGCAGGCACAAATAAAAATCAAAATGTGATTTTATATAGGAATGTTTAAATTTTCAAGTGGCCTGGACTGTTTCTATATAATTATACAGACAAATTTGTTATTAAACCTCATTTAACTGGTAATTAAATGTTTATACCATGTCATATAATAGGCAAGCTTTTTTATTGTATTTTATTTTTCTTTGTATACAATGCAGACTGCTACAGATAAAAATGTTTTGGACTAAAATTCTGGCACTAAGGAGAATAATCCATTAATTTGAAATAAACAACTACTATCTTAATCTAATAAAAACTATCATTGTTTTTTAAATTATTCATCTTTTTATTTATTTATTTATATCAAAATTTAATTGTTGTTTTCAAAACTTTAATTAGTGACTATCAGATAATTATTAATTATATAGCCACCCATTTACATTTATATACTATTATTATTATTTACCTTCGATTCGACTTGGTGCAGACGATACCAGAGATCTAGTATATTTTCCTTCAGAAACTTCTTGGAACACTTCTAACATCTTACCGACCCTAGAAGTGTATCCTGCCAACTCGACTATCTCCTTGTAAGAAGACATTAATCTTTCAGCAGCATCAGCTCCAGAGAGAAGTAGGTTCCTGGCTGTTGTGAAGTACTGAGTCCTATCACTAACGCCACTATCTTTTTCTGTGTGAAAATAAAATAAAAGATTATTTTTAACTTATTAAATTATGATACAATATTATTATAATTAATTAAAAATAAAAAAATTACAATGAAATGTTAAATCAGGTGATTTCATCTAATTATTTATGATCTAATCAGGTGATCTAATCTTATTTATCATTTAATCAGCTGATTTGATCTAATCAAGTGGCGACCTAATTATTAATCTAATGAGATGATATATTTTGAATTCAGCTGTTCCTATATTTATCAAGGCCATATAATAGGGATCCAAATAGTATTAATTACAATGGTTCCTAAGTATATAGAGCCTCTAGCACTGGAACAATTGTCTATCTATAGTTTCATTGACCCAAAATAAAAATGGGAGCATTAAATATTGATTAACTTGAGGAGCAAGCTTTATGACAAATAAGAGTGCTAGAAAAAGGAGAAGATAATACAGGTGTTTAAAAAATAAAAATCATTCCTAAATTGAATTTAAGTTTCTTTAACAATGAAGTTTAAATACTAATTTATTATTCATTACTTGAGCTGTTTACTTTGAAAGTGGCCTAAGTCCAGTTATACTTATGATAACTGATAAAGATGTTAATTATTGAAAATGTCCGAAGGCAGTGATGAAGGTAATTAATGAAAGCCCACTTTGAAAGTAAATGGATAGTTTAATAAAACTCAGATAATACAAGATAACTAATATATGTAAATGGAAATTACCTGAACTGTTTTTAGTACCATTGCTCATGAGAATAGGTAATGACACCATAACCATTCCTGTGCCACTCCACACATATTTCATTAGGAACTGTTCAAGAACTACATACCACAGTCTTTGGCAAAGGATTTTATTTTTATGTTGAATTAATGATTTATAGGCGGCGTTGAGTTGAATTAATTCAACCTAAAAAAAAAAATAAATAAACAAAAATATAACTCTCTTCATTAAATTCAATAATATATTTAAAAAAACACAAATCATTACCTTATGGCCACCATAAAATGCAACTTCTTCAGAATTACTTATAATACGTGCGTGGACACTTCTTAAATAAGCTGACCTTTCGGCTTCGATTGCCACCAATGATCCGAATTTGGGTGACAAATTTCTGAGTACAACTCCCGTCAAAGATATAACAATAAATGCCAGAATTTGACCTGAAAAAATAATTTTAAAATATCAGCTATGACCCCTTATTATTTAATAAAATATCAATTTACTTTTATAACATGAAAAATTATAAGAAAATATGACATTCTGATTTTTTTATAAATGGTCTTTATAATAGTTATTTCTAAAAAGTAAGTTTATTATGAATGGTGAGCTTAACTAATTACAAACTATTTTCTTAAAAGTTCTATTCCAATCATTAGTAGTTATTATTAGTATTAGTTAAAAGTTACAATATTGCCAATAAACCAATACCTATATACTTTTTATTTTTAATAATTGCCTTTGAAAAGAACCTTAGTTACAAAAAGTTTTTTCCACACACATAAAAATAACCTCTATAAAATGCTTAAAAAATTACATAAATAATTGTGATAACAATCTTACTAAATATAACTTCAAATATTAAGCAGTCATTGATTTCTGAAAAGTGTAAACCTAGTTATATCACATGAAACATCAGACTGTGATTTCCTTTTTTCTTGAATGAATCATGTAGAAGCCATGATACATGAATACATTAATTAATTCATACAAATGGTATAAAAGGAAGCAAATGGTTGTGCAATAAAATAAAACTAATAACTAAAACTATACCACAGCATTAATTTACAGAGCTGACGTTTCACCTTAGAATGTAAATCTTAATCAGGGCTAAAAAAACAAAACAAAAAGATACGACAGAAAATGAATTTAAGAGTTGGCAATACATTAAAATTTGGTTTGTTAATAACAAACGATGCCTAGATTTATTTGACTAATCCCTCTCAACATCATAGTTTATGTTGATAAATTTCATGTCATTTGTCTCTATTTCCCTTTTAAATTAATTTTTGTTTTTGTATTTCTTGTATCCTTGATAAATGCTAACATTTTAAGCCAAAATAATACAATAAATTAATGCAATTTTATTGTAATTTTTTTTTTTACAGTACATTTCAACCATCTACCTCGTATAATACTATGGTGAAAACTTTTAACAATAAAAATAATATTACTTTAATTAATAAACTTTAATATATATATATATATTTTTTTTTTTTTTTTTTTTGAGATTTAAAAAAAGAAAATGAATCAATTTCATACCTGGTAATATCGCAGCATCTTTTTGCCTGCTAGATCTAGCAAGAGCGAGTGCAATCAATGCACAGTCAAACAGCGGTTTTGTCAGTTGCGAATAGAGATGTGCAAGGGATGCAGTGAACGCAGTAATGTCATCAGTAAGTAAATGGTCAGCATTCTCTATCCTTGAGTCCAAATTACTGATTCGGTAGTAAGTCTGGTTTTTCATGTATAAACTGTATGCATGGTTCACCAGCCTTGTCCTGTAACATAAACAAAAAATTATAATTTTACTTTAGCATCAACATAAAAATTTAAAAAGGCTTAAACTTTTTTTTTATTTTAAAAATTGGATTTATCCACTTCTTGCTATTTAAATAATTTAAAAATTTATGTATTTTAAATATAAATATAATGACTGACAATCACATTGCATTAAAAACATTGGATTAACAACATCACAATGCCAAAGAGATCTAGACAAGCTTTCACTTGAGGTATGAATGATGGTATAAAAGGATCAATTCAATACAAATTGATAAATTATTATTACTTCTATATCCAGTAGAAGTATCAATTATTCATAATAAGATAATTTTTGAATATAATAAAAATAATACATAAAACTACTGTACTTGGAATTCTTTTCGATGTTAAAAAAACGTACGCTTAAAAAGTGGGAACAGAATTATCAGGAATCATCCACAGGCTTATACTTTAAGTCTATCGTACCACAAATTTTAAAGGAACCCTGGTTATTTCGATTAAATTTAACCAAAGATGTAGTTAAAAATTTTGCTAGACCTAGAACTAATCACGGTTTATGCAATGTTTATCTTCAGCACATAGGAATTAAGAAAAGCTCAGAGTGTGATAGATGTAATAAAAAAGAAACCCTCCAACACATAGAAATCACGCAACAAACAAAACCAAAGAGAAAAGTTTTAAAATTTATATAATTGCCCGGCTTAGTGTACCAGAGGAAACAAAAACCAAAGAATTCCATTAACTGGAATGGTTTTCCTTCAGTCAAACCCCAAACTAAACTTTCTGACTGAATTTTACCTTTAGGTTTTTTTTTTTTTTTTTTTTTTTAAGGGATACATACAGAATATTTTTTTTTTTTTTTTTTTTTTTTTTTTTGAAGTTTTTTTTTTTTTTTTTTTTTTTTTTTTTTTTTTTTAAATTTAAAACCACACTTTGCCTACAGAACATTTAAAGCGAGAGAATGGTTATTTATATGAATGGAAAGAGAGAAAACCAATTTTTTAATAAACTGACGACAAGAAATAATGTTTAAAAAAGAAACTTAAGACTTTTCGAAATGATGAAAACAAAAAAGATTTTTGCTTTTGGTGATAATCCACACCTATGAATTTTTCGATACATCCTCAGTACCACGTAAAACTAACGAATGTGAAAAATCGATTGTTTTTATTTCGTTCGTTTATTGTTATTTTCTACAAGGACTTATAGTAAAATTTCGAATCTGATCGGCACTTAAAAGAACGAAACAGAAATGTCATTTTTACGTATATACAGAATTTTTATCACAAATAGGCTTTGCAGAATACAACGGTAAACGAACGAAATAAAAGATGATTTTTTTTCACATCCGCTAGTTTAACATAGCGCCGACGACATGATGAAAATAGTATGGTTGACTGTATGATATAATGGGCGAAGATGGTCAGGGATACAGTCATGTTGATAAGTAATGCATCCAAGTTTTAAAAAACTTAATATATGGAGAGAGCTGACGTTTCGAACTGCCTTGCAGGTTTCTTCAGGGAAATAGTTGCCATGTTGAAGACAAACCCATTGATAGTATAAGAGTTTTTCAGTTTGTGGAATCGATATCCAGTGCTGCCAATTCTGAAATAACATTTTTCCCCCGCGTCAAACCAAAACATTTCAAAACCGTTTCAAAAGTTCTCCCCGATTTCCCCCAAATGACAAATGAGTAATGATACTTTTATGGAGGAGTTATGCCAAAAAAAAGTGTACATATAAATATATTAAATACCCTTTATTAAAGAATTAAAATATTTTTCAAATTCAATAATGATGAATTAAGTTCATAAATATCTTTATATCTTAATTAGATATTAAGATATTCTTCGTATATTTAATGTAATTAGATATTGTTATAAAATAAAAAATAATACTTATTATAGCCAACTTATACGCTACTAGGTCGAACAGATTTTTTAAAATTCAAATCGACAAAAAAATTCAATTCGAATTTCCCCTACGGGAGAAAATATTTCCCAAATCGGCAGCCGTGCTGATGACATGTAACCTGCAATAATTATTCGAATTTCCCCAGAATTACCCCCAAAAGTGCAAAGGCTTCTAAAATCCCCCCCTTGGGAGAAAATTACTCCCCAATCGGCAGCCCAGTCGATAACCGCCATAATTTTTTATGTAAAAAAAACCCTGTAAGCGTAGTTTACTCAATGATTTTAACATTTTTAAAAATTGTTTTTAATGCCAACATTTTCCACTAATTCAAGTATATAATTGAAACGTTTTAGGTAGAGAATCACGAGAATATAATTTTTAATACAAGGTATGTAAAATAAGTTATTAAATAAGAGTTTCAACATCTTTATTTATTTATTTTTTTCTTAGATCCTAGGGCACATTGAACTAAACACAAATATAAATATATCGATTTATTTTTCGATGTAGCATCGCCAAAATAATTTAGATCGAAATCGACGTCCGACAGTCCAGAAGGTCCCCTGGTAAGTTTCATAGAAAAAAAACTGTTTTAGAAAGTTTGATCTAGTTCCATAAATAACGCACTTCTGAACACTAATATATAACTTCTAAGATTTTTTATGAGTTTGGCACACCTCATACACCTTTCATGGTTATAAATAACCAAGCTTGAAATATTTCATAACATAACTGATACAGCAAGTCATTCATGAATGATTCAGTTATCTCCTGATACCTCTAATCAATTAGAAACTTGAGTCATTTTATCGTGTAATAGCATATTTATACATATAATTAGTATTCTGTTCGATAACTGCGCTATTGCAGTTTCTTAGTTAAATTAGATAATCTTATCCCAGGTTGTGCAATTTGTGATTATGAAATTATAAGTGCATACTACCTCATTATCTGTTTTCTATCTCACTAATGGAATATTCAAAGTATATCACAATATTTCCTTTTTATCCGTCTGTACCCAATCTGCTGGTGTTCCTCAAGGTAAATTTAAACGGTTTTATATTTGACATACAACCCATCTGTCATAGCTTTTATATATATATATATATATATACATACATTTATTGAAATTTACAACTGTACAGAATATATACATCAAGTAAATGTATTGACAACGATTATAATAACATGTTTAAACTTGGAAAGAACTACTCATCAGTAGCACTTTATTAAAACTTCTACACTAGAAGGTCTCAAGGCCATCTTCGTTTCAGACGCCTCGGAGGATTATCAGGAATGGAGTGGGAAGCAAGTTGAGAAACTAACGGATTTGAGTGATTATGGAGCTTACTATGAAAGGATAGGTATCTGGTGTGGGCTAAATCAGCAACATATTGAACATTAAGATCTTTATGGATGTCTATTAGTAACAAAGTAAGGAGCATTGAGGATTTTACGAAGGATTTTGGATTGTAAGGATTGAATATGAGATGAGTTAGATGGTTTAGTGGAGCCCCAAAGCTCAACTCCGTACGTCCAAATAGGTCTAATCAAAGTCATGTATATGAGTCTTTTGTGATTAATTGGGAGCTTTGAACGTTTGTCTAGTAAATGTTGAAGTAGTCTGAAACGACGGGCAGTTTCTTGTCGTTTTAGTCTTGTCTGACATAGCTAAATACGCAATTGCTACAGCGAAGTCCCGAAAATTCTGTACTCTATAACTTGGCAGTCCGGATTTCTGAGCGACTCCGTGAAAATAATGTATTCCTTTAAACGGAAAAAAAAAATTCACTTAAGTTCAGAACCCCAGGCAGTTGTGGTTTACGACCGCTGGGTTCAGATGATATCGTCACGATAAAAATAGAAAAACGTAAAGAAAATGACTCTAATAACCACAAGGCAGAAACGAAAATGAGCCACAGTGAAGGTTCAAAAACAGTAGAAGGCAGCCTTCGATATTTTGAGCAGGAATGAGCTTCACCAATGGATATACTCTTCCTCCGACGACTTTGTCTCGCTGCAAGGAACCGAGTTAAGTGTGAAAAAAAAAGAAGAGTATTATAAACTTTTTTTGGAAACAAGCAAATCATGTATTTCCTCCATCGAGTTAAATTTATGTACAGGTATTTCAATGTTGTGGCGTTGTAAATGAAATATGTATATATGATAAATAAAAGAAAATAATGTACAATGTATATTATGTCTTAGTTCTTATTGTTGTCACTTGTTCCCAATAAGCTGGCATTTCACAAACTCTGCACCCTTCAGAACAACATCAAGTTGAGTTTGTGGGACTGTGCTATATGTATTAATTACTAAATAACAATCATTACACACCGAACACAACAGTCGCATATCATGAGCCGAAACTGAATGATTAAAATAACGCCCAACAAATCTTAAAACCATATTTATTCTTAATAAACCCAAATCCTCTAATGCATACCTACGAGGTGTGATCAAAAAGTTCCAGGACTGAATTTTTATACATTTATTCATACAACATACAGGTTATTCAAATTTGTCTCCTTCGAAGTACTCCCCTTGGGAAGCTACACACTTTTCCCACCGGTGTTTCCACTGATCAAAGGCCCCAGAAAACTCTTCTTTTGGAAAGGTGTTTAGCAGCTCCGTTGTTTTTTCTTTAATTTCGTCAACTGTTTGAAATCTTCGTCCTTTCAGGTGTCTCTTGAGCTTCGGGAAAAGAAAAAAGTTTGCTGGAGCCAGATCAGGTGAGTAGGGGGCTGAGGAATGACAGTCATATCGTTTTTTACACAAAAAGGCCATCTTTAAACCTCTTGAACCACTGATGGCAGCATGATCGGCTTAGACATTCTTCACCAAAAGCGTCTTGTAACATAAAAAAGGTTTCAGAAAACGTTTTGTTCAGTTTCACACAAAACTACACACAAACACGTTGCTCTTCTTTCACATTCATTTTCATAAAATAGCCAAACTCTATAAAATTAACCTCAAACAAACTGTGCTAATGTTACTTTCAGTGATGTTATGATTTATCTGCAAACACAGCTGTGTTCCTGTTGAGTCAGGCAATACAATGCTGCCAACCGCATCGCTGTGAGACATTGCATTCCCATAGTATATAAAAAGTCCTGGAACTTTTTGATCACACCTCGTACATAGTGCTTCCTTCACTAATATCTATCAAATAATTAAAAAAAGACTAATTTATATGTCTGCAATTAAGTGTGACTAAGATCCAGAGTTGAGCTTTGGACTTCCTCTTTTTTACAGTGCATAAAATCTAAAGTTATTAAAAAAAAACAAAAAAAAACAAAAAACTCAATACAGCTAGTTTTGTAACAAATAAAAGTGTCTATAATGAAATTAAAGTCTTTTATGAATTGTGGTTTTCTATAGGATACCAATTAGGGTATAGTCGGACTTAGGTGACCTACTCATCCTCTTTCGGAAGGTACCTCGAATGCCATCGAAGCAGTTTAGTAGAAAAAGGATTCCAATATTCGAGAGAACCCAAATGCTAGATGGAGGGGGCATACCCCTATTCAAGATAAACTCGGCAACGAGGAGAAATCTTGTGAGGAGCTTGTGAAGAAGCAGATGCTGGAGGTATCTACCCAAGACCAGGTAGATACTGTACTTTATATTATAAATGGTCAGGAATAAATTTAACCTTGCAAATTATGTGCTGAAACATGAGTAGACCAAGTGTAATATAATTCCATAGTTTCATAATTTTAAAATCATAATATTAAACAAAATATATTCACCAACATTATTAATTATTCATAAACATTGCCAGTAATTGGATTAGAATTGGTTACACGATTAATAAGAGAGAAGGGTCCAATAAAGCAAATAACTGAGGAACAAATTTTTGGGAGCTATTGTGCCACTAGGGGCAGGATCTGTACTAATAGAAGTAAAATGAAACATACTACTAGAATAATATTTAGCTAAATACGACATTCAAATATTTATAAGTTCAGTTTGAAATTTAATTTATTGAAACAAAAAAAATATATATAAGTTAGTTATTCCGTTCCACAAAGGCAATAAACATTATTGTACAAAACGTTATTCATTTTACTTCTAGGATGTACACATTTTAATTTTGTATTTTAGTTTAGTAAATTTTTATATTTATATATTTTCATTAATTTTTATTTCTTATCTTGTAGGTGTTTATATTTTGTCCTACTGTTATAAATGCATTCCAATTTATATCCATAATAGCATAATAGTGTAAATTGTTTCATTACCAAAATATGTATTGATATCTAATATGTTACAATTCATTTGAATAAAAAATTTTATTATTAAAATAATTTAATAAACTCTCAAGCTTTGGTAACAACATAGCAATACGTCTAAAAATTTTTTAAAAAGTTCTTTGAGACACCAAATCGTACCTCAAAAAATGGTAAATTTCCATATTTCAATTCATATTTTGTGAGAAATCTAGACGCCCTATAGGAAGAATTCCAATGGGTTAGAAAGCATGAAAAACACTTTCAGATTCAGCTATCAGTATTAAAACTTTAAAATAACTTTAAAAATGCAAAGTCGTATAATGGAACTATTTTATAATTATAATTACAAAAATACACATAGAAGACTAAAACGACAAGAAACTGCTCGTTGTTACAGACTACTTCAACATTTACTTGACAAGCGTTCAAAACTCCCAATAAATTTCAAAAGATTTATTAACATGACAATAATTAGACCCATTTGGACATACAGAGTTGAGCTTTGGTGATCAACTAAACTTTCCAATCCAAAATCCTTCGTAAAATCCCCAATGCTCCTTATTATGTCACAAATAAACTTATCCATAAAGATGTTAATTGGTTGCTGATTTGGCCCAAACCAGATATCTATCCTTTTATAGTAAGCTCCATAACCACTCAAATCCATTAGTCTCCCAACTTACCTCACAGTCCATTCCCGAAAAAAAGATGACCAAGAGACCTTCTAAGGTAGATCGTTTATTGAAGGGCTACTAGTGAGTAGTTCTTTACGTGGTATTTAGATGTCATTGCAATAATTTTCCTCAAAGTTACTTGTTGTATATAATGTATGAAGTTGTAAATATCAATAAATAGTTTTAAAAATATATATATATATATATATATATATAAATCCCAAAAATTCCAAAAAGAAATGTAAATAAAAGAGAGAATCTTTTTACACAATCAAAAAAAAAAACAAAAAAAAAAAACTTTTAAATCAGTAGATAATAATCTTGAGTACATTAAAGAAACTTACAAAAAAAAATTGTTTTCACTAATTTTTTATTTCTGTTCATATTCAAGGTGTTTTAAAGGCATTGAACCCACAGCTGTTAAGAAAGATTTATAATCGATTTCTATCGACTTCCTGCATGTTTTCCTTAAAAATCTAATTCATTTTACAAGAAGGACGTAAAGGGAACCTTCAAAGTATTGCTGCAATCATTCATTTAAACAGCACATTTCATGGAGAATGAGTGAACGTCCTCGAACTGTGATGTTGCACTTTCGAATCCCAGTGCCATCCGGAACTAATAATAATCAACCTCTTCCCGACGTCATTAGGAGAAGTAGCCTCGCGGAACAGCTGGGCTGCCTCATTTAGCTATGGCGATCACCTGATCTCGGCTCGGCAAGATATTATCTAAATGTATAAAACTCTTTGCATAAATAAAGCATGAATTTCGTGAATTTTTATTGTGTTTATTTTCTTTTTGTTTTATTTTATTCGTTTTAGAGAAGGTGAATAGAAAAAAAAAAAGAAAAAAAAAAGACGTTTGAATTCTGATCAAGGTGACGCTGGTTGACTCACCCACAGCAGTAAACCGTACTCACTCCTAATAGATTTTGACAAACATTCCAAACGAATACTATTTCCCACCTTAGAAAATTCTCTTATCTCAGAATACAATTACTAGTGATTTAGGAAGCATTTAATTAATTTATTTATGTTGATTAATAAATTAATATAAAACTATAACATTTTGGATAATTTCGTAACACCAAACCAAAAATGAACACAATACAGCAGAAATATATACTTCACTAATAAGAGTTGGGCTAAACTAACCCTTCTAACTCTTCCTGTATCCAATACCGATAAACTTATCCATAAAGATCTTAATGTCCCATATGATTTAGCCCAAATCAGATACTTATCCTTTCATAGTAAACTGCATAACCACACAAATCCACTAGTATATTAACTTGCTTCCCATTCTATTCCCGATAACCCTCGTAGCATTGTTATTAAAGTACTACTGATGAGTAGTTCTCATAAAGTTTTGACATGTTATTGTCATCATTAACAACACATTTACTAGATGTATATATTTGTAAAGTGGTAAATTTCAATATATAAGAGTATTCAAAAACACAATATACACTGACATGCGAAAAATTCTACAACACTGAATTTAAAGTTACAGAATAAGATCAGCTGATTTTATTATTATTGGTAGCTGATGTAAAGGCCTTCTTGATTTATACTGACAGGCAAAAAACTCCTCCCAATGCTTTTTCCCCCCCCCCCCCCCCCCCATTTACTCGACATAAGTTTTCATTATTTTAGCCATATTAGGATGATTAAAAAATAATTTTTAATGAAAGCAAGCATTGTTTAATCAATAAATAAAAATACCAAGCATTTTTAAAAATTACGAAATTTTCTAATAATAATCTTTACATTTGCCCCTTGCGTTTATTACTTCTTGTCTAACATTCGATTGGGTATAGGTCTAATGAGATTTTGAATAAATTCTTGAGGAAAATGCCCCATCTAATGCAAAACTGTAATAAATCGTATTAATTTAAAATATCGTAATTTAATGATTTTTTTTTTTAATAATCTTAAAATGTTTCATATGGCTTGGTTAAAGTATAGACGTAAACCTAAAGAAAAATGAAAATTTTAGCTGAGAAAATGAAATAAAAAAACATCGGTTGGAATTTTTAGCTGTCACTATATATCAAGAAGGCCCTTTACACCAGCTACCAAAAGTAATAAAAACAGCTGATCTGATTCTGTGACCGGGTAGAAGTAATTTAAAGTGTTTTTATTAATTTTATTCCATACTTCCTTTTTTTTAATATATTCGTTCTTAAAATATTACTTGCTTTTACTTAATTATTTTTTAAATAATCCTAATAAATTGCACATGCCCTCTTTAGGGTATATGGGGACGTAAACCCCTAAAAAAGAATGAGACTTTTAGCCGAGAAAAAGCATTAAGTGTAGTTTTTTTTCTGTCAGTATATATCAAGAAGGCATTTATATAAGCTACCAAAATATTAAAAACAGCTGATCTAATTCTGTAACCGTATAGAACTTATTTAAAATGAAAAATATCATAGGTATGGAAGTTTTTTCCCACACCCTACACCCAGTATACACCCTCTCACTTCAGCATCTTCATTTAGCAAATTTTTCAAAAATCAGAAATTTTCAAAGGTAATTTTTATATATTTTCCTTTCATCAAAGGTTTAAACTTATTTGCATTTTTAATATTACCATTTCTCGATAGATTTTATTCAGTATATATTTTAATTTTCTAAATTTTATTTTTTTACTTTATTTATAGGAGAAGTCAATCACTAACAATAATTAGAGAACTTTTATATTTAAATAATAATGTAATTTTTAATATACACCATAGGTAATAATAGAATATGAAGCAATAGAAGGCCATCGAAAGTCGAATAGATGACATAATTACATACAAAGAAATTTTAATTATTTAATAAAATTGAGGCATTTATTTTTTTCCAAGCAAACATTATGCCAGCTGTTGCGGTTACATAAATATTTATAATTACTGCGGTGTAATAGTCTCCGTGATTAATGTAGTATTTTCGAAACGGCTGTTTTGAAAATCGTCCAATTTTCTGTCATTATTATACTTTTAAAAAATAAAAAAAATACATTTCTGAAATTAATAAAATGGAGCGAAAACATTTAGTTCACAATTCAGCTAAAAATAGCAGACTCGAAAGTAACTCTTGTTCAGTACGCTTTCAACAGCTGAGTTATAGACATAGATAACTTCAAATGATATAATACAATAGATAATATCTTTTAATCAGTTTTACTATTATAAGTTTTAAGGTTTCACTAAACCTTCCAATTTCTTCTCGTATCTAATCCTTACAATTCAAAGTACGTACTAAAATCCTCAATCCAATATATAAATAAAGAACGAAAAAAAAAATGTTTCAAGAGGCTCAGATTTATGAGACTTTAATTAACGAGGTCCTACTGTAATAAAATTAATTAATTAACTAAATTAAATATATATATATATATATATATATATATATATATATATATATATATATATATATATAATTGGTCAAGAGATAATTGACGTGTTCTTTATAAAAATACATTAAATGGTTCTGAATGAATTTTAGAAATCGGGGACAGTTGATAAGTCTCCTCAAAACACCGTTATCTCGCCTATTAGAGAGAGAAAAAATAAAACGTTTAATTTATTTTTGATAGATTGATATCGTCATCGTCTGTATCAATTAAGATTCAAATAATTTATTAATTCTTTTTTTAATAAAGAAGGATTTTAAAAAATATATATCTTGCAATAAACTCTTTGTGTCCTTTGCAATTGTTCTCCGCATTTCATTTTGAGTTTGTTATCATATGTTTAGGTTACCAGTAACCTTCCCAAACGTAATAACATGTCAATGAGAGATCATATGAATTGTTCCCATTATTTAATAACTAAATAAAAAACAAAAAAAATACAAAAAAAAAATAATATTATACGTGACATTTCTTTGTTCGATTTAATCCGTCGAATAAATACAAAAGAAAAAGTGATAGAATTTCTTCAGGAAAAAGTTATTTTACATCGAATAACACTTAATAAGATATTTAAATAAATAAATAAATAATTTATTTTTGTAATTTTTTATTTAATTATTTAACAATAGGAACAATTTAAAAGATCTCTCATTGACATGTTGTTGCATTTGGGTTACTCGTAACCTAAACATATGATAATAAACTCAAAATGAAATGCGGGGAACAAGTGCAAAAGACCCAACTCTTTTGTATTAAAAAAATCCAGAAATAAAGGAGTTGGTTATTGAAAACAAATTTTACAATAAATAACGTTTTTTTTTTTATACTGTATATAATATATATAATAAAATAAATAAATGTGAGATAAAATGATGTATCTATAACTTGTGAAGAACTACTCATTAGTAGCACTTTAATAAATGTTCTACATTAGAAAGCCCCTAGGCCATATTTTTTTCAGACAAACGGAGGGTTATAGGGAATCGACTGCGAAGCAAGTTGGGAGAGTAGTGGATTTGAGTGGGTATGTAGCTTGTCAAGGAATGATAGGTATCTTGTTTAGACTAAATCTGCAACATTGGGAAATATATAGCCTCAATTATTTAATTTTATGAAATAAATTTCGATATTCAGTCTGTACTTCCACCACCTCATCTCCCTCCAGACGGATGCTATTTAATCATATGGATGCTCTATAACGAATGTCATATCAGCATATTAAATAATTTCAATTCTTCTTATGATAATGCTTTCACTGTTACTCAAATATGTTTTCATTTTTATTTTTTATTTATCATTTCTGTCTGCTCCCTCTTCAATAAATATTATTTATCTTCATACTTTACTGTGTATAATTCAGAAATTTCATCTTTCAATCAACTTCGTATACAATATTTTTTCCTTCACTGAATGTATATATGGTTTAGTGTGTATATATGTGTGTTTGTTTATAGATTTTTTTTTCTCTTAAATTATTTTATTTAAAATATTTTGGCCAGATGTGATTTACTTTTTATAATTTATTGTTGTTATTCTTAGGGTCTTTGTCCCAGAACAAAATTTATTTTCTATCTATCTATATTTTTTTTCATTAGATTCATCTTCGGGATCCACAGGCGGTCACAGATTAAGTGGCGGCATTCTGAGCTTGTGTGGCTTATTCTAATCACTAAAAACCGAAAAACCTTTCAAATTTCTTGACTTAAATACTCTGCGTTCTTCAAATCACCTTCTAAATACAAGCTTCTAAAATTTCAACCTGCATAAATTTTAATCCCTCCCATAAAACTGCTTCCTTTGGCAAATATTTTATCATTCTTGCTACCTCATTTTGGAATACCTTACAAATTCTCCTATTCGTAAAGCTTCTTCCCTAACTTCTTTTAAAAATTATATGTTTTTCCACCTCCTAGATAATCAATCTTTCGCAGATATGTGAATAGCCAAATATATAATTACTAGCATCTCCGTCGCGGCTTCGCCCGCTCTTGTAAGTATACAACTTGATTGACTTGTAACTCACAGATTTGAATACTGATTTTTGTGTGGGTAGTAGGGACCTATAATAGTGCAAAACTAGAGTTATAGCCGCCAATGGGTATTAGGAGCCGAGAAAAAAAAATATGGAAATCACGTTTCATTTTTTTTTTCTCAGCTCTCAGTCAAATTACAGTAAAATTGTAGTTTTTTATGTCATCTTTTTTCCACAACCAAAACTCGTTGTCCGGAAATTAATGCAGGATTTCATGTTTAAACCAAAACCTGATATTATTATTAAAGAGATTATTTATCAGGTTTTGGTTATGGAAAAGAGATAGGAAACAATACTACAATTTTACGTAAAAAAATCATCTCTCTATCTTGAGTGAGGGCTGAGGAAAAAAATAAAACGTGATTTTCATATTGGTTTTTATATATTTTTTTTTTTTTCTCGGCTCCCAATGCCCATTGACGGCTATAACTCTAGTTTTGCACTATTATAGATCCCTACTACCCACACAAAAATCGGCATACAAATCTCCGCATACAAAGAGCCACAAGCCAAAACATCTTGTTAGATAACTTTAAATAATAATTGGTGTTTTATTTATTATCTTGTTAACATTGCACTGATTAGGTGTCTGAAGATTCCGTAAAAGCATAATTGTTCAACCTTCAATTTTTAACCTTAATGTATGAGTTAAACCATACATAATGATCTGAATATACCATACGCCCTCGACCTTATACCCCTTAAATTTTCAAAATTCCATCACAACCTTTCCTATCATCCTAACCCACTAGCTCAATCATTACCCGCTTCCACACATCCTGATAACCCCCCTCACAGACTAAAACGGCAGTGGCCCCGAGATCTTTTGTAAAATTACTTATACTGGAGTTCTGGCAATGGCCAGCTTCTTAACTCATGCCCTGAGTGAATGTTATAGCGCTCTCACTTAGCCTCCACTGGGTTTTTTACACCAGCGACGCAGCTGAGAGAGAGAAGAGCTGGGATCTCTCTTTGCCTGGCTTGTCCTTTTATAAGTGGAGGGATGGATCTGGTGGGAAAATCCCTAGGATGAGTGTAAATTGTAAATAGTTTATAATTGTATTTTTACCTTTGTTTTATCTTTTATTATTACTATTATTTATTTACTTATTTATTTTTTTTTAAGTTTTCCTTTTTCATTTTGTATATAGTATATTTTATATTGTTTATGTATAGCATAGTTCTTTTCTTTTTCTTACATTACTTATTTACTTAATTATTTTTTTTTTTCTCATTGTACATAATGTGTGAATGTAATCATACGCCATCTATATTACATATTGCCCACATTTGTGGTAGATTGTAATAATTACTCAATAAAAGGTTTAAAAAAAAGAGAGTTAGTAATCCAGATGGACTATTATGAAACCCATGCGGTTATGGATCATGCGGGTAATCACTGCTTTATGACTAATTGCCACTAAAGGCCCATAGATAATATTTTTAAACACGATATAAAAAAGCAGGATTGCGAAAGAAATTTTGTAATAATTTTCATTCGGCAGAAATAATTTCATCGATTTCATCTGGTTGGAATTTAATTTTTAACGTTAAAAATATATGACAATGTTGTAAACCTCGTTTCTGCCACTCAACACTGTACATTTAAATTATTATTATACTAAACTTTACAATTGAAAACCTTAATAGAACTATGAAGATGATTTTGTTTAATATGAATAACTATGAAGATGAGTTTAATAATTAAATTGGATACAAATAAATTTTATTATCAATGTCAAGTTCTATATAACACTGTACATTTGTAAACTCTCATCTATACTGGCGCTCGCAACCTGTCGGTCAATTTTCAAACTTCACTGTTATCCACATAGCATCGATTTTTTAATAACAAATTAATTGAAAATCAGTAGATTTTATTATTGCTAAACCTCCCTTGAACTATGAAGATGATGTAGTTAAAATTTGGTAGAGATTGGTTCAGTAGTTTTCTTGGTTAGTGATCACAAACGAAAAATGGCTTGTCCTTTTATATAATAGAATAGATATGGATATAGATAAGTTATTTGTAATTATATTTGTTCATAAATGATTATATTTTTTTTCCTGTAGTTAATTTAATTACTGACCTGTAAGTAATTCAGTCACAAAATGTTACCCATAATTTTGCATTATTCTTATTCTTTGGGGTCAGTATGTCCAAGAATAAAATTTATTTTTCATTCATTCATTTATAAGATAACTTTTCGGTGGTTTGAAGTGATCATGGATACTTTCACCAGCATCAGATAAGCCATAGAACATAATATGAACCAGATTTCATAATGTCTACAGTTTCAATTTTAAAAAGAATCATGCGTCATAGAAGACGAAAGTGACAAGACCTTGGTTATTGTTCGATTTATGACTTAGAGCTACCTTTTATTCAACATTAGTAATAGATATTTTACACCTCTTTGGAACTAATTTCTTTAGCTCCTTAATGGCAGCTCCCAGAATACAATAGAATAAAATCTGAATTAGATTTTTTTCTTCTTCTGATAACCTTGAACCGTTATTAAAACACAATATCCTTATTTTCCTTTAATTTTTCAAAATAAAGAAAGTAGCAACCATTGTATTCAATATTCACTGAGTAATTATTATGGTAATAATAACAATTTTGGATTTTAAATTTCATTTACATAATGTGTGTTTAATTCTAATTAAAGATACTGACAAGTGAACGTTTAAACTTTCATTGCTTGGTATATCATCATCATCATCATAATCTGTCCCTCTCTACCGCTGTGCAGTGTGGGGATTCCCTCTGTAGAGCTTGACCCAAGTGTCCCTTTCTTGAACCAATTCTCTCCTCCTGCTCCAGTCCAGCCCTCGCTTCCTGAACGCCTCCCGCACGCCTTCCTCCCAGGTGATCCGTGGTCTTCCTCTTGGTCTTCTTCCTTCTACTCTCGTCTCATATGTTATCCTGGCCGTTCTCTCCGTGCTCCTCCTTTAGGAGGTGCCCAAACCATCTTAGTTTATTTTCTTCAAGAGTGGTTTCTACCGCCTGTACTTCGAGGTTCGATCTTATTGTAGAGTTATGGATCCTATCTCTCCTGGTTCTTCCTTCAACCTTTCTTAGGTATCTCATTTCCATTGTCTGGATCTGCCCTTTGTGTTTTGAGGTATGGATCCATGATTCGGAGGAGTAAGATAGGATGGGCAGGAACGTAGACTTGTAGACGGATATCTTTGTCTTCTTCGTCACCTCCCTTCTGTTGAGAATACCTTTCCGGATTGCGTTGAACAGTCTACCAGCTGCTCCCAGCCTTTGCGATTCCTCTCCATCGATATAACCGCTTTCGTTGATCCAGGCACCTAGATATTTGAAGTCCAGAATAGATCCCTTTACTCTCAATATTCTCATAATACGGTGAGGACGTCTTCCTATTCTCATACATTTCGTCTTGGTATATTTAATACCAATTTACAAAAACTGAATTTGATTTCAAGAAAATGGATATAAATTAATTTCTAATCATATTTAACTACTTCATTTAACTAATTTTGATGATCAGGAAACGATTTTCATTTGGTTTTCAAGGATGAGAGATAAGTAATTTGAATGTACGTCTTAATTATGTTTTAAACATTACTTTCTACTTTTAATTTACCTTCTTTTTAAATCGTAAATTCCTTCCTTCAACATACTTTCTAATTATCCGTACCTATCTGAGTGATAGAACTTTCAAAGTAAACCATAAAAATTTCTATTCTTCCCTCTTTATCCAATCTGCCGGTGTTCCTCAAGGTAGTATCCTAGGCCCCATCCTCTACACGGTGTATACAGCTGACATCCCAACTCATCCTACCACTGCCCTCACCACTTACGCTGATGACACATTTGTGTTATCAGTAAACAATGATCCCTTCATTGCCTTCCAAACACTCCAATCCAAGCCTTCAAGAATGGTGTCAAAAATGGAGAATCAAATCTACTTTGTAGACCGTGAAGGTAACGTATGTCAAATTTTAGGAATTAAAATTAGAAAAAGATTATTTAACTACAATTGTTCAAATATAATGGGATTGAAACATTCGCAATGTTGAAAAGTACGAATTGTAGACTTAGATAGGAAGTGATGAAAATGACACAGGGACAAAGGAGAATTCCCCGTTGAAAAACCGAAGTAACTTGGAATAAAAATCGATAAAAAGTCATTTTAGGATAACTGTTCCTTTCATTAAGTACAGTGCAATCTCAATAATCAGGCCCTTCGATAGTCCAGAACCTCAAGTTTTTCAGCCTCAAAAAGTTACACATTTTAAGGATGAAAAAACGTAACACAAGAAAACTATAGATCCCCAACCAAAAAAAATAACCATCTCAAAACTATAACAACCTGTTAGAACAAATTAAAATATCAACAGTAAATATTTCTGCATAAACAAATCAGATAAGTCATTTGCATAAAATAAAGGCAATAATGTGAAAATAAAAAAATGATATGATGAATGACCAGTTAATAGAGTAAAATAATTTTTTTTTTTTTCATTTTATTTGAGAGAGAATTTAGCCAGGGCATTTCCTAATTCCAGGCTATTATCAGTTACATGAAAAAAATAAGGCCAATTGTGGAACACGAAAACAGTGACGTCAACTCCTCACGTGAGCCTTCCCAGTTCATGCCGAAGTACAACCGGAATGTAAGCTGAAAATAAACCTTCGGGAATTGTGAAGAGGAAAAAGTAATTAATAACTTAGCAACTGTGTAAATTAGTAAAGCCCTGCTCTTGGCAGTTGTTAAGGTGAACTAGAAATAGATTTCTAATAAACCAAGAGAAAATCGATTATAAGATTTACTCAGCTAAAAAAAAAATGACAGCTGTTCAATATCGATACAGTAAATTGTTTAATATAACAGTGTGCAGGAAGGTTACAGATTATATGGTTTTTAATACGCTTTTATTAACTTCACCTGTATGTAACGGAATCTTTTATCTTAATTTTCACCAATTTCACGTAATCTGATTAACTTGAAAACTAGCACACGTTTTAAGAATCAATGACAATACAATAATTGTACAACTTTGTTATGGGGTCTGCCTTGCAAGAGGTGTAGTAGTAGGTTTTACGTTTTTATATGGTCCATGTGGGTTCTGAGAATAAAACATCAAAAATGAAACCAAATTTGATTAGGGGAAAATGTTTGAGGGGCAAAACAACCAAAAACTTTTTTTCAGATTTTGGAAAAAATATATAGAAAAATGCTTTCAATCAAAAAATGTTTAATTTACAAAATTAAAGTTTATTTAATTGTGCATCTTAAGACATCCCTTTAGCTGAATTTGATTTAGGCGTATAGCCACAATCGTTTGTCAAACATCGAAGAATTTTTCCAACTTTAAAAAGTTAGTTAATTTTTAAGAGTCTATAACGCAGAAATGGCTAATTCAATCAAAAACCTTTATATACTAAATGTTGTAGATCATTAGATTTTTTTGCAAGATAGGATTTTTAAAGTAAAATTGATTCTTTTAAATAGAAAAACATTAGAATATCGTGAATTTATCTATGGTAAGTGTAAAACAGTGCAAAAGTAAAGTATTTATGAAATAAAACCGTTTAACACAGTGAAAGGACTATGGTCGAAAGAGTAATCAACGTGATAAACGAATTTATTATGCAAGCGAAATGTGCCAATAACGAATTTATTATTATGCAAGCGAAATGTGCCAATGTATATCATCGAGATAAAGTCAGCCATTATATGGAACACACCTAAATATCGTGGCCTTCTAAATATAATGAAAAACTATCGATGGTCAAGATTAATAGAAGTAAGGTATTTTCCAGTGAAGAAGCAATTGTAATGGGCATTTATCCACAAGTTTTAGCCTCCGGTTCAGAAAGAATTTTATCTTGTGCGTAGCCTTGATGACGCACTCCAGGTAATCCTAATGACGAATGTGATAGGTAAATAATGATAATGATGATGATGTCTGAGAAATAGGCTAATGGTCGAGGTAAACAGGAGGTCTGTGATCTGCTAGAAGATTTCTATTGTTTTGCGAATCGTGTAGTATTTTTTTTTTCTTCCTTTTTTTATAGTAATACAGGAACAAGTACACAATCATATCTTATTTAGAAAGGAAAAAAAAAACACCATTGAATACATTTAAGAGGTGAAGGACCGTGAAACATCTCGAACAACTGAAAACTATTTACAAAAAAAAAAAAAAAAAAAAAAAAAAAAAAAAAAAAGAGAGATTAAAATTAAAAGGAGTGATAGATAATTAAAAAATTAATGAGTAAATTATACAATATAATTGGTAAACATAAAAATTGAGTAGACACCAGGTTAATGAAATAGTAAGGAGCAGTTAATGAGCTAGTATCTAAAGGCCATGAAGAATAAGGCACACAGATTAATGAATTCATTTAAATTGAAAGGAACTTAAACAGAGTGATAGTTAATGAAAAGTTAATGAGTAAAAAATGTAACAGAATTGGTAAATATAAAAAAGAGTAGATACAAAGTTAATAACAAAAGTTAGCTATATAGTTGATGGTAAATATATAATGTATTACATTGAGAGGTACAAAGCAGTAAAGGGGTGATAAATATTGGGGCATAAGTAATAAAATGATTATAAATGTACATAGTGGAAAGAGAAAATAAAGGAATGAGGGGCAAATGTGAGAAAAGTGAAACAGTGAAGGTGAGCATAGCTGCGCAATAATATTAATTTTTTTTTTTTTTTTTAATATGCATTTATTGAAATTTACAACTGTACAGAATATATACATCAAGTAAATGTATTGACAACGATTATAATAACATGTTAAAACTTGGAAAGAACTACTCATCAGTAGCACTTTATTAAAACTTCTACACTAGAAGGTCTCTAGGCCATCTTCGTTTCAGACGCCTCGGAGGATTATCAGGAATGGAGTGGGAAGCAAGTTGAGAAACTAACGGATTTGAGTGATTATGGCGCTTACTATGAAAGGATAGGTATCTGGTGTGAGCTAAATCAGCAGCATCTGGAACATTAAGCTCTTTATGGATAAGTTTATTGGTGACAAAGTAAGGAGCATTGAGGATTTTGCGAAGGATTTTGGATTGTAAGGATTAAATACCTGATGAATTAGGTGGTTTATTGGAACCCCAAAGATCAACTCCATACGTCCAAATAGGTTTAATCACAGTCATGTAAATAAGTCTTTTGTAATGAATTGGGAGCTTTGAACGTTTGTCTAGTAAATGTTGAAGTAGTCTGAAACGACGGGCAGTTTCTTGTCGTTTTAGTCTTGTATGTGGATTCCAACCTAGTCGTTTGTCCAAGTGGAGTCCTAAGTAGCGTATCTGTTCAACAGGATTAGTGGAATATCATAAAGGATACAGTAGGACAGGAGGTCGTAGGTTTACGACGAAGGGTTAAGGTTATTTGGTGGGATTTGTTTGGATTTTTTTGATTCTCCATTTTTGACATCATTCTTGAAAGTTTAGGATATGGGATTGGAGTGTTTGAGAGGCAATGAAGGGATCATTGTTTACTGATAGTACACATGTGTCATCAGCGTAAGTAGTGAGGACAGTGGTAGGATGAGTTGGGATGTCACCTGTAATATTTAAATTTGAAGAAAGGAAAAGGATTTTTTTAAAAAAATATCTATAAATAAAAGAGGGGATAAATTTTTGAAAAAAGTATGAGAAATCATTAAAGAATAGAGTGTAATGAGTGGAAAAGATGAGAGTAAAAGAAACATATATATATCAGGCTTACTTTCAGACTGATAAACAGAAACTGTTCAAGTATACAGAGATGAAAGGGGGGGGGGGGGGTGGAGCGATCTAGCGGCAGAGATATCAACTAAAGGGTGGGAGCGGGAAAGAGTTTGATTATGAAAAACGTTATGACTGCAACCCCAACTATCTACTTCTCCTAATACTCAACAGTCAACTATACCTCATCAGTATCAAAATCAAAAAAAAAAAAAAAATATATATATATATATATATATCATAGTAAGTCATTCCTTCCTGACTGGGAAAAAAACAATAATACATAGATATTGCTATCTATAATCTATTGCTTATAATAAGAATAGTATCGGGAAAATGTTTATCTGAGCAGTACCGACAGAGCTACAGTGTGTCAAATTAGCCTCCAACACTTGAGAAATGTAGACTAAACATGACTTTTTTTTATTCAAAACTTATATTACTCCTAAACGGTAGGTCTTAACGACAAATGTTATACCGGTAAAACGGGGTAACTTAGGGACACTTTTCAAAGTTTTTAGCTGATTCTATCTTTTTTTTTTAAAAGTTAAAATGCTGAAAAAAATATTAATTTGTAAGGTCAGTCTTTCCCTTACAAAATATGACAGAACAGTAAGTCTTTTTTTTTTTTTTTTTTAATCTTTTATTAATTGAAATTTACAACTATATTAGAAAATACATCCAGTAAATATGCTGTATACAATGCAATATGATAACATGATTAAGACTTGTAGAGGAACTACCCATTGGTAGTACTCTAATGAAATTTACAAAAGAAGAAGATCCCGAGGCCATCTTCTTTTCAGGCGCCTCGGAGGATTGCCATGAATGTAATGGGAAGCAAGTTGTGCAACAAGTAGATTTGGACGCGGAGTAAGATTATTATGAAAGGAGAGGTATCTGGTCCCCTGTATATTGTTCCTTGAGGGGCGAGACCAAAACACTAACTGGCCACGCACACTATGCCCAACTGGCGACTTGCATTCCATATGGGTTAGGGCAATTGAAAGGGTTCGTAATAAACGAAATAAGTAAACCATTAAAGTAAATAAATCCCTAAAATAAAATAACAGCAGTATAAAGCCTAGGAAACCAAAATTTAAACTGATAAGAGGTTAATATACTGATAATACGGTTCACACCAAGATGGCTGCCTGCCTTGAACATTGAGAGGTAAGCCCCCTCCACTTGTCTATAACTCCATGATTTGTCTAGTAGGTGATGTAGCAGTCGAAATCGACGTGCAGCTTCTTGTCTTTTCTTGTACGAGGGTTCCAGGTAAGTCTCTTGTCCAGATGGAACACAAGGTATCGTATTTGTTCCACATTAATTAGCGGCACACTATTAAAGGATACTGGAGGACAGGATGAGATAGGTTTTCGACGGTTTATGGAATTTGCTAGGATTTATAAATTTTAAATTTGTACCAATCTTACCCGATTGGTTGGGGTAAAATTGGGGCAGTGAATTATTCCATTAGAAACATGGCTTTGTACCAATGTTATCCCACGGTATTGTATAGGTTCATTATTTGCATTTGAGTTTGCACTAAATTTATCCAACAATACTTTTTTTAGGCACATGTTATAAGAACAATAAATTTATAATAATGGGACAAAATGATTGCAAATCATAATTTTTTAAACAAAATGTAACAAACATTAAGTAGCTGTTTCACTTTGAAAATTTATCGCTAGATTTTAAAATTTTAAGAAAGTAAATCAAATGTTTTGACTGGAAATCCATAGTTTGACATGACAAAAATATGCGCTGTATATACAAAATATAACTGTATATAAAAAATGCCGTAATTGGAGGCTACATTTTGTATCAATAGTTTCTTACTTCTTATTTCTCATAAGACTTCTTGTAAATTTTCTTAAGTATAATTTTTTATGGCCTTGTGTCAAGTGCTCTTATAGGATTTCTACGCATTATTTTTTTCGATGAAATCATTAAAAAATGACCCAATGAAAAAAATAAATAATATATTGACCATAGGGTAACTTTGGAATCGTTCCAAAGTTACCCCAGTAACACGAGAAAATTGACAATTTACAGATTATGAAACAAAATACTTATAATAACATGATTTCTTCAACATGAACACTTAAGGTATTAATGTATATACATAGGTGAAGGTAACCTGATGCTCGCAGTTGTTTGTTTTTTAAGGGAAAAAAAAACTGCTATGGTTATTATTACCCATACCCGAACTTTACACAATAACAAATTTCTAATCAAATTATATTAACCTCAAAAAAGGAAGAAAAAAAATGAACATTAAATTTTAACATATAATCCAATTTGCTTGATAAATTCTATCGTACTGCAAATGTACTGTTCACTATCACCCCAAGAACATACAGAGCTGACGAGGTACACCACATCTATCCATATCTCTCTTGTACTGAGGACACTCCTCGAAGATATGCCTCACAGTTAGGGCAACTCTGCAGAGTTGACACTGAGGGGGATCTCTCTTTGGCATCAGGTAGTCATGTGTTAAACGACAGTGTCCAATTCTTAGCCGTGTGATTATCACCTCCTCCTCCTCCGATGTTCGTAGTTCTTGAGGAACAAGTGAGAGTTTCACAAAAACAAAAATTTTGAAAAACTGATGGAGAGAAATGAAATGTAGTGAAAGAGCGTCCCAAACTTCTACAATATAGCAGCACACTACAGGTCCACACAAAACACTTATTTGTAACTGAACCAACACAGTGTTTCCAACACGGAATCCCCACAAACTATAATTTATTAGGTGTCCCAAAGATACCCGCCCAGTCCCAAAGTTACCCTATCTTACGTATAATAGGGTATAATACATATGATACGTATATAACAAAAATATCTTATATTACATTTCTGATCAGGAAACTGTCGGCAAATTTTTGATCTCAGGGACACCACCCACAAAACACCAGGGCTAGAACGCGCGTACAAATTTTTTGAGGGTGAAAAAATTGTAGACCCCCAGCCGACATATGTCAAAACAAAAATATCTATAGACCTCACAAATGACTAGCATTGTAATTTCAGTGAGTGAAAACAATTAAAATTAACAAATAAAACTTTTATAGTAGTCTCTGAATCACCGTTAAGATTTACCACCTTCTCTTCTTTTTTTTTAACTTGAAAACTGAAACTAAAACTGTTTAGACTTTCGTTGACCGTGTTGAGCGTAGTTGCTTTGTTACGCAACCCGGCATCGTAAAATACCGCGTCCTCAACTAGTCACTTACGCACGATATCTAAATCCCTTTTTAAGTCTAATACTATTTCCATTGCGAGAACATTGAGCAATGCCAAAATGTGAAACGTCCTTGAAAAGGGTTTTGTGAAACTCGTGAGCGGCCACACTTTTACGAAGAGTCACCTGATCTAAAATTAGTATGAACATAGGAGGAATTCTTTTGTTTTTGAATATGACGCACGATATTATTTTGAAAATTATCTACAAACAAGATGTTGAAAAGTAGAAGCGAAATAAAAAATAAAAAAAAGGTGATGTGTTGATTAACATTATCCACCGTCTGTTGTTTTTTTCTCTCTCCTATTAGATGAATCATAGGACAGCTTTATAGTTGTCTGCCCCAGGGGTTCTTACAGTGTGTCTATCCATACGACTGAAGGAATGCTATTTATTAAACGTTATAGAATGTTGTTTATATTTAACTAGCTTATTCCCTTCCCGGCCTGTACCCACTCCCATTAGTACAGCTCCATACTATCCACTGCTTTACCTCAAAAATCGACCAATTTATTTCCAAAATTCCATTAAAAATCTGGGAGTAACTTTTGATCAACATATTTCTTGGAATAATCATATTTCTCAAATCACGAGGAAATCCATTTTTATTCTTAAACAACTTTTCCATCACCGCGATTCATTACCACTAAGTACTCGTCAACTTTTGGTATCATTTTTTGTTTTTCCCAACTTTGACTACGGAAGCATAGTATATTGAGGACTGTCTAGTCTTGAAATGAGATGTAAAAGATCAATGAACTGTTTTATTAGATTTATTTTTTGGATTTCTAGACGTTCTCACATATCTCACAGGTATTCTGAAATTGGGTGGCTTTATCCGAGTTTCCGACGTCAGTATTTCCAAGGTGCATTCATATTTCAGTCCTTGAAAACCAATAAACCCATCTATATTCATGACCTCTTTAATCTGCGCTCCTCCATCCACATCTTTAATACTAGAACCCAGCCCATCAACCTGTACACTCCTATGCATCGAATTGGATCCTTCGAAAAATCCTTAATTATCCACGTTTCTTCTTTATGGAATTCATTGCCCATCTCAATTCTAAAAAGTTCCACTCTTACTTACTTTAAACATCATCTATTTCTTTACCTCCTGGATCTTCAATCTTCCGAGCAAATGTAAAACAAGAATATTTATGTAATATACATTATGATAGTATACATAAGATGTATCCTTTTACAAGATTTCTAATTTATTTTGTAACTCATAATTTAATTATTAATAAATTTTTATTATTATTTATTATAATTAATTATCATAGCCAAATGATTGTCCTATATACTGTAATCATATTTTATTCTTAGGGGACAAGTTGTCCTAGAATAAAGTTCATTTTCTTCTTCTTCTTAAAGAACTTACATAATTTTAACTAATAATTTAGGTTTTATTTATTTATCAATGTATTTTAGAAAGCATGCATGAGTAAAAAGTAAATTCAGGATACATCCGAATAAACTACATTTCGAGTTTTATCTCCCGATGTTAAGAGAATGATTTGATTGTTAGGGTTTCTAGTCCTGGAAATCCCTATTTATTATTGACCTGAGAGAAATAGTCAGTCCAATGAAACACTACAACGTTTTTGTAAATCTAATCTAGCCATTTGTTAATTTAATAACAAAAGAAAATTTTAATAATTTTAATTGAAATGGTAGATTAGTAGCAGCCCTTGGAATTCTAGGATAAAATGCGAGTTCTGCAGTAGCTGTTCCAGTGAGAATTATAGTCTCAATGATATTTCTAGGCTTAGCTGTAATTCACAACCTGGCGCCTTTGCACAAATTAAGTGGTTAAAGAGTACGTAAAATCATAATGGAAAATCCATTTAATAATTTTGAGGAATAATTTTTTTACCCAGGTGGGCAAAGAATATTTAATATATTATTGGCGATATATCGGTCGATTTTTAAACTTACCTAGAGATCAACATGTCTTACTGTATATTTATATATTTTTGAATAATAATTTTATTGACAATAAGTAAATTTTATTATCAATTTCAAGCTTTAGATAGCGCCGTAACATTGTAACCTCTCATGTAGAATGCCGATGTTTTCGCGGTTAGTGATTACAAACGAAAAATGGCTTGTCCTTTTATATATAATAGTATGGATTTGAAATTATTTTATTGAAATAGTTTAATAATAAGGGATTTGTCGGTTCTCGATTTCACCGGTTCTTGAAAAAAGAATCGTTGATTCGAAATCGATTAAAACAACATTGGCGATAGTTTTATGATACCTATTTATCTAATAATATCTTATCATTAATAATAATAATAACAGTAATATATATATACACATACATATATTTTATTATCCTTTTTTTCTTTTTATTACAGTACTTAAAAAAAACCTAAACAGGTTGACCTCCACCAAATGCGATATACTGCGAAAGTAAAGTGAGATGACAAATATATTTCTATTTTGTTTGTATTGTATAATCATTACAAAGATTTAATTATATAAAATTAATGGAACACTCAAAGATAAGAATCAAATATCTAAATTGAACTTTGTGATTGAACAGAGGAAAACTTTTAACAAAGATGTATTTAATTATCCTTCCATCAGATTATTAAATAAAGATAAAAGAAAATTTAATTATTATTGCTATATTGTATTTAGATGAAAATAATGTCAACAGAATTTTTTTTTTTTTTTTGTATTAGCAATGTATTTAAAAAAAAAAATATCATTATCGAGAATCGAGAATCGATTTTATCGAAGGATTTTGGATTGTTAAGATTGGACACGAGATGAAATGGATGGTTTAGTGGAGCCTCCATCCTGTTTTGTGTGATATTTCTTTGTTACTAAATCCTCTTTAAATCACCCTGTAGTTACAATATCTTCAGCAGTTTATGTTAATGTAAATGAATAATATAGGTTAAGTGCTCACAATGATAGCCCACTCTCATAATTCACAGCTGTCCGTCGTGACTTACAACAGGCATTGTGGGTAATTCGGTCGTGATGCATTCTGGGTAACTTAAGAAAAGCACTCCGTACATGAGTGACGTGGTTTTCTTTAAAATTGCTTATAAATATCCATAATAAACTGATATAATGGGTGTTATAGGATTTAATGTATACCACAGCAGCAGATAAAACCACTTCTAATTTACATTATAAAAACATAAAACATAACTCAAGCGTATTTAAATTGAATGAAGATTTAATCTAGAGATAATTGAAGCACCAGGATATTCTAAAAACATTAAATGGCGACCTTGGTATTCCATAGGTCTATTAGTATTTATGGACGTCAAATAGACAAATCATTTTCCTTTTTGTGATAAACACATTTAAAAAAACAAAAAATATTTCAGTATTAAAGAAGAATTATACACATATAACTTATCATTTATAAATTACAGGAAAGTTTCATAATTATTATGATTACTATGAAATCCAGTTCGTAAAATAAACTCATAAATGCTTTTTCAAAATAATTAATTAACTGTCGTATAAGATACGTTTAAATCCTTGATTATTTTCTTTAAAATTTTCTCACCTCAGTCACATAACTATATACCTAGTCTATGAACTGAAAAAAAGGGGCAAGTAACATTTCTGTCAAAACGGGGTTAAGAGCAAAACATGTTATTTAACGGAAAGATGAACATTGACATATTAGTTTTTTTGCTCTCCTCAACATTTGCCGTATTTTTACAGAGCACCTTCTTGCAATTCTGGGACAATACGTACATTAAGTTTCATTCAATCTATCAGTAAACAAAGGAACGGCCACAGGGAAAAAACGAAGTAGTCTACTTTTTTTTTATTTTAAACAGGTGGACCCATCTGATGGTATTGGTGGTGTATTTTATTTTCGTGAATATTACAATCGGGGAAAAAACAAAACAATAGTTCACATAAAATCGATACATGGGAAAAACAGCTGAAGCCCTGAGCGTCGGGGAAAGATTAACAGTAGTCAATATCGTTGGCAAGATCACAACTTGTGCAAGCAAAATTGGAAAATTCATACAATGGACCACTTCCAAAAAAAATATGATAATCTCCAACATCTAAAAATTGTTGACCAGTACAGAGGCAAAACAAAAAAAAAATAAAAAAGTCGAAGAAAATGAAGATTTGTACTGTGACCAGCTTGATGAATGGACCAAAAAATCTATTATTATTATTATTATTTTTTTTTAGGTATACATATGAAAAAATTTTTAATCACTAAATGTTGCCATTTGAAGTTGTTTAATGCAATATTGTTTTTGTTTCATTATAGCTTTCCGCAAGAGAAGGGAGAAAGAAAACAAAAAAAACATTGATGTTTGAATTATTTTGTGTTATACCAATATTAATTTAAAATTCTTTGTTATATTATATTGCTGGTCTGTTATTTTATTGTCTGAGTTAGAGGAATATGTTGTGTGAAACTAATCATTATTTTTGGAAAAGCATACCAGAATTAAATGACAAGAAACTGCTCATCGTTTTCGACCACTTTAACATTTACTAGACAAAAGCTCCCAATAAATTACAAAATACTTATTTCTTTGACAGTAATTAGACCCATTTGGAAATACCCTGTTGAGCTTTGGGGCTTCTCTAAGCCTTCCAATTCTTCTCGTATCCAATCCTTACAATCCAAAATCCTTGGTAAAATCCTCAAGTTCCTTGTTATTACACAAACAAACATATCCATAAAGGTCTTCATGTTCCATGATTTGGCTCAAACCAGATAACTATCCTTTTACAGTAAAGTCCATACCCACTCGAATCCACTAGTCTCCCAACTTGCCTCACACTCCGTTCCGGATATTCCGCTGAGGCGTCTGAAAAGGAGATTATCAAGAGACCTTCTAATATAGAACTAACGAAGTGCTACTAGTGAGTGGCTCTTTACATGTTACTCTTTCATTTTAATCATTTACTTGTAGTATATAGTGTATACGGTTGTATACATCAATAAATAGTTAAAAAACAAAATAAAAATGGAAAATGGATCTAGGCGACCATGCAGTTTAAATTACATTTTCCTTAAAATGGACTAGGTTTAACTACCATAGTTTTTCCCCCATGACCCTTCACTTCATTGGTCACAAACAAATAAGCACTGCATTACCGTATTTTTTTGTTTTTCCCTACACACAATAAGGAGTGTGGTGATGTCTCGTTAATTCTGGGGCATTAATAATTATTTTTGGTTTTAAAATTTTGTATAAAATGTTATGATATTTTGGAGAAAATATTTTTTTCACTTTTTGTAAATGAATCACAGCCTTTTAAACTATAAGTTTCATTTTTCTTGACCGGGTAAGATTGCCGCGTTTTTACCCCTGAACCTTCAAATAGAAGTATCATAAGTGTGATCGGATTTGGCGTCATCAAGGTGAAATAAAATTGTTTATAAATTTATTGCTGAAATTATTATCTATTGATTTTAAAACAATCAATTGCAACACAAAATAAATTTGAAATTAATTGAGAAAACATTTAACAACAAAATCTCTCAAGCAGCCTTGTTATAAGTTCAAGAGGCATCAGTGTCATTTCTTATCACTACTCGTATTCACACATTCTCTAAAGAAACAATTGAAAATTTGTCAATTCATGTGAAATCCAGGAAAAAAAAAAAAATCTAATCTATCCTTTAGATGATATTTCAAGAAGAGTATAGATAATTATCAGAACATATCCGCAGTTTATTTTTCGTATCTTCATACGAAGGTTATAAAAAAATCAAATTATAGAGCGCAATTAAAACAGCTGCTGAGCGTGGATCACCTCGTAAAAGAATTCACAAACCTCTGCTACACTACACGTGGCAGCCTTCATAAATTCCGACACTACTTTATCCCATCAATCTCTACTAAAATACATTCCTAGAAAATTTCGGCGTCACGCATGTTATCTTGAGTACCTTGTCCACTTGAAACAATTTGTGTACCTTTCGAGTCTTGGTCGCATTTTCCTTATTCAATAAAATGGATAGAATGACTTCTATTTAACTGAATATTTTAGAAGGTAGAAATCTTTTGTTTTAGTTAATTTCTAAGGCCAATATGACCTAGTGCAAGGGGTCATTAAATATGTATTTATAACAGCCCTCTTAGCGTGAGAACTAATTTCAAACATGTACTTCTATTATTGATAGTAATACTTAACATAAAATAAAGAGAGAAAAAAAAACATACTGCACGACCCGTATAGCAATAGAAATCTTTAAACAAATCAGAGGCCTAGTCCAGTCAAAAAACATATTGTAGAGTGCATGAAATATGCTATTATATTTTACCTCAGGGCTTCGTTAAGGGTAGTTTAAAAAAAAACATACCGCCCCTGCGGGGGGTGAGCTAACGGTGGAGGGGAGAGGAGAAGGTCCCATTTTTTGGTTATTCGATTATATCTCGAAAACGGTGGACTCAAGAAAAATATGTTTCAAATAAAAATGAAAGCTAATTAAATTTTCTATAAAATTGTTTATATACATATTTGTCGAACTTCGAACGGTTTTCGAGATATACGTTATTAAAAGTCGATAGTATTAGAAATTAAAAAAAATGTTCACCTCCCTTTTTGTCAAACGTTTGCTTCAAGTGCCAGAAACGTATATATGAACTTAAAGTAAATTTGATGATCTACAACATTGATATTGACATTTTTTAGCGAGAAAGGACCGTGGAAGGCACTAGAAGCACGTGTTTGACAAAAAGTGAGGTAAGAACTATATTTTTGCAAAAAAATATCGATTTTCAATAACGTACATTTCGAAAACCGTTGGAAGTACGACAAACAATCTTATAGGAAATTTAATTAGCTTTAATTTGCATTAGAAACATATTTTTTTTAGAGTCCACCATTTTCCAGATATAATTGAAATATTAAAAAATGGGAACTTATTCCCTCCCACCACCGTTAGCTTGGTGTGCAGAAGGTAGGGGAGTTTAGATTTTTTTTATGTTTATAAGTAGCTAGTGTTGTGATTTTGTATACCATTTCGCAAGCGCGTCTTCACGAAACCTACCTGACCAGCGCTACACCGACCAGTTCGATCCTTACACGCTTCACTTCGAGTTTATATTTATCTATAGTTAATGTGTGAAAGTGTTACAAAAGTTAAGAAGATTAATTTCTATATGGATTTGGTGTTTTGTATATTTATATTTGTTGTGCCAATTTAAGTGAGAAAATTTCAGTGTGCATATTTTGTGAATGGATTCTTTGTCGTCTATATTACTTATTACTGGGGCTCGGATGTTTATGCATTTGCACATTTTAATATATGCTTCGTATATCACTATTATGACTTTTGAAACATGTTTTGGACCAAAACGGTTCCATTAAAGCAACTTTTATGTTGCATATTTATGCATATTCTAGTGGTTTTTGCATATTTATACATATTTTGTGGTTTTTGCATATTCATATTATATTGCGTCAAACGTTTTCATTTTTTGAAAAAATAAGGTTTTGAGCCGAAAAAGAATTAATGCATCAGACACACAGAATACCTCGAAAAGCTACGGGTTTTACTTCATAGCAGATTACTGTTTAAATGCTGAGAATCCCCTCCCATTTCTTTAACTCCCAAACAAAGTACGCAAACGCATTTATTTCAGTTTGCATTATTCACAGCGTCACCCACGTTGGTAAAGGTGCCAAAACTAAAGTGTAAAACGATTGAATTAGTGAACAAGTATTTACGAGATTTCCCAAACGAAACTTTTCGAGCCGATTTTGCGGTTTTATATTGCACAAGTTGCAATGTAGTGGTTTCAACTGCTCGGAAGTCTCAAGTGACACAGCATATTGGAACGACCAAACATAAAGAAAACCTAAAAGCAAAACAAAAGGCAACTAAATCGTTCCTTACTCCGTCAACGTTGTCCATTATAATATCACCAGTTTTTCACGACCTATGTCGTGCATTTGTTAGTGCTGATATTTCATTTTATATAATTAACAACCCCCGAGTTAAAACACTCTTTGGAAACAAACACTGGCCTCAAAATGCCCGACGGGAGTACTATTCCGAAAAATTATCTTTCCGATATTTACGAGGAAACAATAGTGAAAATCCGCGGCCATATCAAAAACGGTCCAATTTGGGTTTGTGTGGACGAAACTACTGTCGCTCTTGTGAGGTACGTAGCTAACATTATTATCGGAAAGCTCTCTGAACAACCATCTCAACCTTATCTTGTAAATTTACAACTCTTAGATAAATGTAACCATGAGACAATTGCCCGATTCTTTAATGATTCGATATCCTTGATTTGGTCGAACGGAATTCTACACAACAAGGTATTTCTTTTTCTTCCTGACGCTGCACCATATATGGTCAAGGCTGCCAAATCGTTGAAAATATTCTACCCTAATTTGATTCACGTAACCTGCCAAGCACATGCTCTTCACAGAGTTGTAGAAACAATCAGAAATGAACTTGAAGATGTTGTTGGGCTCATCTCCAATGTGAAAAAAATCTTTCTGAAAGCGCCGAGTCGTGTAAAACTTTTAAAACAGACCTACCCAGAGTTAAATTTACCTCCTGAACCAAATATCACAAGATGGGAAACATGGCTAGAAGCAGCCAGTTACTACTCAATAAATTTCGACAAAATTAAAAATGTGGTTTTCTAAACTGGACGATACAGCAGTGGTGTTAATTCTAAAAGCCCAAAATTTACTCCATATGACTTCGTTGAAAAATAATTTATCCTTCATTCCGACTAATTTTGAATTTCAAAATCCTGGAAACACAAAATTTATAGCTGCCAGAAAGCTTAGCAATGGTAGAGGATGCTATAACTAAACTAAAAAAATATACAAGAACCTTACAGTTCAAAAATCTGTTAAAAAGTAGAGGATGTTTTTAAAAAAAAATCCGGGACTTGAAAATTTACAAATGATCAATAACATTCTTAAGAGAACCATTGGGAAAGAAGATACGCCGCTCAGCCCTTCTGTATTAGAGACCTTTTATACGTGCTCCGGTGACTTCTGTGGACGTTGATAGATCATTTAGTAAATATAAAAATTTTTAGTTCTGACCGGCATTGTTTTACTTTTGAAAATTTTAGGATGTATGGTGTTGCCAAAAATTTTACAAATGAATAACTTATATTTATAAATCAACTTCTTTTCTTCAATTTTTCTTATAACTTTATAAGTTACTTATTATAACCTTTTTTTAGTTAGTTTTACTATAATAATTAATAAAATACTTTAATTGTTTGTGCATATTATTTTGTTTTACCTGCATATTTATCAAAAATAAATGCATATTTTATGCACATATTTTTAATTTTTAATTGCATAAACATCCGAGCCCTACTTATTACTCTTAAGTGAGACAAATTGTATTGTTAAATCAATAAAATACATAAATAATAAATGTGAGAAAGTATATCACAGGTTTCATATTTTCTTATTTCCACTTCCCTTAAGAAAATATATCAGAAATTAACATCTTAACTTACAACAAGGATTCTATCTTTTAAATATTTATTATTTGTTATTTAGACCTTCCTGACATCAGAAAGTTTATCAGGAGTTAACATTACTGGTGATTTAGCAGTATATTAATTATGATTTAACATAATATTAATTCAAAATTGATTTAGTGTCTTATATTTTGACATTTTCTTATTTCCACTTCATTATTTTCTTATTTTTCATTTTAATATGAGAAGGTAAACAGAATTTAATATTATTTTGAACAGAGATTTAGAGTTTCTCCGTAAATGAAGGAGAACAACCTTTCCCCTCGAAAATTAGCGACTAAAACTTCGAAATAAATCGGAGCAAGGTTAGAATCGATAAAAGGTATTCTGGGCGCGCGTAGGGGCTGGAGACGTGCTTGCTGAACATTACCTGATTTTGTACTTAAGTATAAGTTTAAACCTTGTAGAACCGCCGCTACCTAATTGGTAACGTCAAAGAGTCAACTCCCCTCTTTTATTTTGACAGATTTACTGAACTAGCAGTAAAATGGTATTTTGTGCAGAATTGCAGGCATTAGGAGGAGGGATACCTTCCAATCTAGACCTGCAAGAGGATGAGGTCAAATTTAATAGTAAAAGAGAAGGGACGAAAAGACTTTCGAAACCAACGGAAGGTGGTATAGTGGATACCCAGAAAGAAAATAACCCCACAACGTTCTCCCTCGCCGTGAAGTCACGTCTTTGGCCTCAAATGGTAAATGAGTACTGTAAAGTTTTCGCCTCGCAGGATTATCGGGAATGGAGTGAGAAGCAAGTTCAGAAACTAGTGGATTTGATTGGTTTTGGAGCTTACTATGAAAGGGTAGGTATCTGGTTTGGGCTAAACCTACAACATATGGAACATTAAGATCTTTATGGATAAGTTTATTGGTGACAAAGTAAATAGCATTAAAAAAGTATGCCTTTTTTGAACTGATAATCAATACAAATTGCTTGATGCTTAGTCCAGTAAAATAAGGCTCCAAAAATCCGTTTTCAAGAAAAAACTGCCAGACTTTTATTCTCAACGGATCTTAATGTTTTTTTGGAGAGCTTAATCCGAATCAGAAATTTTCTACAATTGGCTTCATTTCTAAAATCGCAAAAATACCGGTTATTTTCGGTTTTTGACCTATAACACGAAAACGAAGTTTTTTTTTCGAAGGAAGTCTTTATATATTAATTGTATCTGGAAGTAGTACTTTTTGCTATGATATGGTCTTGGGAAAAATCAGTCCTTCTTCTTAAAAATCAGTACTTCTCCCCGGAAACATGTTTGTCCCACTGTTTTGGCTATAACTCCGAAAATATTAGTCCGATCCAAATTTACTTTTTTCATCTTAAAGCAAAGTAAAATTACTATAAGAAATTATATATTAAGTTTTAATCAGGTCCCTAAAAGTAAACACGCCAGCACGCTAAAAACCATTACTGTTTTGAAATACAAGATTTTGAACACATTTTTCACTATAACTCTGCTAATATTTGCCCGATCCCTAATTTATTTTTGTCATCTTAAAGCTGATTAAATTTTAGATCATATATATTTAATTTATAATCAACATCCTGAAACATCAACACTAGCATACTAAATGTGTATGTTTTGGCAAAATATGACAATGTTGACATGTTCAGTGGGCTGGCGTGAGTGTTTCAGGGATTTTAAATTATTCAAAATTATTATAATTTTAAATTTAAATTAAACCACCCTTGAGATGAAAAAAACAAAATTTTGGATCGGGCAAATAGTTTTGGAGTTATAGCGAAAAATATGCCCAAAAAAAAAAACTATTTCACAAAAGTAAGGGATTTTTAGCGCATGTATATTTCAAGAGCTTCGATTAAAACATAGGTTTCATATGCCCTGGTTAAAATAGATGGGACCTAAATCCCTAAAAAATGAATGTTTTAGCCGAAAAAATGAACAAACCAAATGGGCGGAAATTTGCTGCCAGCCAGTGTATTAATATAACATGAGAGGAAGCAATCAGGTAGGTTTATGTACGCATCACTAATTACAGACGTTAACAATTTCTTCTAAATCATTAAAGTCGGCCCTAATTTCAAGGAAAACATCACGCCATGATTCCCTGGAAACGTTCCTGTTCTTAGGCACGTTCCAGGTTTTAGCCATAAAATACAGACCGTTCGTTAGTTCATGAAATTAATATTTCATTATGAATATTTGAACATTTTAGTATACTAAATAACATCGGCGAAGGATTTTACATTTTACAACTGTATATACAATATGAAAATATAATACAACAAATAAATAATTATAAAAATGACACGTCGCTTGTTTTTAAAGCAACTACCCACTTATAAATTAGCACTTATGAAGGTTCCATTTAATGAAGTACTATATTAGAAATTCCCGAGGCCATCTTCTTTTCAGGCGCCTCGGAGGGTTATCTGGAATGGAATGAGGAGTAAGTTGTGATACTAATGGATTTGAATAGTTGAGTTTGCTATGAAAGGATAGATATCTGGTTTGAGCTAAGTCAGAAACGTAAGGTATATTAATTGTAAGATCTTCGTGACGAAGTAAGGAGCATTGAGGATTTTTCTAAGGATTTTGGATTGTAAGGATTGGATACGAGATGAATTGGATGGTTTAGTGGAGCCCCAAAGCTCAACTCCGTATGTCAAGTAAATGTTGAAGTAGTCGAACACGACCGCAGTTTCTTATTGTTTTAGTCTTGAATGTGGATTCCAAGTAAGACGTTTGTCCAGATGGAGTCTTGGGTAGCGGATCAGTTCAACGGAGATTGTTGGAACATCATTAAAGGATACTGTAGGACAGGAAGTCGTAGGTTTACGACGAAGGGTAAAGGTTATTTGATGGGATTTATTTTTATTCTTCATTTTCGACACCAATCTTGAAGTTTTATGATATGGGACTGGAGTGTCTGGGAGCCAAGGAATAAAACAAAAAGTACCCTTTTTTTGATTTCGCGCTCATATCTCGAAAATGGTGTGTCGTATGCAAAACATGAATATCTACTAAATTATGTTACTTAAATTCTCCACAACTTTGATTCTATACACATTTTTCATATTCTGAACCATTTCCGAGATGTACACTTGGAAAATGTGAAAATTTTCGAGAAAACAAATTTCACCCCAGTAAATATTCATGTTTTGCATACGAGAGCCCAAAACCAAAAAAAGGGACCTTTCGCCCCCCCCCCCTCTCCTCTCCCTTCCTGTTCTCAGGCGCGAAACCTCTAAATTTACTACTGTTAGGTAAAGATACAGGAGAATATATTTAATTAATTACAAAAACCCTTGTCTTACAGAAAACGCACTCTTTAATCCTTTATTGACTGGACTATTATATATCACTGATTCTGATTAAAAGTTTGTTAAATCAGCTGATATAATGATTTCTCATAAAAAGTTTTAATTCTCATTTTAGCAGAAAATATACAAATATTTTTATACAAGAATCCAACTTTTAAAAATATATTTTTGTCTTCTGTAAGTTTTTTTTTTTTAGTTCTAGATTAAACAAAAAAATAAAATAATATTATTTCAGAAAGTGGTGTGGTCAACAATAACGATCAACTGCCAGGTTTTACAGACCTTCAGTCCCCGATGCTGATCCACGTCTGATATTTTAGAAGTTAAATTTTCTGCTTTCAGCCATACTCGAACTAAGGCCCCGAAGCATGGAATTCAGTGCCTTACCCACTGAGCTAACTCCTTTATATTTTTTCAAATAATTTGAATTAAATAAGTATTAATTATTTATCTTTATTATTTTTGGTATTATTTATTATATATTAATGATTTTCTTATATCATTTGTTTAATTTATCTACTAAATGAGCATATTGATTATTTCTATTTTGTATAAATTGAGAAGCTGTGGTAGTTTCAATATTTAATTGATTGATTAACACTATACACGGTACATGTTTTAAACGTATTGAAGTATTTTAACGTGTTTCGTAAACTTATTGCGAAAATGATTGAATAATATGTGAATGCGCTAAAAGATAAAAATTTATGTAAAAAGAAAAAAGAAAGGATGATTTTTTAACATCAAGTATAACTAGTTGATCACTCGATGCGTCGATTGTTTTGATTTTATCTGTGAGGGTCGCTCAATGGGATGTCAACAGTTTGAACAAATAAATTGACATATTTTGATATCACGATAACATTCATGGTCATTAAAAGTAACAAAAACTGTATACATGAGGAGGTAACTTTTAAAACTTTGTCACAGTAATCCCACTATTCAGTAATAACAAAAAACGTGTATTATGAGATGCAATTACCCTTCAAAAAAAAAAAAAAAAAATTCCCTATTAAACTTATAGCAACTAAAAAAACAAAAAACTCATTACAACAAGGATCAGAAATATTCTTTATTCCTAAAATTAGCAACTTTAATTTTAAACACGTTTTGAAGGAAGACAGTGGACAAAACACGGTTTGATGAAATAACAAAGGGTCAAAACACTGTTTGAAGTGGCTATGCTTTATTTTAAAGAAGTCACTGTTTCCTTAAAAATACACAAAATAAAAATTATATTTACCTAATGATGATGTATGTTAATGACACGCATAATATTCGGGGAATATTTTCATTTTCTTAACAGTCACAAGTTTCATCTTCTTCCACCACATTTTCCACACTTGGAGAGTCAAAAAGTAAACCTTGTACCAGTGTAAGCGATTATTGTCAATAATGCAGCGTTCCCATTCGCTTAGTGGACCATGGAGTTGTGGACAAAGCATGGTTTGAACTAAGAAGAGGTTATGGACAAAATCACTCTTTGCTTAAAACACTGATTTTGTTTACTAATTTTGGATGGAAAAAACCTTGTTTTGATAGCTAATACTAATCACATATTGTAGGGTTCTAAAAAACAAATCAAGTGATGCCAAAAACTCAAAAAAAAAAAAAAAAAAAAAAAAAAAAAAAAAATGTTGAGACAAAACACGTTCTGAAAGTTACCTCCTCACATAGCATATACAAATATTTAAATCCTTGAAATCCTAAAAATCTAAAAGAATTAAAATCTATGAGGAAATAAAAGTTAAAAGCAATCGGATTTTACTCATTTTCACCTATCCAAAAAAAAAAAAAAAAAAAAAATCCCAAAATATGAATTTTCTGGTTTATTTTCCTTCTAACAGTTTTTAAAATGTTGCCCTCTAACATCTTATTATTATGCCCTCTAAGAGATGAAGACCACATGGAATCTTAAAAGTACATAAGCAAGAGCTAAAATGGGCATAAATTCATGAAGCAAATAATTATAAGCTATAATAAACAAATATAAAAACACAACTGATTTCATGACGTTCAATTACGTTTCACATGTTATACAACGCACTTCGTGACTTAGTGAAGTACGAGAGACGAAATATGGGGATGTTGAACTTTTGGCTTGGGTGCAACAGTTGGATAACCTTACACGATTTCAAAGATTCAGTAATCATCTGCAGAGAAAGCTGGAAATAGAGTTCGGTGGAAAGGTCATGTTGAGCTTATGAAGCTCAGGGAAAATAGAACCACAAAAAAAAAAATGTCATTTTCGTAACAGTGTATTCCCAACCCCAGGTGTCAAGGTTTCACAAATATTGTTGACGAATACAATTAGATGATACTAAGATATAAAAACAGGTAAGGTTAATGGTCGATTAAACTTTTATTCGAAGTACAGTAGAACATCAATAATCCGACTTCCGCTAATCCTACTCTCCAGGTAATCCGACCCTCCGGAGTCTGGGTGGAGGGGGGACAACATTTTCCCGGAGTTTGTAATAGTTCAGTAAAATTGTACATTTTGATATACAAAAGGTCGGGTGGTTTTGATTTTTAGATCTGTTGTTTCTGCTGTGGTTGTGTACCAAAATCCAAGTTTTGGATCTTGAAGCGCCGCCGCTCGCTGATATAAAGCGTCAACTTTCGAAATTTTCTACGTTTCTCAAAATATCTATTACACGGTAGGTTCTAGAGAAATGTTTGTTATAATAGATATTAGATTAATGCATATCCATATCCATCAATGCGAAATTAAGGCACTATAACGCTGTAATCAGATCCGGAGTCTGGCTCGCTGTAGATGGTAGTAGTAGATGGCCATGTGACTTGAAATCCAATGTAGAACAGATTGTGAAGTGCTACGAATGAGTTGTTGATCACAAGTTATTGGCATGTCATTATATGTACTTAAACGCACATTTACCTATTGTATAAATGTTATACAACTGTAAATAACAATGAAGTATAAACATATTGAGTTCACTGAAAGTCACTATCACTAGTCACGAGTCACTAAAATCCATTGATGGGCACTCCTAAATTAGGGAAATATAAAAACAAGAACGAAAAATTCTTAGGAAAATATACGGAGCAATTAATAAGAATGGACTTTTCAGGATAAAGAGACCTCAGAACGAACTTTACCAAAACGACCAGCATAATAACAGACGTAATCAGAAAAATTTTACTCAGCAGATTAGCAAAAAAATTACTCAATATTATAACAACAAGCAAATGGTGGCACAGAATGGTTAAAGGAGGCACAGAGGGACCTGCGGCTGATCGATTTAGAAAATATTAAAGATCGCAACAAAGCATTATCTTATGGCACCTTATGGTCCTTGTAGAACCCTGGCCTCCTCAACAATTCTCTGCCATTCAAACCTTTCTTCGGCAACCCTTCTCCATCCTCTCACACCCAGAGTCCGAAGATCGCGTCCTCTACATCTTCAGGCCAACGAAGTCGAAGCCTTCCTCTCCTTCTCATTCCACCCGGGTGCCCCTCCAACATCATCTTAGGGAGCCTACTGGCCTCCATTCTTTGCAAATGCCCTAGCCATCTAATTCTGCCTCTTTTTATGTTGGCTACAATATCTGGAGCAGCATATAGAGTTCTCAGTTCCTTATTTGTTCTCATTCGCAAGAGAGTCAGTCCATACTTGGTTGGACCATATATTTTGCGAAGGATTTTTCTTTCCCACATAACCGGCTGAAGGATCGTTCGATATACCCTTATTTTGAGATTGCAGGATATGTTTCTACTTTGAAAAATTTTCACTAAAGACCAATAGCACCTGTTTCCTGCTATTATTCTTGATTTTATATCTTCTTTGATCCTATTGTCCTCAGTGACAATAGCACCCAGATACTTAAACTTCGTCGTAACAAATGGCGGACTAAAATCAACAATGTGACATTTGAACAAACAATATCAGGACAACCAGGAAAAAAGTGGATGGAGGAGCGGAAGAAGAAGCATTCCGAAAGAATGAAGAGACTCTGGAAGGAAATAAGGAGGAATAACCGAAAATGAAGTGGCTATAAGTTCAATCGCTTTCCTTAAATGGAATATTCGTCAAAATAATAATAATAACAACAAAAGTCACTATGGAGCTCCAGGAACAGAAATTTCCTGTCTTCAGCTAGACTCGATCTCGGGCCTTCCTCAATCTTATTTAAAATACTCCAGTACAGAGGAAGATGAATTTATACAATGAATATAACATAAGACGCTACAGCATTCCGAGGCCACATGCTATACAGAGATGCATGTACTCATGGATGATGCATTTCACCGACAAGAGCTCTAACCAGTTGGTTATAACACAGCTTGCAACATTTCTGTAGCAATGTTTCGTTCCATCCCGGTTGTGGCTCACTTTCCGCTACAGCAAGTTACATAACAAATGAGAGCTATAATTTACAAATAGCAAATTTCTGTTATCGCAGGTGGATTCTGTGCCGAAACCATCAAGATAGCTTTTTGACTTTCTCCTTAAGGAACGTCGTAATACATAATAAAAATCCGACCCTCGACTTCTTGAAATAAAAGAAGTATGTTGAAATAAAATTTCAAGACATCCCTTCCTCATTTTAAAGGAAGAGGAGTCTCCTTAATCTGAAAATGTGGGTTCAAAGTTTTAAGAACCCTCTGTTCCTAAATAAACCTTTGACAAGACATATTTTTATATACAGCATCAAATTTCGATAACTAATTTTTATAAAAATAATCTAGTGGCCTCAATAGAGAACACAATAATTTGATTCTAAAATTATAAGAAAATTATTTTAATATTTTCCACAGTATTTTTAAATCACCCATAGAAGATAACGACCCAACTCCTTTTTTTTTTTTTTTTTTTTTTTTTTTTTTTTTTTGATTTAAAAATTTATTACATAAAACCGAACTAGGCTCATAATAATAACATAGGCACAGATCCATCTCACATCTCACATGACACTATAAGTAATAAGGAAGAATCTATAAACAAATGAAGAATGCAAATCTAAAAAAACAAATAAAAAAATAAACAATACTAGTTAAAGTAACAAAAATAATTAATTGTTATAAACGATAATAAATAACAGTTAAATTATAATCCAAGCCAGAGTAATAAAAATAATAATATACAACTTAAATAAAAATATAAAAAAAAAAAAAATAAAATAAAAAAATAAATAAAACTACTTTTGTCATATAATACAAAATCAAACTTTTATTAATTAACTTTATGGTGGAAATAAGATATTTAAGCAATTCTAATTTGTATACTATTTTGTAAGTTTTTCAATTTTCAAGTAATATGTGTTTTGTCCGTCTGTGTTCGTATCTTTTTAGAGTTTTCTTGTTGTAATTACCTATTTCTTGGGTTTGTTGGGTTTTCAGATATAGCAGTTGATAAGAAAACTGACTTTGCTTCCGACTTTATGTTTTGTTTGATTGTGTGTAGATTGAGATCATAGTGGATATTCTTGTGTATCTGGGTTAATTCTTTATGATTTTCATACAAATGTTTTGTATAACTTCAAGTTTCCTGTAATTCGTTATACAAGTATTACTCCAAACAGGTGGAGGGTAGGTTATCATTGGTCTGATTACAGTTATGTATAGTGATTTGCAGTACCTATTGAAGTAAGGGGACGTTTTGCAAATCAGATTTTTTATTTGATTGCATTCATTATTTACATGTTCCGTAAATGTGAGACTCATTTTTATTCTTCTGACCATCTGTAGCTACATGTACTCTGATAGCTATAAAGCTATACACAAAGCGCCTCGAATATTGCCGATATCACCCGAATTCCAACGGGAAGCAATGATTGGATGTTTATCGTACCTACTTGTTGTGACGGGATGGCATTAATATAAACGTGAGCTCAACAACTTATTTATTTATTTATTTTTTATGTAATAAAATATAGTTTACTTTATTCGCAGAATGAAGTAAAATGATATTACTGGATACATCTCAACTCTTGAAAATATTTCTCATTGTTTTTTTAAATCTAGTAATTCATATTTAAAACTACATTATAGATTATGTACAACAAGTCAATTTGAAGAAAATGGTTCCAGGTCAATAACGCGTGAGGAACTAATCCACCAAGTAGCACTTAAATGAACGTTCTACGTTATAACCTATCTTGGCTATCTTCTTTTCAGACGCCTTGGAGGATTATCTGGAATTGAGTGTGGGAAGCAAGTTGAGAAATTAAAGGATTTGAGTGGTTGTGGAGCTTACTTTGAAAGTATAGGTTTCTGGTTCAACATATGGAACATTAAGAAACAGCATTTTTGTTTCATTGTACCTTTCCGCATAAGAAGCGAAGAAGAAATACGAAAAACATTGAAGTTTGGATTATTTTGTCTTATATCATCATTTTATTAGAAATATTTACTGGAATATATTGCTGGTCTCTTATTTTATTGTCAAGATTAGAGAAACGTGTTTTGTGAAACTAGTTTTTACTTTTGGAAAAACATACCAGACTTAAAAGATACGAAACAAAGAGTTGAACCTATAAGTCTTTGGTAATTTATTGGGAGCTTTGAACGCTATGTTAGAGTAGTTGGAAAACAACAAGCAGTTTCCTGTCTTTTAATTCTGGAATGCCTCATAAACAATCGTATCTCTTTAAATATTATTGCGAACAAAATAAATAAATGAAAACAGTTTTTTTTTTTTTTTTTTTTTTTTTTTTTTTTTTTTTCCTTTCAAACTAATCAACTAAAGTAGAAAACAATGAATTATTCAAAACGTACCACATGTAAAAACATGGTGATAAACATAAAACACTGATAACGACGTACAGTCCGCTGACATTAGAATCGATAGGGTTGACACTCATCGCCTCAGCTATCTTTATATTCAGAGTGGGTGGGGGTGGGGTGGAGGGAGTGACAAACTGTTATATCACTTATATATATTGCTATGAAGAACCATTTTATTATAGGATCGATTCGATATGCCAGGTCATCACAAAGTCCGGGTCGTAGCCTAGTTATAAAGTATTCTTATTGAAAGAGTCGATAAATCGATTTATATAATAATCATATAAAAGTGTGAGAAAAAATATGTAGAAATAAATATATATCTTTTTTTTTTCTTTTCTTTTTTAATGTTTTCCCTCTCACAGTAACACTGTAAGAGGGGCTTGTATTTTTAAATATTTGTACATGCTCCATGCATCTAGCATATTACATGTATCTGACATGTTTTGTATTTTATAAAATATGTGAAATTTAGAAATAATTTAAATTTAGTTTTTTAAGATGAATTTTGTTCAAAGCTCGCAATTAATTACAAAAGACTCATTTACTTGACTGTGATTAGACCAATATGGACGTACGGAGTTGAGCTTTGGGGCTCTACCAAACCATCCAATTCATCCCGTATCCAATCCTTACAATCCAAAATCCTTCGAAAAATCCTCAATGTTCCTTACTTTGTCACCAATAAACTTATCCATAAAGATCTTAATGTTCCATATGTTGCTGATTTAGCCCAAACCAGATACCAATCCTTTCATAGTAAGCTCCATAACCACTCAAATCCCCTAGTTTCTCAACTTGCTTCCCACTCAATTCCCGATAATCCTTCGTGGCGTCTGTAAAGAAGATGGCCCAGAGATTTTATTGTGTAGATTCTTTTATTTTTTACTGAAGTGCTACTGATGAGTAGTTCTTTTTTTGGCATGTTATTGTAAACGTTTTTTTTTGTTTTTTTAACATATTTACTTGATGTATACTTGAACAGTTGTAAATTTCAATAAATTGATTTTTAAAAAAAGAAAATTTTTTGAATAGATACAATAAAAAATATCAAAAAACAAAATTAAAACATCAATGCGTTCGGCTCCACGCCCTTGGTCGACTTCTTCACTTCTTTGAGGAGTTCTAAATCACTTTCCAAAATAAACTTTTCCATCTCCTTGAGATATTTTTTGAAAAGATCCCTCTCTGGGAGCGGCCAATCCTCACCTTTTAATAGTATGCACTTTTTTAGCAGTGCTCTCTTGTTGTCAAATATCGGGCGGTCGTATAGAATGTGATGAAAAGTCTGGTGAAATCGGTTCAGATATACTTGTCCGTGTTCTGTCAAGAATTGGGTCAGTTTATGATGTGTGCTTTTAATTTTGTCGTAGTTAGTAAGTGTAATATCTGGAATAAAGTTGTGCAAAGGTCATCCTTTTGTATTTTGTTGCCATTTTTGATTCCAAAAATTTATCACGTCAGTGAAAATGCATCTCTTGATATTGGGACTTTGTCATATGTAATTGGGAGGAAACAGTTTCTCGAAGCAGAAACAGTTCTTCTCAAAATCATATAAAAGAAAAATAATTTTCATTCTAAAGTATCTTGATTGATAAAGGGATTCGTTTGGCATTGTCCGCTATAATACTTTAGAAGCTATAAACTTTTTGATTTATCTATATACTAATGTTACTTTTTTTTTTTTTTTTTTTTTTTTCATGTATAGGCCCTAAGGACCACGCAAATATCACGGTTTAGGCTTCTTTGGGATTATCGACTTTCTTTCCTCCCATCTTAGCTTCATTATTCTTGAATGTCTCTCCCTTCTTTCCCTGGACCACATTGTACCCCTCTTTTTCTCTCTGCTAATTGTAGTGAGATTTTTTATTGTTTTTCGGAACTCCTCTCTATCCAAACAGTCGGTTTCTGACATTTTATGGTTCTTTAATTCTTCTTGCATTTGCTTTGTATATCCACCTACGCTTTTATAGCTACAAATTGTATCGAATATCTCTTTATTTAGTCTTTCCTTCTTCATCCTTTTCATATGTTCATAGAACATCAGCCTTCGGATTCTTATTTCGGTCTCCTGGTCTTTCAGTTCTCTGTAGATCTCTTCTTTAGATCTTAGCCTGTAACCTTCCTGTGTTTTCCAGGGCCCATAGATCTGTTACTTATTTATAAATGTTACTTATTTATATTATTATTTCATAATTAATAAATATTATTTTGCTATTAAATTTATATATGTATTACACCAATGGTCCAACTATATTTATGCTTGTTCGGTTATCCAAGCTTATCTCGTCCCAACCACGTCGGTTAATCGAGTCCTGATTTAAAAAAAAAAATTAAAATAGGGGGTTTTCTCCCTCCTTAAAAATTCTTATAGTTGTCTTAGCAAGTTACCTATTTGAGTATACATCATCTAGCCTTATCATAGAAACACCAAGGAAAATAAAATCTAGTGAGCGAGGTAATTGTCTAACAAGTGAGAAATCAAACAATTTCGAAAAACAATATAGGAGGCTTCCTGAAAAATAAATAGAGAAGTAGATTGTTGCGGTATGCAGTCATAAAGATACACAGCAATCAAAAAATAAGTTTTTTAATTTGTAATACCAACGTTTCACGTATGACTGCATACCCCAACAATCTACTTTTCTAAATACTTAACAGTCAACTATACCACATCAGTATGAATAAAAAAATAAATAAATAAACAAACTGAAATTTTGTCTAAGAGGAATTAATAACTATTTGTACGTAAGGAGTTAAGCTTTAAGGCTCCACCAAACCATTCGATTAATCTTTCATTCGATCCTTGCAATCTGAATTCCACCGAAAAATCCTCAATGCTCCTTCCTTGTCACAAATAAACTTATCTATAAAGATCTTAATGTTCCATATGTTGCTGATTTGGTCCAAGCCAGACACCTATCCATTCCTAATTAACACCATAGCCTCCTAAATCGAGTAGTCTCCCAATTCGCTTCATAATTACCAACCGAGGCAACTGTAAATGATTGGCTCGGACCTTCCAGCAGGACAATGCTCCTGCTGATCGTTCTTGTTTGACCAAGGAAACAGTATCGGAACTGCATGGAGTAAACTTTTGGCCTCATCCTGCGTACAGCCGAGGTATCGCACCATCAGAATATGATTTATTTAGATCAATGGCTCATTATTACGAAGACGTAAAAATAGGATGGTGAAGAGTTTTAAAGGAGTGAAACCATCATCAAACCAATTACTGGCAAAAAGATGGTTGAAAGTACTTGAAAAAATGGACTTTACATTGATGAGTACAATTGAATATTGCTTAAAATCCATAATCTGAAATAAAGATCATTAACTTTTTTAATAACTTACTATTTCAGTATTTCTTGGTTCATGACAGGACTGAAAAGTAATAAAATGACATTTCACAAACCTTTGACTGGTTAAAAAACCTGTACCACTTACAACCCACGAAGGGTCTTGGGTTCAGTACTTAGATAGGCTGTACTGTTACTGGGCCAACGGTCGTGAAAGGAGGTTATTTGGTAAGAATACACGCTCAACTGCCAGATTTTTCCACAAATAAGGGTACCCCCTTTTTAAGAGGCTGGGTGTGCCCCAGGTGAAATGACAGAATATAAATTTTCTGTCATCAGTCGGACTCGAACTCGGGCCTGGAAGCATGGTAGTCAAGCGCCTTTGACTGGTTACATAATTAAAATATTTAACAAGTAATAATAATAAATAAAGGCTTAGCGAACCTGAAACTTTGATGACGACACCACTAACCTTCGACCACAGATCTTTCTCCAATCCACCCCATCAAAACACAAATCCAAAAGATCAGGCCTTACGCAATCCATCTACGTCTCGGTCTACCACTCAAACGTTTACCCGACTGCTCGAAAATTATTGCCTTTACTGGAATTAAGTCATTACTAGGTAAACCCAACTCCTTTACCTGCCCATTTTAACCGCTGCGCTATCACTAGTCCAGTCAATAATCACTTTGTAGAGTCCATAAAATATGCGATAATTCTTGACTTAACAGCTTCGTTAGGAATAGTTAGAAGGTAAACATACTAAAAGTCCCCACCCCTGGGGAGTGAGCTAACGGTAGGGGGGGGGGGAGAAGTTAATTTTTGTTGTTGTTTTTTTAGTATATTTCGAAAACGACGGACTAAAAAAAAAGTATGCTTAAAATCAAAATTAAATCGAATTAAATTTCCAATAAAAAACAAATTTTACCACACTTTTTGTCAAACTTTTGATTCTGGTACCTTCCACGATCGTTTCTCAGAAAAAATATCAAAATCAAAATTGTAGAGCATTAAATTTACTTTAATTTCAAATATACCTTTCTGGTATTTGAAGCAAATGTTTAACAAAAAGTGAGATAAAAAATTTTTTTATTTCTAGAATTATCGATTTTTAATAGAGTATATCTCGAAAACCGTCGGCATTTTGAAAAATACATATAGAATTAAATTTATAAGAAATGTAATTAGCTTTAATTTTGATTTGAAACATATTTTTCTAAAGTCAACCGTTTTCGAGATATAATCGAAAAACCAAAAAAATTGAACTTTTCCCCTTCCCCCAGGAGCGGGGATTTTTAGTATGTTTCCTTTTAAGTACTCCTAACGAAGCTGTGAAGTAAAAAATTAGCGCATATTCCATGGACTCTACGTCCCTCATTGACTGGACTGCACCTTAACAATAACCGGATAAAACTACCGCATTTCGGCACTGTGAAAACCTCTTGAGACCAGTATGTTCATCCTTTTTTTGGGCCAAATATTCTACGCAGTATTTTCGAAAACTTCCCCTTACCTCCGCATTCACAGAGAACAGTTGTTAGTATAATTGTCTTACACTCAATTTACCCAGAATTAATAATAATTGTGCATTCAAAAGATCAGACGAAGAGATAAAATTATGTAACCGCTTTCAGTTATGATTCGACCCTATTATTGTGCTGTGACATAAATATGAAAGAAATTTTGAAATGGCCCATATACAGAAGGCATTCTTAACCGGGAAAGTTGGTTTCCTAGTGACTGTTGGGACATTTCAAGAGTAAGTAATTCTATTTCGAAACAACGGACTCTCGTCCTCAGTAAGTTATGAAAACGCAAGAGGCTCTTTACATTGCACAATTCAATGCTTTATTCCCACATGGTTACTGACTGAATTACAAATCAATTATCTTAGTTTTCAAAGAATCTTGTGAATATTTCTTGAGAAAGGAAGACGTTCAGACAATAACTACAATATATCATTTTTTTTTATACTTTTATACGAAGTTCTATACGCTTTCTGGCTGATTTTACTGTGAGCTATTCCATCCTCTAAGACAAGTATAGTTGGAAACCTTGATCTCTGTTTATTAGGATCCGTTTTCCAGCCGCATGGAAGTCAATATTTATTTTTTTATTCCCCTTATCTTCGCCCGTTCTCTTAATAGTCCAGTCAATGAGGGGTGTAGAGTCCATGAAATATGCGATTATTTTTAACTTCATAACTTCGTTAGGAGTAGTTAAAAAGTAAACATTACTAAAAGTCCCAGCCTCAGGGGGTGAGCTTATGATGGGGCAAAAAGAGAAGGTCTCATTTTTGGGTTTTTCAATTATATCTCGAAAACGGTGGACTCGAGAAAAATATGCTACAAAATGCTTAAAGCAAATGGCTGACAAACATTATTTATTTCTCTCGAAAATTATCGATTTTTAATAACGTATATCTCGAAAACCTTTTGAAAGTTCGAAAAGTATGTATATAAACAATTTTATAGAAAATTAAATTAGCTATAATTTTGATTTATAGCATATTCTCCTAGAGTCCACCGTTTTTGAGATATAATCGAGAACCCAAAAACGGGATCTTCTCCCCCTCCACCCCCACCGTAATCTCACCCCACAGGGGCGGTGACTTTTAGAATATTCCCTTCTAACAACTTCGAAAGAGGCTATGAAGTCAAAAAATTTGGCATATTTCATGCACTCTACACTCCTCATTTTAGCACTCTTTAGCTGGTGGAGTCTCTCTTCTCTGCAAAAACACGTTTGTCGCTACTCTTTTGGCTATAACTCCGAAACTAATGTTTTGATGCAAACTTTGTCTTTTCGTCTTTAAATAGAAAATCATTACTTCGACACAGAACTACTATCTTAGTATACAAAACCATGTTGCGGCCCCTACTGACCTACTCCTGTCCTGTCTGGTATAACACTTCAAAATTAACCAAAAAGAGACTACAGACATTCCAAAACAGAATACTGCGTATGGCGGTTAACGCACGCTGGTTTATAAGGAATTCCCAGCTTCACCGGGAACTGGGAGTTGATCGACTCGAAGTGGTCTTTAACAGGCTAACAAGGCGACACCATGAGCTTCTCCACGTCGCATCTGGAGCTCTGGTGTATAACCTAGGAACCTCTATATCAAGAAGATTGAAGCCTAGGGCTTACCAAGATTTACTTGGATAATAACATTTTCTTTTCTTCAAACAGTTCGTGGATAACATTTATTGTTGAACCGAAATTTAAATAAATAAAAAAATTGCTTGTTTATCTTTCCATTTGAAAACTGGTTAAATTTACTATAACAACCATATATTACCCATGCTAGCATGCTAAAAACCGGTTACTCTTTTGATATTCAAATTTTTTTGGCATATTATTTACTATAACTCCAAAACTATTTGTCCGATCTGAAACTTCTTTTTTTAACTAAAATCTGATTTCATTTACTATCAGGCCCTATATACGAAACCAGAGGATGCAGGTTAATATTGAAAGCCTATCTTCCTACCTCGGATCTTTCTATGAATTTTGAAAGCCAAAACTAATCCTATATGATTTAGTACTCAGAAAAAAAACGGGGTTACTGTATCATATCGTGTTTAAATAAGTCATGGACTCCATTATCCCTCAAGGTTATACAGCATCGTCATCCGGGAAATCTCGATAAATCCATCCCGCAATAGATATCGTAATAGTTCCTTAAATAAATCACTCCACATTCCTGTACTTCTATCATAAAATATAATTGGATAAATAGAAATATATAACGCTCTGAGTGTTTAACGATTTCTGGTGTTGCCTAAATAGCAGGGGTCATTTCACTAGCCATTAGACAAATTATTGGCGGCCTAGAAGTAGCAGCCTTGGCCTTTTTGGAACGTCCTTACGCCGAGCATTACTTCGGACTTTCGTAGTCTTATTTGGCAAATTAGCTAACCATCTCGGCCCGTGACGGGCAAAAATCGCAAATGACACGTTCAATGAGGCCGTTTTCTGCAAGGAGAGCATCGCTAAGTGTCATCAAAGCAGAAGGACGACTAGAAACATATTACGAACCATAAATATCAAACTCTTAAAAAATGTATTTAAACAATTTTTTTTTTTTTTAATTCGTTTCGAATCTCCGGAGATTTGAGAAGATTTGGACTTTTCCATGATAGTTCAGATGTGAACGTAGGTGGTACCAATGTACGTGATTAGACTACACATGGTTTTTATCCACATCGTCTGATAAATCCCCATTCCCTGTATACGCAATATATTCAACACCTAGCGTATAAGACACCCCCTTGGATTCTGGCTGATCCAGCCTTTCTTCGTGTCCGGACCGATGGTTAGGTCCTTAATACTAAATTAAATCCAAATTACCTAAGGATGTTGATGACCTAGTTGTTAAACACCCTCTCAAAGCGGGGTCCACACACCCTTAACAAATTTGTTTCGGTCTTCTGTGGACCACGCTATTTCAACTGCTTTCGGTGTTTTACATTCGCCCAGTATTCCCGCATTATTTTTCTGTGAGCTGCTCTTAATTCTGCAGTCCATTTTCATTTTGGGTTTCGGTTGAAAACTCTTCAGAGAATCACGTTCTATGATGTCCTCATGTGAAATGAGCTGTTAGTATTTTTCCACTTTTATAAACCATTTTCCTTCGGTTTTCTTTCCTTCAATATAAGCGCAGATACTATTGGACAATCAGGTTTCATTCGACTTAAGTGACTATAGAAGAAGGTTGAAATTGGAAACTGCCAGAAAGGGTTCAGACAACATACTAAAAAAATAGTTTGGGAAATATGTATAAATTGAATGGAGGACAAGTAAACATACGCGACGGTTAAATGGGCAATAAAGTCGATGGATAATGACCGAATTCTAAAAGCTTAATCAGTTTTGAGCAGTCGGGTGAACATCTGAGAGGTAGACCAAGACGTAGATGGAGAGATTGCGTCACGGGCTGATCTTGGAGATTTGGGTTTGGTGGGATGGGTTTGTGGAAGATGTGTGGTCAAAGGTTGGTAGTGTCGACATCGAACCTTCGGATTCGCTAAGCCTTTATTTATTGCTATTATATTAGAAAAAAACGAAGAAGCAATTTATACTTTATACGTCGATTCAAAGGAATGTACTTTAAAGATATTTTTATTCGTACGTTTTTTTTTGTCTCCTAATATTTCTGAGAACACATCAATCCCTAAAGGAAGCACAGTAGCTCAGTGGGTAAGACACTTGACTATGACCAAGCTCCCTGGCCCGAATTCGAGACTGGCTGTAGGCAGAAAACTTATAATTAGTTATTTCAGCCTCAGATCGACTTCGCGGTCGGGATACCCTCATGTGGCACACACAGTCTTTATAAGATTAGCGTCCTTAATTGGGGAAAATCTTCTTTCACAACCGTTGCCCTGGTAACAGCATATTATTACCTTAGCACTGCACCCAAGACCCTTCATGGGTTGTAATGGAACAGGTTTTCTCATATCATTCCCAATACATACATGGTATATATATACCTGGGAATTATGTGTATTGATGATACATGGGAACCCACTATATATTAGCGGCGAATGATGACGAGTGAAAAGTATCCGCTCAGTAGTGTGCAGATGATTGGTGCTCATGTTGAGAATCGATACATCAAGAATGCAATCAGTGAATTTGAGTTCATATTACTAACTGCCTTTCTCCATTACCAATTCTGGAAAAGCTAGTGGTTTATTTTAATAGCGCACCATTTCGTTGGTTTAAGTTCATATTTTTAAGTGCATAGTGCTAACGATCCATGTTTCAGGTAATAATGTGTAGTCCATCAACGATGGCTGTACGTCTGTAATTAACCTTTCAGATTTCAGCGAAGTGACCATAAACAAGACTTGCTTGATATATAGTAGACCGATTAAGTCACCAGTGTACAGTATCAATTTTCACTTGATTTATTGCTGGTAATACACGAGGGAATATAGCATACGATGCCAATAATTACAACTCTTGGATGTTTTCAGCGCAAAGAAAAAGAACCTAGAAATTTTATTTTTTTTATTTTAAGGTTTCTAGACGTTATGAATTACCATAAAAGTGTTTTTATTATTCCAATAATGGTTTAGATACGTATCTTTTGCAGCCTCGTATATTTATGTGGCGTATGAGTTTAGGTAAATAGTTGTATGTATTCAGTCGTTGTCGGAGTTTTAATGCCAACTGTTTATGAAGAATTGGATACCAGAGTTATAGTCTCTTGTTCAGACTTTTAGATTCTTCTATCTATTACGTCCTAAGTAATTAATTTCGTTTGTGTTATGAGTTGATTGTCGATGAAGACAGGTGGACAAGATTCGTGTCTGAGTGTAAAGGTGATGAGCAAATTTTTAAATGTTAATATTAAGGGTGAATAATTCTTAGTGTAAAAAAAAAAAAAAAAAAAAAAAAAAAAAAAAAAAAAAAATGGGTGAAACTAGATCAAAAATGTAGAAAAATGCAGCAGGCCTCACTTCTCGATACCAATCCGTTGCAGATAGACCTTTTTATTAGGAAATCAAGGTTTTTACCGTAAAAGCTGTATTACCTCCACTTTGTTTAAATATTTTTCAATTTATTCAGAAAGCAATACAAATACGAATAAACCAACGATACTTCGCATGGAAAGATAGAAATGCCTTCCCCAGTAAAAACAGACTCATCTGTCAATAAAATTCACCTCAAAAAGTGGTATTCTTTAACACAATCTGCATTCAGAAGCTAACGGCAAAATTGAGATCTATGTTCATTATCATTGGGTTTTAAACCTTACATTGAAAATCTAATAAAATAAATCCTAAATAATAATAATAAATAAATAAGTATATGTAATAAAAAAATATCCTTTGATCAGGTGTCGCTTCATTAACATTTTTCATGTATTTTCTATTAAACAATATTTTTTTTCTTTCCTTTTTTTTCTAATGAAGAATTTATTATGTTTAAAATGCACATTTTCATTAAGCAATAATCATAATATATTATTTTCTCAAGTAACTAAGTTGTATGACAAATGAGAACACCATGTTTTTTCGGTTTTAAAAGTAAATTTCTCCATGAAATCGAAACAGAATCATTACTTTTAACAAATCATTAGAAAGTTGATTAAATTTGTAAGATTTTTGTTGGATTAGCAGTTTTGTGGATAGTTTTTCCGAAAAACGGTGAGCGTTGAAGTGATGTACGACATTGTAAATTCCCTAAATAAGTTGAAGATCAAGATGTTCTGTAGGTCACAAGTTTGTAAAATTCAAGATTACATCTACTCTGCTCTTATAGAAAATTTAATGATAACTCCGAAAATGTGGTCAAAATTTGAAAAATATTTAAACAAGGTGGAGATATTACAGCTTTTATGATTAAAAAAAAAACGTGGTTTCCTCAAAAAAGTCTTTGATTTATCGTATATCTGCAACGGAATGGAATTGAAAGGTGAGGACTGCGGCATTTTTCTACATTTTCGACCTAGTTTCACCTAATTATTTTAACAGGTACTCACCCTACATAAAACATATAAACATATTATAGACCCTATTACTATATTAAAAGTAATATTATTTATATTAAAAGTAATATGATTATAATATGAGGTGTGGAGTCGTAAAAGGGAGTAAATCCAAAATTGAAAATATTTCAGTAAACCCAAAAATATGCATAATTCAGGTGATTCTTTTTTTGAAACAATTATTATTGGATCATAAGTTTTTAAACAACATCAGAAACATATCTGTTAAATATTGTTCAGCTTTTCTAAACTTCAAATTTTTAAACAATTTAAATAATTTGGATTTATCCCAATCTGCAAGGGAATTAAAAAAAAAAAAAAATAAATAAGAAAAACACTCATCAAAGTTAACACATTCTATTGTTTTATTAATTTAACATTGAACAAACTGTGATGAAAAAAATAATTAATAAAAAAACAAACTTGATTCAAACGATTTTCTCGAGATTTCTTTAAATTTTTAATATATTATTTTTTTAAATCGAACATTAGTCTTGAGTTAGAGCCAATCATTGAAGCAAAATTAACAGATACTAAAGGGGTTCAAACTTTATCAATAGTTGAGCAGAACATGTTAAAGAAAAATCTTATATCACTGCGGCCAATAATGGAGCATTTTAATTGTTTGTGCTTGAGCTGTTTACATTCAAGTATCCGGACACAAGTTCCAGGAGCAGCATATCTATTTAAGTTAAATTTTATTAAATAGATTGGAATCGGCAGATGTAAGAACAGATAGAAAATGGTAAATGAAGACTGTACAAACCTCAGATGTTTTGACAAAGTCCGCTTCCAATTAGCTTCGTTCCCAGATTATTTTCTCGATGCTGTTATATTTATTTCAGGATATCTCTCCATATTTAACACAACACACTAAATTGGTTATCACACGTGTAAAAATATATCAAGAGCTAAAACCTTTTCAAATGTTCATTACTAATTTCGTTACAAGCGTAAGAGGTTCTCCAAGCGGCTTTTTTGAAAAACAAGGATTTACCCGCTTTTGAAACTCAACCCAAACTTTTAAGGTGGAATTAGTTTGGATTTAGCATGTTTTGAAGGGTGAACGATTTACCCCCTTACAGAGGACGCTAACTTTTTGAAAAAAAAAAACCTTTAAAAAATTTAACATGATAAAAAGTAGATTTACTCCCTTTTGCATCTCCACGCCTCATGTGAAGTGGGGTAAGTGCGTTTATGGGGCAAGTGCATTAATCGGCCATAATTTCTATTGTCAATTTGTTACATCAACTGTGATCAGTTGTATGTAGAGAGAACTTCATGGCCTCCAAACCTAACATACTAGAGTGCTCTACTATAAAAGATAAACTCACTAGGAAATTTCATAGTTCAACTTAAGTTGTTGTTGAAGGAGTTAGAATCATAAAATTGTATCACCTTTGAAAATTCATTGCTGATATACTACAAAGGTAAGTTATTTTGTTATGTAGTTTTTCTTTGTGTACATAATTAAAAAATCATTTTATCTCTTTTTATGAGGGAGTTAAGCCCTATGATGCACTTACCCCAAGCATTTTTCGACAAGGGGTAAGTGCGTTATAAAACCTGGGGAAGTGCATCATATCCTGCGCACTTGTCCCTCCCGGGGAAGGGCATCTCAGAACAAGATGAGATCAGTTCAATTGAAAAAAGCGATATTGAACGCATTCTCCCACTCCCTAAGATCGGTTGTCGAAGAGAAGCAATTTTTAATTTACAATTTTCAGGCTACAGCCTTTGTTGAATTACGCAGTTTCTCTATTTATGCCTTGTCAATTAATTATATACCCACTTAATAAATGTTGTAATATATCTAAATGTTTACTGTCGTTATCGAATTATTTTCTTCATTTATTGTAAATTAATCGTATATATATATAATATATATATATATATATATATATATATATATATAATATATATATATATATATATATATATATATATATATATATATATATATATATATATATAAAATGATATGACTATAATTATACTGTAATTTACTGTGTTTTTTGATTATTTTCTCCATTTATTGTAAATTAATTACATATTTAATAATGTTTTTGGTAATGCAAAACTCAATAATTCAGTGACTTTTTCTTTAATTTTTTAATTTCGAGCAGGAAAGTGATTGCTGGGAGTTTCTTATTTTTGCACTTACCCCGTCAAAGAATCAATTCACTGCTAAGGAGTTTACAAGCGATTTATGCACTTACCCCGTTAAGGTGGGGCAAGTGCATAAATGGGACTTAATATCAATTTTCTTTCGCACTGATAATAATTTTTAGGATATCTGGGAAATCAACTATATTATTAAAAAGAGTAAAGTTCAACGTTTGCAATGGAATAAGAAATATTATCCTAGCATCAATAGCTGATTTTTTATGTTAAGTTGAAGTTGAACTTTGCATTCCATATGACGCACTTGCCCCACTTCAGCTTACTTCTAACAATGTAAAACACCTGTTTCATTGAAATCACAGGTTAATCAGATTTTTGGCCTTTCCGCCCTACCCCTTGGTCCCATAGTCAGGTTCAACTGTATAATCAATTATACTTACTTCAACATAATGGATATATATAAAAACATGTTGCAATTAAATAGAGATATTTAAATCAAAATTCACTACTACAGAAAAAAATCTGACAGATGAAAAAAATTGCAAATTTAAATAAACTAATTAAAATGAGAATATGATAAATGGTCTAATGCATACATTCAAATAGGCACTCCACAAACCTGCTCGTATTTATGTAACACGCAGCTAATACCTGACGTAATGCTTACATGGTGCCTGAAAAATTATCTACTTTAAAAAATATTTCAGATAATAAATCCTAGTGTGACGACTTACTAAACCACATAGTTGAAATAATTTATTAGTTTCAATTGACTGTTTACGAGGCATAGGAGTATATATTTTCCTCTTTTTATTAATGCATTAAGAATAATTGGTTACTACCACTCCTATATATTAATATCCCAGTTTATTTTTCAGCCAAGGACAGAAGGTAAAACACACACGTTCTCATTATTATTTTAAAATAACTAAGAATATGCAAACAATAGAATTTCTCTTCGAGCAATTTAAAACTGTTTTAAAATATTCTCTCAGGTAAATGAACGGTTTGCATTGTCATTAGCAAGGTGTATTGTTTAAGAATTACTTATTACTATAATATGAATAATGCATTCCATTAGAAGGATAATTTATTACAAATATTAATTATTTATTAAATATTTATAATGATTTATATGACAATAAAGATAATATATAAAATAACAAGTATTCATTTAGCAGCTTGGTCACACATATTGAGCAGTGTCTTGGAGTTCAGTTCATATTAATCAAATAGAGAATGATAATATTTGGAATGTTCACATTCAATCAAAATTATAGTTAAAAAAAAAATAGAGAAACAAGCTTTTATAGCAAACCTAACTAAAAAGGTAACTCTGGTGAACAACTTGAAGCTAATTTCCCTGTACTATACGTGATATGTTTGCAATTTTAACACAGTTTATCCAAAATCAACCAACAATTTTTGCTTTTTTGACATATGTCAGAGTAGGAATGGGCAAAATTTTGCTTTAAAAATCTTATCATGCACAAAATGTAATAATCTACAACTTTTAGTACATAGCATTTGTTGATTGAATTAGCCATTTCTGTGTTATGGATGAAATTACAATCAATTTTCATCATCTTTATTTTAAAAAACAAAAACAAGTTTCAACTATGATTTAGTAGTAAATAGCTTGTTTTCATCACTTGACTCCTAGAACATCGTAATATTTTCAGGCACCTTTATTCGACTAATAATACGAAGAAAAAAAAACAAGTTATTGAATAACTAATGAGGATCATAAAAATAAATAAATAAAATAAAAACAAATTTTTAAAAAATAAAAAAAATTCAATCGGAAGTTATTACTATTCCACTACAAGACATAAAGGTGCTCGTGTATACTTTAAAGGTGGATAAAAAAAAAAAAAAAAATCAATTAATGTATATATTTAGCGTAATTATTTCCACGTGTAACAATTAGTCTGCTGTTAGAACGTGGAATTAAAATGTCATATTATAGTAATGTATGGTAGGTGTTAATACTCGTATTTAATAAGATCAATCATCTGTTAAATATAGTAAATGCAAACCGGTTATATAAATGATATCACGCGCATTGAAAATAGCCTAGGATATAGCAACATCGTATTAAAAACCTTGGAGTATAAACTTCGACCAATATCCTACTTTGGAACAACCATATCGCCCAAATATCTAAAAAATTCATCTTTATCATCAAACAGCTCGATTGATTTCGTGATTCTTTTCCTCAAATTATCGGTCAACTATTAGTTCCCTCTCTTATTTTTCCTTGCTTCCGACCATTACTTGGTAATATGGGGGGGGGGGGGGTCTGTCTGCTGAGCTCGAGATGAGACTGAAGAGATTGATGAACTGTTTTATTAGATTTATCTTCGGGATACTCAGGCGGTCAAACATCACGCACCGATATTCTGAGTTTAGGTGGCTTTCCTAATTTCCGACGACAATAATGCATTAGTACTTTCCTATTTCAATCATTGCCAATAAAAACCACAAACCTTCCTATATTATTGAGCTAATAACTCTGCGTTCTTCTATCCACCTCTTGAATACAATGTTCCAACCTGTATACCCCCTCTCATAGAAATGCTTCCTTTGAAAAATCTTTTATCATTTGTTTCACCTCCTTTTGGAATTCCCTACCCATTCCTATTCGTAAGCTTCTTCCCTAATTGCATTAAAACAACATTTATTTTTCTACCTCTTAGATAATCAATCTTCCACAAATATGTGAATAGTTAAGTATATATTTAGATGTGTTATATTTTTTTCACATTTGATTAAATTTTTTTTTCTATCAATAATTTGTGCCGTGATTCCAGATATATTCATTTGAAAATAATCCGGCTAGACAATTCCCCCACTAATTATGCACTGTTGCTATTCTTAGTGGACAGTATAACAGTATTTAGTTTCGATATTTACGAGAAAAGCGTTCAAAGCTTCCAATTAATTACAAAAGACTTACACGATAGTAACTAGAACCATTTGGACATACGGAGTTAAGATTTGGGACTCGACTAAACCCAGTTCTTCTTGTATTCAATCCTTACAATCCAAAATCCTCAATGCTCTTTACTATGTCACAAAAAAACATATCCATAAAGATCTTAATGTTCCATATGTTGCTGATTAGGCCCAAACCAGATACCTATCCTTTCATAGTAAAATCCATACCCATTCAAATCCACTGGGAGACTAACTTGTCTCACACTCCGTTTCCGATAATCCTCTGAGGCGTCTGAAAAAAAGGTGACCAAGAGACCTTCTAATGTAGAATTATTGAAGTGCTACTAGTGAGTAGTTCTTCAAACGAAAGACATTGATTGTTGGGGTATGCTGTCATAATAGATACACAGCAATTAAAAAATAAGTTTTTAAATGCCAACGTTTCAACTTGCATTGCAAGCCTTCATCAGGGCTAGATGAAGAAAACAAACAAAAAGGTATGACTAAATTGTAGAGAGTATAAAAAACAAAAGTATGAAAAGAATAAATATATAAGAGTAAAGGCAATATCTAAAGGTTAAGAAGACAATACATAAAGACTATTGAAATAAGATTGAAATTAAAAGAAATTGAAATGAATGATAGTTGATCAAAAAATTAATGAGTAAATTCAACAATATGATTGGTAAACATAAAAACTGCGTAGATACAAAGTTAATGAAATAATAAGAACCAGTTAATGAGTTAATATCTAAAGGACATGAAGAATAACAGTTAACGATACCTTATCAAAATCAAAAGAACAACATTGATGTTTAGATAATTTTGTCTTATTCCAATATTTTATTAAAAATCTTTACTGGAATATATTTCTGGTCCCTGATTTTATTGTCTGTGTTAGAGAACTATGATTTTTTAAATTAATTTTTACTTTTGGAAAAAACAACAAAATTGTTGTGTCCAACTACCCCAACATTTACTTGAGAAACGTTCAAAGCTCACAATAAATTACAAAAGACTTATTCACATGACAGTAATTAGACCAATTTGAAAATACGGAGTTGAGCTTTGTGGCACCTCTAAACCTTCCAATTCTCCTTGTATCCAATCCTTACAATCCCAAATTCCTTCCTAAACTCCTCAATGAACTTTATTATGTAACAAAAAAACATTCCCTTAAAGATCTTTACGTTCCATATGTTGCTGATTTCGTCCAAACCAGATATCTATCCTTTCATAGTCAACTCCATACCGTATCCACTAGTTCTCCAACTTGCCTCACACTCAATTCCCGATAATTCAAATGGATCTGGACATATAGAGAATTGAGGCACCTTTAATCCTTCCAATTCTTCTGTTATCAAATACTTCGTAAAATCCTCAATGCTCCTTATTATTAAACAAATAAATACATCGATAACGTACTAGAAGTCCCATATGCTGCAGATTTCGCCTAAACAAGATACCCATCCTGCCATAACCTCTATACCATCCACTCGAATCCACTAGTCTCCCAACTTGCTTTCCAGTTGGTTCCCGATAACTCTCTGAGACGTCTTAGTAGATGGCATAGTGACTTTCTAATTTAGAACATATACTGAAGTGCTACTTATGGGAAGTTTTTTACAAGTTATATTGTAATGTCATCTTAACCATTTTACAGCAGATTTACTTATTGTATATATTGTACACATCTGTAAATATTAATAAAGTATAACTATAAAAAAAAAGAAAATATGAATTGGCGGCAATCACAGATTGGTTTAAAACTTTTTTAATATACGAAATACAAAAATCGTGTAATGTTAAAATATTATCTACGATCAACAGTTATTGTCGTCGATGGTTTCATCACTGAAAGATAAAAAAAAAAAAAAATTATCAGTTTCCAACACAATACGCCATCATCGAACCGAGGTTACGCCGACAATGAGTGCTACGGATACGGAAGAAACATATAATAACAACCGACTGTTGCGTAACACAAAAACCTTCCTGGTAACAATGATAGCAGATCGTATCTCCGATACATTAGGAAACATCATTCGCGACTATCACTAGATTATGTTTGAATATAAAATCGAAACGTTAAGTTGAAAAAGAAGAGGTTAAACAACAGAAAGAAAATGAGAACAATAAGAATTGTTTGAATTATTTGCTACTTATGTTAAGAATTTTTCATTCTAAGACTATTTACTTACACTAATCCAAGTTAAAATCTCAGTATGTGCTCACCTGAAAAAAAATAAAAAAATTAGTTCAGAGTTCCAAATTACAACTTAATATACAATTATGATTGAAATTCTTTTAATTTGAAAACTATGTTAATCATCTAAAAACATGTTCTAAAAATATACCTACATAAATTTGAAAACTATGCTGCATAGATTGTAAATATTGCACACGTATTCCTAAATTGACACAACTCAAAAATCTTTATTTTTAATTTATCATCATGTTTAAGTTAAATATTCTTCTATGAAATGTCAAAAATGTACCGAATTAACTTCAAATCCCACCTGATACATCTCATTTGCGGTTGGGATTAGAAGATAACTTAGATACACTTTCGATATCTCACACAAGACGGTGAAAAATAAACATTTTTTTTATTCAGGTTTTTGAATAGTGTCACTTTCGAAATACATGTGTGTTATATCAATTTTTTTTTCTTTTTCGTTTTCAGTAAAAATTACTTAGCAGAATTCATCATGTTTACATTTTATTGAAACATGTGATGAATACAGGGTGTTCGGAAGATCGTTGGCCAAAGAGGTATCTCGGGAAGGGAGGTTCATTTTGAACCTATTTAAGGTCGCTTACCTATATACAAAGTCTTACGGTTTTTTTATGATTTTTTTTTTAATACCCAAAACCAAACATTTATGCCTTATAACTTCGTTGTTTGCTGATATATCAACGTCATTTTTTTGCTGTAATTACTAATACATCATCATCATCATCTTATGGCGCTTATGGTCCTTGTAGAACCCTGGCTTCCTCAACAATTCTCTGCCATTCAAACCTTTCTTCGGCAACCCTTCTCCATCCTCTCACACCCAGAGTCCGAAGATCGTCTTTTACATCTTCCAGCCAACGAAGTCGAGGCCTTCCTCTCCTTCTCATTCCACCCGGGTGCCCCTCCAACCTCATTTTAGGGAGCCTACTTGCCTCCATTCTTTGCAAATGCCCCAGCCATCTAAGGATTTTTCTTTCCCACCTGTTTAATAATTTTTCGTCGTGTAATGTCAGGGTCCATGTCTCACTTCCGTACATACCAACCGGCTGAACGATATACCCTCATTTTGATATTGCAGGATATGTTCCTACTTTGAAAAATTTTTACTAAAGACTAATAGCACCTGTTTCCTGCTATTATTCTTGATTTTATATCTTCTTTGATACTATTGTCCTCAGTGACAATAGCACCCAGATACTTAAACTTAGTCACTCTCAAAAAAAAAACAAAAAAAAACGGGAGATCTTTAAATCTTGTTAAAGGCAACAAAAAAAAAATTAAGAACTTCAAGTTTAGGTTCAAAAAAGAAAATAAGTAAAAAAAAACAAAAAAAAACAGCCAAATCCAAATTATTTTAAAAAACATGTTTTTTTTTGCTTTAACAAAATTGAACGATCATCCGTTATTTTTTGTATTTGTATTTTACATCAAATCTTTTTTATTTTACATAGACAATGTATTATGCAGTAATTTAAAAATATATATATATATATATATATATAATATATATATATATATATATATGGCATTGATATATCAGTCAAAACAAGGTTATAAGGCATAAATGTTTGGTTTTGGTCATTTTTTCAAAAAAAATTCATTGAGAAAAAACTGTAAGACTTTGTATATAGGTAAGTGACCTTATATAGGTTCAAAACGAACCTCTCTACCCGAGATATCTCTTTGGCCAACGATCTTCCAAACACCCTGTATAATATTTGTAATGAAATATACTAAATTAATTACGATATTATATATGCTTTTCTTAAGTTACCTACCCAGAATGCCTATAATAAATAACAATAAACAGCTGAGAACGATAAGAGAGGGTTGTAATTATTGTAAACAATTAGCCTATACTACTACATTAACATAAACTAGACATAGAAATAGGGGCTTTAAATGCAGTTTCTTTTTTAACAGTTGAGTGAATCCCTAGTATTAACAGCTAATGTAGTTATGCATAGTAAATTAAACTTTTCTTACAGAGAGAAAGGCGATTGGGTCTTAATTCTATTACCTAAGAGTGGTCAAAAACCATTATATATTTAGGAGTGATGAACTATTTTCCATTCCTAATAAAATTATTTATACGCTTTATAAAATTATATAAGACGCTACGAATGTTAAAAACTCATCTGCAGTTCTAAAAACATACAAACATGTTTATCGAATCAGTAATTTATACATTATTATTATATTTTTTTTTATTTTATGAAAGATAAGAAATTATATATGTTGGTTCTATTATTCCTTCACCTTTTCCAAAAAAGTGGTACATATGAATTAATGTACGGGAAAAACTGGACGATCAGTAAATCGAAAATTCAAATAAACATATAAGAGCATGCAATAATAAGACGCAGAATTCCAACTTCACTAGCCATCTAAATGAAAATAACCACTAATTTAAAGAAAACTCGGGAACGAAACTAATACATCATGTATAAAATAGTCTAAAATCAAATATTTATGAATCATTAGAAATAATAAAAGCAGAAAAAAATAAAAATTCTATTCTATGCGTTTATCGCCACAATTTGATTTATCTTAGCTTTATTTAACGTTTGTAATTTATTTTATTTTTTTATTAATATCTAGAACTGTATACATATATATAAAATAAGTAAATCTGAATAAATTATTACAATGACTTGTCAACCACACGCTAGCAGCACTTCAATAAATAATTCTACATTAGAAGGTCTTTCAGCCATCTTCTTTTCATATACCTCGGAGGATTATCGGAAATAGAATGGGAAGCAAGTTAACAGACTAGTCGATTTGAGTGGTTATGGAGTTTACTATGAAAGGATAGGTATCTGGTCTGGGCTAACTAAGCAACATATGGAACATTAAGGTCTTTATGGATAAGTTTATTGGTGACAAAGTAAGGGGCATTAAGGATTATGGATTGCGGGCATTGAATACGAGATGAATTTCCCCAAAGCTCAACTTCATTGGCCCAAATAGGTCTTATAACTGTCATATAAATGAGCCTTTTGTAATTAATCGGAAGGTTTGAACGTTTGTCTAGTAAATGTTGAATAAGTAAAAAAATAATATAAATTTAAAATTTAAAAATAAATATCTTCCTTTAATTTCAATATTTATTTCTTTGATTTCTTTATTCCTTTATCACTAGGAAATTTCAAGTCAAAAGGGATCTCCACTGAACGATACCCCTCTGTAATGAATTTCAATCCACATATTGTATACATCATTTACGTTCTCACATCTGCTGGGGTGTACCCAATGGCTCAAAAAAATAAATAAATAAATAAAAAACAATAACTTTTTTTTTATATCGAGTTAATATAGCTATTATAATACTTTGAATTGTAGTAAGGAAAAAAAGTTTAACTATTCCGAGTACAACTACCGTAATTAAGTCGATTGTTTTTTTGTTCTTTATAAATATTTTTTTCCTTATCAGATTTGTTTGGGAAATACCAGTTAAAGTTTTGTTAAAGAATTAGCATTATATTGTTAATTCCTTTAGCTGAGCCTAACAATACTAATTGCTCACAAACAGTCTTGAATATTAAACATGTAATGTAAAACTTCCAAACTTGATTTTATAGGAAAAATCTTATTCAAATTAGGAAGCTTGATTAGTTTTCTATTTTTATTTAATTCACTGCTATATAAATATTTGGTTTTTCGACATTGAAATGACACAAAAACCGAGCCGATATTAATCTAGGAAGTTTTGTAAAAAACTATTATTAAATCAGGCGATCAGTTCTTTAATTCAAATTTCTCTTTTTCCAGCCTCGTTTAAGATAGTGGTTTGCAAGTAAGATCGGTAGCAAATGAATCGAATCATTTTTTCTATGAAACAAAAAATGGCAATTTCCATACTTAAGATCTCCGTTTTTATACAATCTACAGGGTGTCCCGAATTTAAATGTCAAAACTTCAGGAACTTATAGGGGACCGAAAAACTAAGACAAAAAGTCCTTTAGGGATTTGCTCGTTTTGGCTTAGTTTTAGAGAAAATCGCAAAAAAAGAAACAAAACAAGTTTTCATTTTTATACTTATTTATTTACATTTATATTTATTTTATGTTCTTTTTAATGTAAATATTGCTCAAAATGTTGTTCTCCTGCACCAATGCAAGCATTACATCTAGCACTCACTTGATAAATTGCAGCTAAACATTGTTCTGATGATATTTGGTGTCTTTGATTCGGTCTCTTAATTGCTCTCTTGAGTTGATTGACACCGAATAAACTTTCTACTTCAAGGTTCCCTATACGAAGAAATCCATGGGTGTCATATCAAGTGATCAGGGTGGTCAAGGTACGACTCCTCCACGTCCAATCCATCGTTGTGGATAATTTATATCCAGCTAAGCTCGACCAACTCTGCTATAATGAGCTGGACATCCATCGAGTTGGATCCGCATTTCAATCCGCTGCTGTAAGGGAATGTCATCTAAATAATTAGAAAAGTCGTTCTCCAAAAAATGTGTAAATGTGATACCATTCAATCTTCCAGGTAAAAAATATGGTCCCACCAGTAATCCGTTCCAAATTCCAAGCCAAACGTTAATATCAAATTCATGCTGAAACCTATTCTCTCTAATAGCTCTGGGATTTTCAAGAGCCCATACATGATAATTTCTTTGATTAACAATTCCTCCTCTTGTAAAGGTAGCTACATCGGTCCATATAATTTTTAATGGAAATAAATTATCATCGCGAATTTTGTCAAGAAACCAGTTACAAAAATTCAATCTCTTGACTTGAGGTAATAAATTCTGAACTTTGGTATGGGTAGCGATTATCACCTTTCAAAGTTCGCCATATTGCTTGCCGCGATATTGCTAATGCAGCAGATGCTCTTCGGATGCTAGTCTCAGGATTGTTATCATAGTGGCGTTGGACACAATTTCTTCTCCGATAATCTGCTCTTATTGATGCCTGGAATTGGTCGCCTTCATTACGCATTAAGAATGACCCAGTCTCTCGTAGTCTATTAAAAGTTAACGAAAAGACTCGTCGATTAGGCACTCTTCTATTTGGAAATCGGCGCGCATACTCCCGCACCGCTTCTAAAGCATTACCGTTACAGAAACCATACACAAAAATCATATCAGCGTATTCAGCATTAAAATATGTATGCGGCATTGTGGCTGAAGCTATTCACACAAAAATATCTGAGTAACTGACTGAAGACTGATTTAGGAATTATAATCCTAGAAGGAAGCCAAAAAGTAAACAAATAAAAGAATGTGAAGGTTAACATTAAGTGTTTAAATATCTCACTGCCTAGCCTGGCGAACTTGATAATCGCTACCTGGTACATTTTTGTTTTGTTTAATTTTTTTGCGATTTTCTCTAAAACTAAGCAAAAACGAGCAAACCTGTAAAGGTCGTATTGTCATAGTTTTTCGGTCCCCTATAAGTTCCTGAAGTTTTGCCATTTAAATTCGGGACACCCTGTATAAGCCAATACTTCGACGAATGAAGTAAAAACTATTAAAGGTTAGTAAATAATCTTTAGAAAACTGGCTTGTTATTCAGATATTTTTTTTATTGAATGCTTGTTTTGTTTTTTTCCATCTCGAATAGAGTCATTCCTTTATAGTGCTCCCCATTCAGCCTTCTTCAGTTGCTGTGCCTAATAAAGTGATTCTTACCACACCAATCTCCTTTGTCACGGTCCTATTGTGCTGCGTTTATTTTTTTATGGTTGTGAAATTTTAATGTAAGACGTAATAATAAACCGGGCATTAAATCTGTAGATTCTGGAGCGATTAATTATTTACATGCAATCTTTAGTTTAATCTTTAGTGGGATCCATATGTCGCACCACATATTTAATTTATTTTTATTAATTTAACTGAATATAAATAAATATTATTATCAATTTCAATCAATTCAAGCTCTATATAGCACCGTACCAATGTAACCTCCCATGTAGAATAACGCTCGCCACCTATCGGTAAATTTTCAAACTGCACTCTTATCCAATTATAATTGCCTTTTCAAGAACTAATTAACTAAAAATCAGCAGATTGTGGTTAAAATTTGGTTTAGATTGGTAAAGTATTTTTCATGGTTAGTGATCACAAATGAAAAATGGCTTGTTCTTTTTACAATAGTATAAATAATAAGGTGATTATAATATAAGTATTTAATATAAAGGTAAATACTGTAACGAAATTAGGAGAACTTCCCCTGTTGCTAGGCAACATAGACTAACCTAGAAGTTTTAATTCGTTGCTAAGCAACCAGTATCGCTAGGTATGGCGGCCGTCGCGTGTTTGATTTCTTAAAGTTGAATAGCGTGTGAAACTTGGTGTAGTGAAGAAGTAATAGTTCAAGTTTTAATGTTAGATAAATAGTTGTTTTAGTCTGCTTGTTTGTTCTGTTATTATTGTTTTGTATGTGGGTTATTATTTTTATTTGTTAATAAATATTAGCAGGTCTTACAATATTATAAGTATTAACGCTTATATATTATGTGGTGTGTAACGATCAAACATTTCGATTAATTCAAATTGACTAGTATCTGAATTAGCTACCCATTCTATTCCAGATAACCCTCCGAGGCGTCAGAAAAGAAAATGGCCTCGCGAATTTCTAATATAGAACTTTTAGTGAACCAATGGGACGTTGCTTTACAAGCGATTGAAATGTCGTGACCATTATCTTCAGATCTACTTATTATTAAGGATGTATTTTTATTTTATAGTATACAGTTGTAAATTTCAATTTAAGTCTAAAAAAATAAAATTAAAAAAAGTATAATAAAAAAAAAGGGGAGGGCTAAATCTGCCTCAGGAGGATTTCCCAATCCCGATGTCGAGCAGTTGAAATAACGTAAAATAATTTTTTCTTCATCTTAAAGCCGTATTCGAACCCAGAGCCGAGACTTAAAATTCTCGTACCTATTAATGAACTATATCACCTCGTAATTATAATGAGTAATTCAAAAAATACATAATCAGCGAATGACTGTTGTGTAATTTTTCTAAGAATAGTCCGAGAGATAAATGTGATATTTGTCGGCATTGAACCTTGGTTTTACCAAAATTATTATTAATAAAAGCATAGTAAGCTTGATGATTATCTCTGAAGTTATTACATTTGGAATCAAAATTGATGAATAATGCATTATTGGCATAATGGCAATACTGTCCTGACAAACAGAAATTTAAATTTCCTGAGTATGTATTTAGAATATTCTATCTCTAGACTGATTTAAATAAAAATTTATGAAAGAGGTTATTATATTTAAATTAGTTTAGTTGGGAAAATATTACGAAAACAAAAAAAAATATGGAATTCAATTGTCTGACAGTGTTATTCCATTAGCATCGCTTTTTTCTAGCCTCAAAATAATTAATATTAATAAAGAACGAAAAAATTACTTTACAATTTTAATTTAAATATTCGCAATAGCTAAGGTGATTATCACTGGTATTGTATATCTTCAGGATAATTTCCCAACTATATTAAATACTATAATATACAGTCGTACACGACTTTATAAATATGTATTGCATAAGTGACATACTGCAATGATATTTAAATGATTTGAAAGTTGCTAGGTATCCTATGATATGATGAAATGATTTGACATTTGAATCGGGGGCGGGAATAACGTTGTATGTTACTCTGTGAAACTTTATAGGAGAGAAGAAAATCTGATAGAGCATTACTGCGGTACCTAAATGGACCTATGAGTGCAACATGCAACGTTGTTTCACCATCTCAACAATAACAGAACACATGTTAGGAACCTCTGGCAACGTACAACTTTATTTCATAGTAAAGAGATCAGTTTAAGGATGTATACCGTAAGCTAGCGCATTCTCTGGAGGCGGAATTTGCTGAATAAACGTGCTTATGATATTCCTAAATTTCAAAAAACCTTTTCCCACATAAAAAAAAAACAAACATAAAAAACCACTTGAGGTACGCATGATCAATACAATTATGTATCTTTTTTTTAGGATTGATGAATTAATTGCCACTTCTATTGGTATTATTTTATTAGAAAACTACGTTTCGAATGCTTCATTCATCTTCAGTTCTAAAACATACAAAATTTTCAACACATCAGTAATACGTTACATGGATTATATTTACTAAAGTTTACAAAAATGTAAGACATTTTTGTAATTTACCATAGGATTTCCCTTATGGCTCATTGGATTTTTTCGTTCCTACTGAAAACAAATTTAAAATAGGGCTATTGAAAATGTATCTGGCCATTTAAATAAAACTCTAGACGAGTTTTAAACGATTTTATTATTTCTAATGATTCATAAATATTTAATTTCAGGCTATTTTTACCTGATGTATTATTTTTACTCCCGAGTCTTTGCTAAATTTATGGTTATTTTCATTTAGATAGATAGTAAAAATTTTGGGTCTTATTATTGTATGCTCTTATATGTTCCTTTACTCTTTGATTTACCGATTGTCCAGTTTTTCCCGGGTATTTTGCTCCGGCGATCGGTAAATCAAAGAATTAAAGTTTAGAACTGAAGATGAATGTTTAGCATTCGAAACTAGTTCTAATAAAATAATTACAATAGAAATGGCAATTAATTAATGAATTCCAATTGTATTGATTCTTCTATACCATCATGCGTACCTCAAGTGACAATTAAATAAATGTTTAAAGGACGAAAACCAATTCGTCAGTAAGAAGAGTGGCCAAATATACCCTTCGGCCTTAAAACATTCTTCAAATTGCGGCATATCTGAAACCAGTATTCTGCACTGGCTTTTGGGATAGATATTATTAATATAACATAGTATTATGCGAATGCTGTGCTTCGATTTATATTTACATAAAAGTGAATAATTTGCTCAGTGCGTTTTAGTAAAAGTTTATTGTTGTGATTACGGTGGCTTCTTGTTAGCAGGTGTTGCATTTGTTGGTTGTGCTTGAGTATTTTGCTTTTCTAATGAGGACAAAGCTTCGAAATGATTTGATAATTTTACATCACTGACATTTTTAGCCTGTTATCTGGGATTGCCTGTAGATACTGGTCTTTTTTTTTCGATGACAACTTCCAATGAATCATGGTTAGGCCCTTAACTAGAATCTGACGTCAATTTTTGTGTCAAAAAATCTATAGAGGTAGTTTACTTGAAAAACTAATCATTTTTTTAGATTTTAATTTACCTAAACCAAAATCTATGGAACGACTGTATTTTTCCTGAAATTCGCAATCAAAACTAAAAATCTTGGTGCAAGAATCATGTCGATATCATTTTTTAAACTCGAGATATAAAATGAATTAATTTAATGATATTTTTTTTTCCTCGGCTTCTAGGGCCCATTGGTCGGAACGGCAAAATACGTGTCTAATATTTTTTGACCAGGAACCTCCAAAAAAAAATGCCAACAAGATCCGTGAGAGACTGAGTGTGTCCTCCCCTTGTTAGAATATTTAGGGTTAAATAATAACTATTTAAAGATCGGAAAAACCCAATTACCATACAACCTCCAATTCACAATCAGTAGCTCATTCATATTCATGGTATTAATGGGATGTATATAAGTGGTTGTACTAACTGGTATCATCAAATCGAAATCACGCACCAATCAATTCGACCATGACAAATACCCCTTCAGAACTTCAGATACAGAACAAACAATAAATAAAAATAAAATAATAACCTATTTGATTATTGAATTATGGTCTATTTTAATACGCTTTTATTAACACCTGTATGTAACGGAATCTTTTATCGTAATTTTTACCAATTTCCAGCAATCTGATTAAATTGAAAATTTGCACACGTTTTAAGGACCAATTACAATACAATAATTGCACAACTTTATTCTAATGTTCTCACTTAGTCTAGTTAAAATACCCCCAAAATGGGGGTCTGCCTTGCATAAAGGGAAGTAGTAGGTTCTATGTTTTTATATGGTCCAGGTGGGTCCTGAGAATAAAATATAAAAACTAAAACTAAATTTGATAAGGGGAAAATGTTTGGGGGGGGCGAAAAAACTCAAACTTTTTTTTAAATTTTTTTAGATTTTGGAAAAAAATATATCGAAAAATGTTAAATTTACAAAACTAAAGACATCCCTTAAGCTAAATTTGCCAACTTTCTCAAAAAGTTAGTTTTTATCATGTTTAAGAGTCGATAACGCAGAAATGGCTAATTCAATAAAAAAAAAAAACGTTATATACCGAAAGTTGTAGATCATTTTATTTTGTGGAAGATAGAATTTCTAAAGTAAAAATTTGCCTATTTCTACTGCGAAATAAGTCTAAAAAACAAAAATTATTGTTTGATTTTGGATAAACTGTATTAAGAATGCAAACAAATCACGAACAGCACAGGTAAATTAGCATCGAACCTTGAACACAAAAAATTAAAAGTTTTGAGTTAGGTTTGCTATAAAAGTGTGTTTTTCTAGTTTTTTTTTTAAACTAAAATTTTTTTTTTTTGGAAATAAGTATTAGAAACTATTTCTTTTATTTAACAATTGCCATTATTTTAATTAGCATGAAGTATAAGAATAAACAATAAAACAAAAAGGGGAAAATCTCACTATAAAATTACTATTATCAACTGAAAGAAAATTAATAGAATTAGTCGTCTAAGATAATACAATAACAAAATTTTATTTCGTTTTGTCACTTATTGTGTATACTAAATTACTCTTCTTTGGAAGTAAACAATACAAGCGGGGAAAAATGAAGTACATAAGTGAATAAGCAGGATTGAACTATTTAATATGAAAATTTATCTTCTACAGAAAACTGGATCACAGGTAAGCGAAAAAAATAATAGAAAACAAATGAGCATCGACGGTCAAGATGGCGACCCCTAAAACATGTTCCATCTTATTCTTTATTTAGCCGGCAGGACCAAGGGGGCCACATTTGTTTTGGCTATTCATTTGTAACAATAAACATTGGAATTTTAACAATAAATATATAAATTTTAACAATAAAAACGTGTTTTTTTTTTTAAATTTTCTATATCCCCCCACTATATCTTCTTAAGCATTAATCCCAAAACAAAAATGTATATAACCTTTTTTGTAAACGATTTTATGTAAATTAATTTAGTACTTTAACATATTTTCGCTAGAGGCAAGAGTTTTTGAGTTATTAACGAAAAACTGAAAAAACCGACCTTTAGAGCCCCCCCCCCCCCACCCCCCCAGTACTTTTAGTATGTTGTTAAGGACACCTCCCCCTATAAATGTGCCAAAATTGGCTTCTACATGAATTAAGTCTTCTAAAAATCCTTCGTTGCTTGGACTATCTAGTTTCAGAAATTGGTCGCAATTCAGCGACAGAAAAAAGTGAATGGTCTCTATTAATAAATAAGATTTAAAAAAAAAAAATGTTTAAAACGATTCGAAATGATCAGTAGTACCCAGCAGAATACACTAGTTTTTAATAATATATTGAAAAATAGTAGAGGAATTTATAATTATCGGAAGTAGAAGAACAGTTGAAGAAAGAAGCAACAAAATAAAGAAACAAAAGACGGATTGACAGCGATTAGCTAAAACTGTGATATGACATATTGAGGCAGCCATTAGGCATATTAACTGCTATTACGGAAATAATCTAGTCACGGTGACTAGCAAAAAACAAACTAATTACTCCCCAAGCGATATCGTTAATCAAAGAGCAAATTAGAGATATGACAATGATATAATGGTCTTCCTAGGTCCAACTGTTGAAGAGGATACGGGATTACTAAAGGACGAAATCGGAGGAAAATCATCTACTACTATCCCTCCTAAGGAAATCATGAATAATAAGAGAATCGAATAATTTACAATCGAAAGGTACTTTCCTTTTATAGAACAGGACACACATAGATATATAGGAAAAGCAATTTTCACACGTTCTTGCTAGCGTATGTAAAACATTTACGCAAGATAATAAAACTGCCCGTACGAAGCGGCAGCTTCGTCATCCTTTTAAATTTAATGCAAATAACCAAGAGTCCTCTTAAGGCCAAGGCTCAAGGCTGAGAAGACAGTAAAATAATTCGGCAAAATACTTCCGCAATAGATCTTCAAACGGTTAACAACGGTTCGATAATTTTAACAACTGTTCATAATTACATAATTGCATGTGGAATTTAACATTAGTCAAGGAAGCCACCAAGTCTAAAAAAAAAAAAAAAAAAAAAAAAAAAAAAAAAAAAAAAAAAAAAATCAAGCATAATTTCAGATTTTCCACGTTAGTTTTCATAAAATTCAAGGCAACTGTGAATATAAAACGTTTTTTTCTACTGCTGGATCCTCGTTAACGCATTTACGTCAATTGTTGCGTATATACAACATTATTTAAACATTGTTTTTTAAATTTTATAAGTTCAACTACTTTTTTATTTTATTACATCAGCTGATTATTTAACATCACTACTACTTACCAAACACACAGAAAATAAATTGGTACACATATACAGGGTGTTCGGAAGATCGTTGGCCAAAGAGGTATCTCGGGTAGGGAGGTACATTTTGAAACTATTTAAGATCACTTACCTACATACATGGTCTTACGGTTTTTTTTTTTTTTATGAATTTTTATGAAAAAATAGCCAGCACCAAACATTTATGCCTTATAACTTCGTTGTTTACTGATATATCAACGTTTTTTTTTTTTTGTTTTTGTTTTTTTTTTTTGCTGTAATTACTAATGCATTGTACATGTAAAATAAAAATGATTTAATTCAAAAAACAAATACAAAAAAAATAAATAAAAATAAACGGAGATCAATAAATCTTGTTGAAGGCAAACAAACAAATTAAATACTTCAAGTTTAGGTTCAGTCTTAAAATAATTTGGATTTCGCTGTTGCGACTTATTTTTTTTATTTTTTAACGTAAACTTGAAGTTCTTAATTTTTTTTTTTTTTTTTTTTTTTTTTTTTTTTTTTGCCTTTAACATGGTTTAACAATATCCCGTTTTTTTTTTTTTTTTTTTTTTTTTTGTTTTTTATTATTTGTTTTTTGCATCAAATCTTTTTTATTTTACATAAACAATGTATTAGTAATTACAGCAAAAAAATGGCGTTGATATATCAGTAAACAACGAAATTATAAGGCATAAATGTTTGGTTTTGACCATTTTTCAAAAAAATTCATTAAAAAAAAAAAAAAAAAAAAAAACCCGTAAGACTTTGTATATAGGTAAGTGACCTTAAATAGTTTCAAAATGAACCTCCCTTCCCGAGATACCTCTTTGGCCAACGATCTTTCGAACACCCTGTATTCATCACTGTTTCAATAAAATGTAAACATGATGAATTCTGCTAAGTAATTTTCACTGAAAACGAAGAAGAAGAAAAAAAAATTATACATCACAAACGTATTTCGAAAGTGACACAATTCAAAAACCTGAATTAAAAAAATGTATATTTTTCACCGTCTTGTGTGAAATATCGAAAGTGTACCTGAATTATCTTCTAATCCCAACCGCAAATGAGATGTATCAGGTGGGATTTGAAGTTAATTCGGTACATTTTTGACATTTCATAGAAGAACATTTAACTTAAATATGATGATAAATTAAAAAAAAAGATTTTTGAGTTGTGTCACTTGTGTCAAAAACCTGAATTAAAAAAATGTATATTTTTCAACCTCTTTGGCCAACGATCTTCCGAACAAACTGTATATGCAATAACCATAAATTACATTAGTCCTATATACCACGTATGTATATAACTATGTTTTGAACAATTAAATATATAAATAATATTAACACAAATTATATTCATAAGGTATAGTTGACTGTGATGTATAGGAGATGTAGATAGTTAGGGTAGGCAGTCATAGATACTCAGCAGATCAAAATAAAATGTTTATTTTATTTTAATTGTTAAAGCCAACGTTTCGACGTGCATAGCAAGTCTTCACTTGCCTTATCTGAGGACAGATAACTTAATTTGAATTTGAATTTATTAATTCAGTTATCTGTCCTCAATATCTCAGTAACTCAGTATCTACTCATTAAGTATTAACTCCTTTAAGTATTAACTCAGTAACTTGTCCTCATTATCTCAACAACTTAGTATCTACATTTTTTATGTTTACCAATTATTTTGTTGAAATCACTCATAAGCTTTTTAAATAACTATCAATCAATAACCTTTAGATATTGCCTTTATGTTACTATCCTTACTCTTATACATTTATTTATTTATCATTTTATGTTTATTTATTTTTTTCTCACTCATTCCTATGTTTTTTTGTGGTGTGTGTGTTTATTCATATATTTTTACAATGTAGTCATACCTTTTTGCTTGTTTTCTTTTCTTCTAGGCCTGATGAAGACTTGCTATGCAAGTCGAAACGTTGGCTTTAACAATTAAAATAAAATGACAATTTTATTTTGATCTGCTGAGTATCTATGACTGCCTACCCTAACTATCTACATCTCTTTATCATAAATTATATTGAATTAATTTACTTACTGTAATCCAACTTAAAATCTGAGGATGTACTCACCTGAAAATAAAACAAAGAAATTAGTTCAGAGTTCCAAAATACAACATAATATAAACTGCAATATATAATACACTATCTAAATATTACAATATATAATAAATAATACAAACTATAATATTATATAAAATATAACAATATAATTTTTTTTTTTTTTTATCTACTGCTTCTGAGGAAACTGCCAGCAAATTTTCGATCCGAGCAACACCAACAGAGTTAGAGCGAGTCAAAATGTTACATTTTTTATTGTGTGAAAAAAACGTAACACATTTTGAGGTTGAAAAAAACGTTACAAAAGAAAACTATATGAACTACAGAAGGGAAATTGTTTCCATAAAGTCAAGTTTGTGAATCTTTTCTTTCCAGCTACATTTTAGTGAAACTAAACATTGGATTACTTTTTCACACAAAAATAGAAATAATGTCTCAATTATTAATATACAAGGAAAGTGTTCTTCCCAATGCAAGGAAAGTGTTCTTTTAATAAAAGAATACTTCCCTTGCATTGAGTAATATGTTACTTAATCATCTTTCATTATGTTTAATGTTATTTGTGATAAAATTATATGTTATTTGATCATTATAAAGTGATTACGAACATTGTAAACCAAATTAACTCAAAGGAAATCTAGCACCTACTCTGTATAATTACTCATATTAGTGGTTTTGTATTGGAAAGTTTTTAAAAGTTTGAAAAACAATGTTTTCCTGTACTAAAGATTTTTCGAAATATTTTTAAGTTTTGTTTCTAAAGCTTATGAGAAATTTTTCGTATTAATATTAACATAAATTGGAGTACGCAAAACAACTTTTAATTATTTAATGCTATTTAAAACTGCATAAATAATATACAAATAGATTTAAGGAAAATTATTACAGTGACATGTCAATAACATGAAAAGAACTACTCACTAGTAGCACTTCAAAAAAATTTATTCACTGGAAGGCATCTTGGCCATATTTTTTTGGGAATTGAGTGTGAGGCAAGTTGAGAGACTAGTGGATTCGAGTAGGTATGGAGTTTACTATGAAATGATTGGTAACTGGTTTAGGCCAAATCAGCAACAAGCCGATTTCATTTCCATATTTTAAAATTTATGAGACAGTTATAATTAATAGAGGAAGCACAGCATACATCTACAGGTGTCAAACCTTTAGGAATAATTAATTTCATGATTTATTTTTTTGTTCAATTTTGTTTCTCTTTCTGTTTATCTTATTTTGAAGTTGAGATTTCATCAACAATTTAAAAAATTCCCCCCCCCCCCCCCCCCCCAAAGGGGTAAAAAATAAATGTTTTTTGATTTTGATAAAATTTCACATACAAGGGTTTTATGGTGCGCTAAATCGAGATTTGAGGTCGTTTGTTCATGAAAAATCTCATTTGAATTTCGTCATTTCTTTTGAGTTTTTGAGCACCCTAAAGCCGGGTCGTGTCTTGAGCATAACGAAAGTATTTTTAATCCAAATAGCATACAAAACTACAATTCAACGTGAAAGAATCATTTCTCTATCTTGACTGAGAGCTGAGAAAAAAAATAAAATGTGATTTTCATATTTCATTTTTTTTTTTTTTTTTTTTTCCTCCCAATACTCATTGGAGTCTACAACTCTAGTTTTGCACTATTATAGGTCCCTACTACCTCTAAACAAAAATCGGCATTCAAATCTGTGAGTTACAAGCGTACCCATGTAACATCTTTATGGATAAGTTTGTTTGTGACATAATAGGAAGCATTAAAGATTTTACGAAGGATTTTGGAATGCAAGAATTGGATACGAGAAGAATTGGAAAGTTTAGCGCAACCCTATAGCTCAATTCCGTATGTCGAAATGGTTTTAATTACTGCTATGAAAATAAATCTTTTATAATTTATAGGGAGCTTTGAGGAGCATTTGTCTAATAAATGTTGAAATAGTCGGAAACGAGCAGCTTCTTGTCTCTTCGAAAAACTGTGTGCGAAATGCTGCTTTGTACGCCACGAAAGAAAGGTTTTTTTTGCATCGAGTTGTAACTGGCGATGAAAAATGGATTTATTTTCAGAATCCCAAACGAAAAAAATCATGGGTAACGCCAGGACAACCATCCACATCGGGTGCAAGACCGGATCGTTTTGGGAAGAAGACAATGCTGTGTGTGTGGTGGGATCAGAAGGGAGTAGTCTACTACGAGCTTCTCAAACCCGGCGAAACAGTCAATACCGAGCGCTACCGACAACAAATGATCAATTTGAGTCAGTGACGCATTGATCGAAAAACGCCCAGAATGGGCTCACAGGCACGCCAAAGTCATTCTTCAGTATATGATAACGCTCCTGCACATTCAGCCAGATTGACTAAGGAAACGATTTCTTCGCTTGGTTGGGAACTCCGATTCCTACCCCACCCGCCGTATTCACCTGACCTGGCGCCTTCTGATTATCACCTCTTCTCATCGATGGGACACTCATTGGCGGAGTTATATATATAAAGTCAAATAAGATAAACAGAAAGAGAAACAAAATTGAACAAAATTGAAAAAAAATAAATCATGAAATTAATTATTTCTAAAAGTTTAACACCTGTAAATGTATGCTATACTTCCTCTATTAATTATAACTGACACATAAATTTTAAAATATGAAATATGTAAACATCCTTGCATGTCGGCCCTCAAAATACATAACAGGTTCTGTAACCTTCCAGAGGGGAATTATATTAATTCTAGCGTATTACAATATTAATGTTCCTGCCTCACCTGAACTACATTAAATTATTAATAGAAAATTGACAATTTATTGCTAAACTAGGCATTCATTTTTTAAAACAAGTGCCTAGTGCGTGACTAAAGGGTCACACCCTACATCATTAAAAGACAACCAGTTATTTCATGTAAAAATGTCAATATTTCAGTGTGAAAATTAATTAAAGGCGTGTAACGTAATATTTTCAACTACAAGGCGGAACGTAACACGTCGATGGATAAAGTAGAACTCCCTGCTTAATCTGTATTATTTTATAAAAGGACAAACCATTTTTCGTTAGTTAAACTACTGAACTGATACGTACCAAATTTTAATTATAATATCTTTATAGTTCCAGTAAGGTTTAACAATAATAAAATCTACTGATTTTCAATTAATTTGTAATTTAAAAAAAAAAAAAACCGATAATAAGTGAATAACAGTGAAGTTTGAAAATTGACCGATAGGTGGTAATTAACCTCTCTACATGAGAGGTTACAAAGTTATATAAGTACTAAAAGTAACGTTTTCCGAGGACCGAGATCAAACAGCTAACAACATACGAATTTCAACCCCTACCAATCTCCCCTAATCCCGAAGATATTTTGAGGAAGACTTTCTATCGCATTTAGAGCTAAGGGTGGTGAACAATATCCAGCAGTCAGATCTTTTGATTTTAGGAGTTAAATCTTCGATGCTAATCTCTGTACTATATCAGTGATAAACGTAAACTATAAAATTTTATAGCAAAAAAATGCACCTCGGAAGTAATAACCTAAAAATAAACGTAATTACCTTTTTACTCCATTTCAACTGAATGAAACGGTGCCCACTACTCTTTCACCGCTCTCTTTGAAGCCATTTTTTTTAACATAAAGCATTATGAGACACATCATTTTAAAGCCAATGATATCATCTATAAGTTCTGTTTAACACATTTCTTCCCATGACATAATGATAAAAATCTATAATTTGTTGAAGTTACTTTATGTTTTTTTTTTTAGTGATTGCTTTCTGTATATGATTAAGTATTACGGGGAAAGTACGCTATCTACATAAAAAGTGTATATAACATAATTTGTTTGTAATATTGTTAGGAGTAAAATAAAAAAAAGAACACCCCGATAACATCATTAGTTTTCGAGCTGTCGGCATATAACTAGAGTTATGTTCTTGTAATGTTGTTGAAGGGGTGGGGGTCCGGGACTTAGTGTTTTTTTTAGTTTCTACTTTATATACTTACTTCCTGCCAAAATTCAGCTTTCCCCTAATGAGTTACGACAAAGCTTATTTTCTTCATACCTTCATTGACTGGGCTAGGGTTGGGCGATAGTCGATAGTTAGCACTATCGATAGGTCGATACTATCGGTTGAGAAACTATCGATAGTTGCTTCCTTTTTTTTTTTCAAAGCTATTCAATAAGGAATTTCAACTAATTTAATTAATTTAATCATCTACTTACTATTTGAAATTTGCAGGATTATAAATTATAAGATTATAAAATAAATATGAGAGAAAAAAGCTAATTTGTTTGAACATACAATAATAATGAACAAATCAAATCTTAAGAAACGAAAAATAACGAAATAATTAATTTCAAGAGTCAAGTTTGCTCCTTGAGCCACATATTTCCCGAAAGAAAAACTAGCATTTCTGCTTTCCTTTGGCTTAATGTTAATGTAGAGAAACCTTGAGTTCTAGGAATTCTGAATTCAATTTAAAAAAAAAAAACGACAATGGACAGAGACAGATCAGCATAATTCCGAGAGTTTTAAAACTTGAGGGTAAGAAAGATCTATCGATAGTCAACCCTAGACTGGGCTATGTGGTAAACCCAGCCTATATATGGTAGGTACCCTTAAATGGAGAAAACCCTGACGGAAGAGAGGAGTTCTCAAAAAATCTCCCTTACTTATTTAAATAATTGGCCGACAAACAGTACAACCTTACCGAATACTTAACCCAAGACCTTTCACAGGTTGTTCTGCTAAAGGTTTTAATTTGTATTCATTTATTTATTCATGTTTTTTTTTTTTTTTTTTATTGTCCATAGAAATAAATAACTATACTAACGATATTGTAAGGTTAATAAATATTATTTTTGAACGTGAGAAAAAGATTAAGAATCGTGAGGGGAAGAAAAAATTGACTACAATACTTCCTCAATCTTAGATAGTTCAGGAAGTTAAAACTTGGTCTATATATACATACCAAAGAATTCCAATCGGATTAATTAATGGAATCGATTATAAAAGATGGGAAAGAAGTTCTCCTATAATGAACACAACTCACAGGAAAAAAAAAAAAAAAATCCACTTAATGAGGATGACAACTTTCTGGCTGAAGAAAGAGGTTTTGAGTTGAAACTGGATCCGATTAGAATACCCAGATATACGGACCTACTTTTAGGAGAACTAATTTTATCACAAAATTCCAATATTTGAAATACTTCACCTGAACGAAATATGAACGAGAAATTTAATCCGACCTGCAAATTAAAAAAAACCTTTAAAGATGTTACAAGTACTGAAGGTTTCAGCCCCGTAGTATATCCTTTAATAATATCCCATTGATCCATTTTGACCAGATCGGGTACGAAGCGGGAGATGAGCGTCTTACTTATAATACGACTCTTTAAATATTTACTGTTTATCGTCTTAAATTTAAGATCATTCACAGTGAGCAGAAAAAGTTTTCGCAAACCAACTAAATTCACGAAAATATGATTCCTTTTACTCGCTTTATTGAAAAATATTTTTGTTTTACGCATTTATACGCTTCCTAATTCAAGTAAGAAACTCCCAATAATTAAATACTCCAAAATATGGATAATATTCAAGTGTTTGCTCTATAAGTAAGGTAAGATGGGGTAAGTGCGTTTATGGGGTAAGTGCATTTGTCCGCCATAATTTCTATTGTCATTTTGTTACATCAACTGTCATCTGTTGTATGTAGACAGAACTTCATACCCTCCAAACCTAACATACTAGAGTGCTCTACTGTAGAAGACAACCTCTCAAGGAATTTTCATAGTTCAACGTGTTGATCTAGGTGTTGTGTTTAATGAGTTGAAATTATAAAATTGTATTATATGTATTTTTCTCTATTTTTTTTAATTTCAAGGAGTAAAATGATTTCTGGGAGCTGCTTGTTTTTGCACTTACCCCATCAAAGAATCAATTTACTGCTAAGGAGTTTACAAGAGATTTATGCACTTAGCCCGTTTAGGTGGGGCAAGTGCGTAAATGGGACTTGAAATTGATTTTCCTTCGCACTGATAATTATTTTTAGGATATCAGGGAAATCAACTATATTGCTGAAAATAGTATAGTTAAACGTTTGCAATATAACAAAAAATATTATCCTAGCATTAATAGCTGATTTTGTATGTTAAGTTAAAGTTGAACTTCGCATTCCATATGATGCACTTGCCCCACTTCAGCTTACTTCTAACAATGTAAAACACCTGTTTCATTGAAATCACAGGTTAATCAGATTTTTGGCCTTTCCGCCCTACCCCTTGGTCCCATAATCAATTATACTTACTTCAACATAATCGATATATATAAAAACATGTTGCAATTAAATAGAGATATTTAAATCAAAATTCACTACTACAGAAAAAAATCTGACAGATGAAAAAAATTGCAAATTTAAATAAACTAATAAAAATGAGAATATGATAAATGGTTTAATGCATACATTTCAAATAGGCACTCCACAAACCTGCTCGTATTTATGCAACACGCACCTAATACCTGACGTAATGCTTACATGGTGCCTGAAAAATTATCTACTTTAAAAAATATTTCAGATAATAAATCCTAGTGTGACGACTTACTAAACCACATAGTTGAAATAATTTATTAGTTTCAATTGGCTGTTTACGAGGCATAGGAGTATATATTTTCCTCTTTTTATTAATGCATTAAGAATAATTGGTTACTACCACTCTTCCATATTAATATCCCAGTTTATTTTTCAGCCAAGGGCAGAAGGTAAAACACTAGAACGTTCTCATTATTATTTTAAAATAACTAAGAATATGCAAACAATAGAATTCCTCTTCGAGCAATTTGAAACTTTTTTAAAATATTCTCTCAGGTAAATGAACGGTTTGCATTGTCATTAGCAAGGTGTATTGTTTAAGAATTACTTATTACTATAATATGAATAATGTATTTCATTAGAAGGGTAATTTATTACATTAATATTAATTATTTATTAAATATTTACGCCATTTATAATGATTTATATGACAATATAGGTAATATATAAAATAACAAGTATCCATTTAGCAGCTTGGTCACACATATTGAGCAGTGTCTTGGAGTTCAGTTCATATTAATCAAATAGAGAATGAAAATATTTGGAATGTTCACATTCAATCAAAATTATAGTTAAAAAAAAAAAATTGAAAAACAAGAAACTACACTAATTATAATTATTTCTTGAAATATATATATGGTTGAATATATTTCAGACATTTAATACCTGTAAGTTAAATAATTGAACTAAAGTATTTAAAGTATTATACTACGCATTATTATTGGACGGATTGTATATAGAAAAAAAAATTATAGTTCAAAAAACTAAAAAAAACAAAAAAAAAACACGGTTTAATAGCAAACCGAAGTAAACCAATCATACTCGTAGACAAAACCTAATGATCTACATCTATTAGTATATAACATTTTTTGATTGGATTAGCCATTTTTGTGTCATAGACTCTTAATCATGACCAAAACTAACTTTTTGAGAAAGTTGGTGATATTCGTCGATTTTTGACAATCGATTGTGGCTAAACGCCTAAATCATATTCAGCTTCAGAGATGTTTTTAGACGCACAATTATTGAAGTTTAATTTAGTATTTTTCGATTTAAAGCATTTTTGTATATGTATATGTAACAATATTGTTACAAACAGGTGAAGTTAATAAAAGCGTATAAAAAAAATATAAACGGACCAATCAAAACTTTCAAATTATCTTCTTAAATCCTTAGGCTGCAGACTACATTAATATTTACTAGACAAACGTTCAAAGCTCCCAATTAAAAACAAAAGACTTATTTACATGACTATGATTAGGATGTACGGAGATTTGGGGCTCCACTAAACCATCCAATTCATCTCGTATCCTTACAATCCAAAATCCTTCGAAAAATCCTCATTGCTCCTTACATTGTCATCTATACCTCATTATAACTCATCCACATCTAAATGAAAATAACCATTATATTTATGAATCATTAGAAATAATAAAATCGTTTAAAACCGATCCAGATTTTTGTTTAAATTATCAGATAAACATTTCCAATATCCTCATTTTAAATTTGTTTCCAATAGAAACGGAAAAATCCTATAAGTCATAGGGGAAATCCCATGGTAAACCCCAAACATTTAACCTACCTGCCTCCTTGTAACATAGTGCTGATGTGTTGAACATTTTGTACGCTTTAGAACTGAAGATGAATGTTTAGTATTCGAACCTATTATTCTAATAAAATAAATCCAACAGAAGTGGCAATTAATTCATCAATCCCAATCATCCATAAAGATCTTTATGTGCCATATGTTGCTGATTTAGCCCAAACCAGATTCCTATAGTAAGCTTCATAACCACTAGTTTCTCAGCTTTCCAATCCATTTCCGATAATCCTTCTTCTAATCCAAAAATTATTATTGAAGTGTTACAAGTGAGTAGTTCTTCACAAGTTATATACATGTTATTGTTACCATTATGATCAAATTTATTTGTTATATATTGTGTACAGTTGTAAATATCAATAAATAGTTTTTTAAAAAAAAAGAAATAAATTAAAATTCAACCAGATAAAATCAAACTTGTCTGTTTGATATAGTCTGTGAAAACAAGATTTGTGGGCTTTTCATTATCCGCACGAGCTTCTAAATAATCCCTGCCCATATGGAATGCCAACTCATACATTAAAATCAAAAATGGATGTCTAATTATGCTTTATGTTATCTTCAAACACCTCGACAGTACAACTTTAACCAGGTTAAAAATGACTGCTATGCGTGAAAATATCATTGAAGAAATAAAGCTCAATTGCATACTTCAATGCATGGTTTTTATCTTATATGTTTTATCACCATGATTAAAATTATTTTAGTTCTTTACTTATGAGAGCGAGCAAAGCCTATCCCCGTCGCGGCTTCGATAATACTAAGTGCTGATAATAATAATAATAATAATAATAATTCAGATGGTAAATGCCAGAAAACGCCATCCTTAATCCTCCGTGGCGAGATTGTATCTTCCCAGAAAAATTGGAGGTCGAGGCCTAACCAGCATTTTTAAGGCATTGCCGTGAGCAAGAAGAACATCTCCGAGATTACTTCAAATCTAAAGTTTCCAGAGTTGCCTCCAACATTGTAGAATTAGATGAAAAATTTACTGCTTTGAATTTGGCACCATCAGAAAAAACTTTTTAAATTAACATATTTATCGTGACGTATTAATTAAACAAGTAGTTAAAATATTGCCTTTAATTAAATCAATTTAGTTCTTATCGTTATTCTAGCTTTTATTTGGCATCGACAGAAACCACTTCAGCACCAACCCAAGAAAATCTTCTAGATTCTTGGAAAACTAAAGAATTACATGGAAGGTTCTACCACTCTATTACAACCACTGGAACTGACGTTGATGCCTCTCTTATGTGGCTGCGTAAGGGCACCCTATTTCCAGAGACTGAAGGATTCCTATTAGCGATCCAGGACCAGGTGATTGCTACAAACGTTTATAGACGTCGAATATGTGGCGAACAAATTAATGAAATCAATCCAGCATATATCCTTTGGGTTTCAGACTCTGGCAGGTAAAGAATATTTGCAGAGGCATAACAGCTTTGCGAAAATAGTTCACCAAGCTGTGGCCAATAGATACGGGATTTTGGAAAAAAAGCGGAAGTACCTTATTACAGGTATAACCCAAAGCCTATAATTGAAACAAAGCATATAAAACTATATTGGGACCAAGCTATTTTGACAGATCACACTATCCCTCACAACAGACCCGATATTTTAAGAAGAAGAAAAAGAAGAAAATGAACTTTATTCTGGGACTACTTGTCCCCTAAGAATAACATATGATTACAGTACATAGGACAATCATCTGGCTATGATAATTATTAATAATAAATAATAAAAATTGATAAATAATTAAATTATATGTTACAAAATAACTGAGACATCTTGTAAAAGGATACATCTTATGTATAGTATTATAATGTATATTACATAAATATTCATGTTTGACATTAGCTCGGAACATTGAAAATGAAGGAGGTAAAGGAATAAATGATGTTTAAAGGAAGTAAGAGTGGATCTTTTTCGAATTGTGATGGGCAATGAATTCCATAACGAGAAAGCACGGATAATAAAGGATTTCTCGAAGGATGCAGTTCGATGCGCCGGAGTGTATAGGTTCATGGGTTGGGTTCTAGTATTTAAGAGGTTAATGGAGGAGCGCAGAGTAAGGTCATGGATATAGGTGGGTTTTTTGGTTTTCGAGGTTTGAAATATGAGAGCACCCAGGAAGTATTTCAAAATTTACTTGTTAATAAAGAAAATAAATCAGCAGCTATAATCGAAATAGGAGTGCCAACGGATGATAATGTTCATCGCACGGCTGCTGAGAAAATGAGGAAATATTTGGATCTAGGCGAAGAGCTGAAACACCTGTACCGTCTTGAAAATGTGAGGGTGTTTCCATTGATCATTTCTAGTAATGGCTTGATCCCGGAGATGGAAAATAATTCATTATATTAGTTAACTAGCATATCCCGTCGCTGCTTCGCCCTCTCTCATAAATAAAGAACTTAATTTTTTTAAACTAAAAATTGAATTTCATTTGTTTATCGATAAAAATCTTGTATTGAAGTATGGGATTTAGCATTATTTCTTCAATGATATTTTCACGCAAAGCATTAACCTAGTTAAAATTGTATCCACCTGTTTGGATTTTAAAAGTATATGGGTCATTTTCAAATAAAATGGCAATTTAGCTTTCTAGAAAACCCAAAAATCCTCAAAAAAAAGTTACTTATTCATGTTCTGTAGCATACTGGGATGTTACCACACTGCTTGAGAAAATATACCTGAGTCGGTTCGTCATATTTCCAGTTCCTTGATTTTTAATGAATTTTAAGAGAAATAAAACCTTTAATAATTTGACGTACTTTACCGGGTTTATACCTTGTCAGATTATAATTTTTATTCAGGTTTTGGAAAGGATTGTAAAGGTTGCTAATTTAAAATAATTTCCCAGGAATAGCAATAGTAATAAAGTTTGTGTGAAAAATTATCATTTTTCCAAAAAAAAATTTTTTCCACATTATTAAAAAGTTCATGGATTTTATTATTGCTCCCCCACCAATGTTATTAATATCTGTTAAGAATTTTTAGACCCTTTCAATAATCCTACGAAAAAATTATTATTAACTAATTAATTCATTTATTTTTAATTGCTGGTAACGTATGTCAAAAATATGTTCACACTTAATGGTGACTAAGAGAAACATGCATGAAAAACTAAAAGTCTTTAAAAAGCATTTATTATGTTTTTATAGGTGTGAGCCTCTGTAACAGCCAAATTAATTGATGATTCAAAATGAAAATGACTTTTAGTCTAAACGACATCAACAACATTACAAAATGCTACTGTGTGTGTGTGTGTGTGTGTGTGTGTGTGTGTGTGTGTGTGTAAGAAAAAAGAAGAAGGATTTTATTGCATAATTTTGTTTTGTTTTTTACAATAAATTTAAGAAATGGGACCACAAATTAAACGTGCGTTACCAAAATTTTACCATACGATACCGCAATGGTAACGTATGTCAATTATAACGTATGTCAAATTTTAGTATTTTTAATTAGAAAAAGATTATTTAACTAGAATTTTTTTCAAATACAATGGGTTTGAAACATTCGTAATGTTGAGAACTACAAACTGTAAAAACATAGATTGGAAGTGGTGAATTCAATGGGAGAAAACAATGGTAACGTATGTCAAAATGAATTAAGGCACTCACTATGTTTTAAGAATCAAGGTCGTCTTACTTCAGTTGATACAGCGACCTGGGCTTTTGGTTGGGAATGGTTACAATACATAGTCTGGAGGGTGGTAAGATGCAATCCCGACTCCCCTAGTTCCAGAACCCACTCTTCTACACCCGATCACGTACATCGCATGAATAAATTCGGAAATTCTCGGACACAAAGAAAATCTTTTCTCAAGCCCCCGAAATTTCATATTTTCAGTAGAAAGTTCTATTTTATTTAATATACAAATAATTTAAGAAAAAATAACAAAGAGAATAAAATGAAAACAAATTACTATACTCTTTGTGAAGGTTAGAAGTTGAAAACTTGACCTGTGGACAATAACGTATGTCAAAATTTTCAAAAATTAATTTTATCTTTTTCTTTAATAAACATTTGAAATTGAAGTTTTAAGGCATAAATTAATTTTGTAAAATGAACTCGACAAGATAAAATCAACAACAGTGAAATATGTGTTGTAAGTGTTTTTTTATAGCCATTCAAAGTGCTGGGACAGCAAATTGCCATTTTATTTGAAAACCACCCATATGACAGTTTGGCAAAGCCCTCAAGACTATACATTTTAATTACTATTATAATATAAATTTATTATTATAAACCTTCCTAGAACTATGAAGATGTAGTTAAAATTTGTTTCAAATGGATTTAAGAGTTTTACCATTAAAAACTCAGTTGAATGGCCGCGTATCGGTCGATTTTGAAACTGCACTGGGATTCGCATGTAACTCCATATATTTATAGTTTTTTTTAAAATAAAAATTGAATTGAAACTAAATAAATTTTATCAAAAATTTCTAGCTCTATATAACACCGTACTTTTGTAACCTCTCTCGATTGGTGCTCGATTATCAAACTTCACCACGCACCACAGACATATCGATTTTTTATGGCAATATAATTGAAAATCTTAAAATATTATTATTGCTAAACCTTTCAGGAACTATGAAGATGGTGTAGTTAAAATTTGGTACAGATTGGTTCCTTAGTTTTCACGGTTAGTGATCACAGAAGAAAAATTGCTTGTCCTTTTATATAAAGTATCGATTAATTCCTATATACTATATACCATCATGTGTACCTCGAGTAAAAAAGTATACTATCAATAAATCATAAATTCCTTAAATATTGGTCCTTCACTAAATGAAAACATTAACATCAATGTCAGTGAGCAAATATTCAATATATAACAAAATTGCATGCCTTCAATGCATTGCATATCGAGATCAAGTAACAAGTGAGAATAGAAAAAACAACTGAACGGTGAGTAGTTGGAGATAAAAAAAACTTATTATGCGGTCGTTTATATTTCTGGTCGAGCACTGAGTCAGGGGCAGACAGCTAGTTGTATGGACGACACGCCGTTACAATACAAAGACTCTCTCGATAGTATTCCCTTGTTATGTCACACCATCTTCAAATCAAGGCTACTTTTTCAGCCTGCCAATAAAATCTTATCATTCCGTTCTTTTTTTTTTTCTTCTTCTTCTTCTTTTATTGACCACATTTCAAGGAAAAACGCTATCTGAAAAAGAGAATACTCCTTGCAGAGGTCGAAGCCATCATTAGTTGGATAATACGCCCTCTTCTGGAAGACCGAATAACCGTGAATAATAATAGAAAAAAAAACAAAAAAAAAAACGTGAATTTAACAGACGACAATTAGTCGATTATACATTTCGTGATATCTGCAATTACGGTGATTGGAGCTCTAGACATTTTTATTACACCTACCATTTACTAAAGTGCCATTTTTTTTTTTTTTTTTTTTTTATCGGAAATTTTGCTGACGTGGTCGCAGTATCATACGATAATGGCTTCACGGAATTGTTCCTAAATCGGAAGGTTTGATTTAACAGATATTACACCATACTATAATTAAGTTAATTTTTAGAGAAAAAAAAAACCGACTTCAAGATTAGACCTGCATGTACAAACTTGAACTAAAAAGTAAAAAACAATATTTTATTACTTCAAAACAAAGAGCATTAAAGGACAATCAACGAATTATCAATAATTATACACATATTTAATATTTATTATCAGTTATTTTTGAAGTCGGTGCCAGGCAAGAAGAAATTAAAATGCTATTTTTTTTTTACTTTTTAGTTCATGTAGGTTTAACCTTGAAGGCGTTTTCTTTTCTAAAAATTAACTTTATTTATCAATCTTAATTGGTAAGTGAGGGTAATTTTTTTTTTTTTTTTTTTTAATTTTTAGTTCCAGTTTGTACATGCAGGTTTAACCTTGAAGTCACAAGACTAAAACGACAAGAAGCTGCCCGTAATTACAGACTGCTTCAACATTTACTAGACAAACGTTCAAAGCTCCCAATTAATTACAAAAGACTAATATACATGACTGTGATTAGACCTATCTGGATGTACGGAGTTGAGCTTAGGGGCTCCACTAAACCATCCAATTCATCTCTTATCCAATTCTTACAATCCAAAATCCTTCGAAAAATCCTAAATCTTAATGTTCCATATGTTGCAGATTTAGTCCAAACCAGATACCAATCCTTTCATAGTAAGCTCCATAACCACTTAAATCCCCTAATTTCTCAACTTGCTTCCCACACCATTCCTGATAATCCTCCGAGGCGTCTGAAAAGAAGATGGCCCTGAGACCTTCTGGTGTAGAATTCTTATTTAAGTGCTACTGATGAGTAGTTCTTTATAAGTTTTGTCACGTTATTGTAATAGGTAACAGCACATTTACTTGATGTATAAATATTGTACAGTTGTAAATTTCAATGAATTGTTATTTAAAAAAAAAAAAGTCTGTTCTTGATTTTTTTTTTTTTCTTAAAAAGCGCTGAGTTGAGTTCTATAAAATTGTTATAAGTCGATCTCTGAAGTATCACCTATCGATCAAAACAAAAGAATCATCAAAAGCGATTAATTGAACAAAAAATATAAAAACAAAAGAACATCTTTAAAGTATAAAACCGACACCACCATTTTCCTGCTAAACGTTTTTTTTCACCTTAAAAAATGTAACATTTCGATACGTTCTAACTCCATTTGTGTTACTCGAATCAAAAATTTGACAATAGTTTTTTAGTCAGAAATTTAATAGAGAATATTTTTGTTACATAACATTTGTCACTAGGGCCTACTGTTCATGAGGTATAGTGGTTTGAATGAAAAAAGTCAGGTGTGCTTAATTTTTTTTTTGTATTTCTAAACCTTTTTTTGACACGCTCTAGCACTCTAGGGGTTGCTTGGATCGAAAATTTGACGGTACTTCTCTCGTCAGAAATTTAAAGGAGAATATTTTTGTTATATAACATTTGTCACTAGAATCTAATGTTTAGGAGAAATATTTGTTTGAATGAAAAAAATTAACGTTTGCCTACATTTTTTAAGTAGTGTTGGAGCTTTTTTTACACGCTCTCTCGAAAATTTACCGACAGTTCCCTTATTAGAAGCAGTAGATTATAGATAAACATATCCATGGTCACTTGTTTTCAGTCAGTCAGGGAGAAACAATTGAGAGGTGATTTCAAAAAAAAAAAAAAAAAAAAAAAAAAATTAATTAGAAGTGTAATTATTATAAATACCGGAAACAGAATAACGTTTACTTAAACATTTTATGAAGATTATGCACAGATACCATTATAAAAAGGGAAATCGCCCTTCTGTCGTATTCTTTTATTACAAGACTAGAATACCTCATTAGGAAGGTAGTGCGAACTAGGAAAGGCCTAACGATGGCTAATAAAATTTCCAAAGAGGGTATTCAACGATGTTGATGTGGTGCCCATTAATGTTGGAGGGTAAATAAGTGGAAACCATTAAATTAAACACAACAACCCTCATTAAAGCCGGTAAAAGGAATTGGGCAAGTAATTAAAAGCGATAAAACAAAATATATGTTTAGTATTAGGAACGTTGATAATTACGGCAAGATTTACATACATACACAGGGTGAGTACCTCTTAGTGTAAAAAAAAAAAAAAATCGGCCGAAACTAGATCAAAAATATAGCAAAATACCGCAGATATCACCTTTCTATTCCAAGCCGTAGCAGATATATGGTAAATCAAAGACTTTTTTGAGGAAATCACGTTTTTTTACCATAAAAACTGTAATATCTCCATTTTGTTTAAATATTTTTCAAATTTTGACCACATTTTCGGATTTAGCATTAAATTTTCTTTAATAGCTGAGTACCTGTAACCTCGAATTTTAAAAACTTGGTATCTAAAGAACAGCTTGATCTTCACCTTATTTGGGGAAGTCACAATGTCTTATATTACTTCAACGCTCACCGTTTTTTGAAATAACTATCCACAAAACTGCAAATCTCACTAAAAACCTACAAATTTAATAAGCTTACGAATAATATGTTAAACGTAAAGATTTCTTTTCGATTTTATGAAGAAATACACTTTTGAAACCGACAAAACATGGTGTTCTCATTTGGCATACAAATCAGTAACTCGTGTAAACAAAACATTATAACAATCCCTTATTGCAAATATGCATTTTAAACATAATAAACTCTTCATTGGAATAAAAAGCAAAGAAAAAAATTATTGTTTAATAGAAAATAAAGGAAAACAGTCAATAAAGTGACAACAGATCAATTGTTCTTATGTTATTACATTTATTAATATGAAAAAAAAAATAAAACGTGATTTTCATATTGTATTTTATTTTCTCGGCTCCCAATGCTCAATGGCGGCTATAACTCTAGTTTGGCACTATTATAGGTCCCTACTACCTACAAAAAAATCGGCATCCAAATCTGTGAGTTACAAGTCAAAACTTCTCCTTGTTAGATAATTTTAACTAATGATTGGTGTTTTATTTATTATCTTGTTAAAATTGCACTGATTGGGTATTTGAAGATTCCGTAAAAGCATAATTGTTCAACTTTCAATTTTTAACCATAATGTATGAGTTAAACGATACATAATGATCTGAATATACCATACGCCCTCGACCTTATACCCCTTAAATTTTCAAAATTCCATCGCAACTTTTCCTTTCATCCTAACCCACTAGCTCAATCATTATCCGCTTCCACACATCCTGATAACCCCCTCGCTGACAAAAACGGCAGTGGCCCCGAGATCTTTTGTAAAATTACTTATATTAGAGTTCTGGCAATGGCCAGCTTCTCGACTCTTGCCCTTAGTGAATGTACTATAGCGCTCTCACTCAGCCTAAACTGGTTTTTTACAGCTGACGAAGCTGAGAGAGAAGAGCTGGGACTTCTCTGTTCCTGACTTATACCTCCACTCTTGGAGTTTGGAAGTTGTGGGATCCCTAGGATGAGTAAATATTGTAAATAAAGTACGATTGTATTTTTAATTTAATTTAATTTTTTATTATTACTATCATTTTTATTTTATATTTTTTAGTTTCCCTATTTCATTTTATATGTACATATTTTCTATAATTTTTATATTACACCTATATGCATATTGTTTCTGAATAGCATAGTTATTTTCCTGCCTCTTGTTTTTTTAAAATTTTTTTTATTTTATAGATACATTTTTTTTTATCATTGTATATTCTGCGTGAATGTAATCATACGACATTTATATTACGTATTGCCCGCATTGTAATAATTAATCAATAAAATTTTCAAAATAAAAACGATTCCTGTTTGCATACTCACTCATATCACATAACTATTCAACAACACATCATGACACAATTAGTAGAAACATATTGACCTTTAGTAGAACCTAACCTTTGGTCGTTCCTGTTTAAATATTCATTAGTACATTATGTTAAGTTAGCCATTGATCCATCGATGAGTTTAAAATCAGCTGTATAACACAGTGACCGTGGGAAAAGTAATTTTAGATGGTCAAGTTGCTCATACATTCGATAAAAAATATATTTGTTAAAATTGGTTACTGTACAGCAGAATACAAGTAAAGTTCCAGAGGTTATAATTATTCTGTTAAACAAGATTTATGAAATATTCTGTTTAGAAGAAAAAAAATATGGCGAGGGATGAACACATATTACACTCGAGTGCAAAACAACCGGCGCACCTTGAACGTCGCATATTGTTTGTTTTTTCTCTTTCACAACTCAATAAAATTTGCCAATTTTTTTTTATATATATGTAGTAGATATATTCTGTTTATATGACACAAAAGGACGAATAATAAAACATGCAATTTAAAGCAAAAAAAATATCAAACAAAAAAGTAAACATTTATTGATTTTGTAAAAAAAAAATAAAACCTCTAAACTTCGTTTACAATATGCAAGAAACACACACATATATATATATATATATATATATATATATATATATATATAACATTCATATACAAGGAATATAAGCGTTCAAAGCTCCTAAATAATTACAAAAGAATGTGGGACGAAAGCCCTCCGAATAAACTGAAAATGATTAAAAAAAATGTAAAACCCTGGAATACATCCAGTCGCCAAAGCCGTAGAGAGGAAGTCGTACTGACGAGACTCAGGATAGGCCACACCAGATTAACACACTCCTATCTTTTCACAAGGGGGGCTCCGCCCAGGTGCAAATACTGTAGTGGTATACTAACGGTGAAACACATTTTTCAGGAATGCCCTTTTTTTACATCGCGCCTAAGTAGCTTAGGACTGAACACGGACCTTCCAACAATCTTGGGAGACAACAGTGAAAAAATAAAATTGGTGTTCAAGTTTCTGAAATTAAATGGCTTGTTAACGGAGGTTTGACACAGAAGATAAATAGGCAATAAAATATAATTCGATATAAAAGATATCAATAAAAATAAGATAAGTAATGCAATACAGGTGTGGAGAATGAAATAAGAAAGAAAATATGGCGTTAATAACCGATGCTGTTGTACGCCATGAAAACCAAATAAACAAACAAACAAACAATTACAAAAGAATTATTTACATGACAATAATTAGACCCATTTAGACATATAGTGCTCAACTAAACCTTCCAATTCTTTTTGTATCTCATCCTTCCAATCCAAAACCCCTCATAAAATCCTCAATGCTCCTTATTATGTCACAAGCAAACTTATCTATAAAGGTTTTAATGTTCCATATGTTGCTGATTTGGCCCAAACCAGATATCTATCCTTTCTTAGTAAACCTCTAATCCTTTCCACTAACCTCTAATAGCTTTATATTAGAAGGTCCTGATACCATTATCTTTTCTGAAGCCTTAAAAGAAAAGAAACTGCTCGTCGATTTTAACTACTCGAACATTTACTACACAAACATTTAAAGCACTCAAAAGAATTTTTTACATAACAGTAATTATAGGGGAAGGTGCTATACCTAAAGCACAGTTGTACCAGTGGACATTTTTAATTAAGAGAGAGTGGGAGGAGGGAAATTGAAATTGTTAGATTGGTAGTGCTGCAAGCATCTCCTGCAGTTGTAAGTGTGTTTTCAAGATTGTCAGATCAACAGTTTAGTAGAAATTATTATTTTTAAGTTTTTTTCTTCCAAATCCTGACCAATCCAACCAGTCATTTTAAATTTTTTAACATTTACACTTAGAAATTTTCTAGGCAGCAATATTTCATTGGGTTGTCCGATAAATATATCATAACTTCATATGTTTTCATATCAGTTATCACTTACGGATTTTGTGAAACAGAGCTTTCAACACAACATGGCGTTCAGTTGTACCTGTGGACACCATTGCCAGCTGAACCTGTGGACAGATAGAGTGTCCACAGGTACAACAGATTTTTTCTTTATGTTTATTAATTTATTATTTCAATTATAAATATTGCGGAAAAGTTTGTAGGCATTCCGCGTGATATAAAATGCTTAAATTTGGATAACTACTATTCGTATAACCTTTTTTTTTAAAGAGGAGAAAACTCACCACTCACTATTTATAACAAACTATTCAACTAGTGAAGATAGTGATTTCAGAAATGTGATCTTGACTGATCCATCAAGAGAAGACAGTAATTTTTTGGATGAATCGATGAATGATTATGAACAAGGTAAAGAAATTGAAGATGAAGAAATATATTTTGGTAGCTATGTTTTGTGTTGTAAAGCATTTTATAGCTTTCATAAAAGAAAAAGTAAACTCGTTCAAGTTCAACATTTGCTACTTGAAGAAAATTTTATCAAATGATAGAATCCCAAAATTTATTCTTCCGGATATCGCTACTGATTATGAAATTGAAATAAGAGATATCAAAAGAAAATTACCACCGCCATCTTTTATAACTGGAAGATTATGTAAACAATTACATTTTCCTACATCTTTTCATGGATACGATCTCAAATGATTCGATTTTTTCCATAAAAAAATGTCTGAGACACTCGTTAATAATAATTATAGGTACATAAAAGATTTATTTTTGTTAAAATGTTTAAAAATAAGTTGTTTCTATTTACTTTCATACGCTAAATTTATTGCTGTCACTTTTCTAGTCGACCTTCTAGTTTAATAATCAAGTCGACTTTTCTTGTTAAAAATTCTATTTTGTTTAGTACATTTTATAAAAAAATATTGCTGATGTGTTTCTCTAAATATCATTTCAATTATCTCTATAAACCTATGAAGAAATGAATGTCCATAGGTACAACCACTAGTGTCCATAAGTAGAATGGGGGAAGGTACCTATGGACACTAATCAGTAAGTTACAAAACATCATTTTCTGTAAAAATAAAATTACTTTTCAAAATAAAGACATCAGGGATCGATAGCCCCTTAAATTTCTTATCTAATGGTACAAAAACCACTCAGATAAATAAAGCACCGAAAATTAGAAAAATTTATAAGTGAAAATTGTCCACAGGTACAGCACCTTCCCCGATCCATTTGGACATACGAAGATGAGCTTTGGGGCTCCACTAAACCTTCCAATTATTCTCTTATCCAATCATTACAACCCAAAATCCTTCGCAAATTCCTTAATACTCCTTATTATGTTACAAACAAACTTATCCATAAGGATCATAATACTCCATATATTGCCGATTTGGCCCTAAACAAGTACCTATCTTTTCGTAGTAAGAAGATAGGCAAGAAACATAATGTAGAACTTTTATTGAAGAGCTACTAGTGGGAGTTCTTTACTTTACATGTTATTAGTATATCATTGTAATAATTTCCCTAAAATTTACATGTTGTACATAATGTATACAGTTGTAAATATCAATAGATTGTAAAAAAAAAAATAATTAAATAGAACGTGCATATACTCAAACACATATACATCCATATGTACATCGGGGATCCAAAAATATGTAAATTATAATGTCAGAAAAAAACTGCCGATCTATTACCATACTTCCTCCTTTTCAGGTCGTCTAGGAAGTAATAAAAACGTAGAATACATTAGCTATATTTTCTTTCCTTTTTTTTTTTTTCTTTTTTTTATTTTATAATTTCCCTTTGAGATGACTGGGATATTTTAAGTAAAATTAGCATCTGCTACTGACAGTTAGCCAGAATTGCCGGCTATGAATTGCCGAATATTTACTTCCTGGATGTTTTAAAACCAGTTTTAAGGTAAGGTTAACATATATTAAAACAGTGATAAATCGATCCTTTAAAGCAGGGAGTTGCTACTTCTAAACAAGGTCTAGGACAACGGCCTTTTGGATGTCCTTCCAAAGGGGTCGAGTGTTCAAACGATTATAAAACCATTAGTACCATTAGCCGCCGCTAGAGGAGTCCATCAGTAATTCTTTTTATTTTAAGAATCGATTATTCAGAAAAAAAAAGGTGTGTCACCTGATCATTTGAACTAAGTGATGTCCGGCCATCAACTTTTAGAGTTTTAGTACAATACTTTCTTTAAATTGTATACTAGCTTTTTTTAAGAGTGTTTTAAATGTCCAAAAGTAGGGGAAGAATTTCTTTCTAGAAAGAAAACGTTGACACATTAGAACTAGGATTGATGAATTAACTTCCACTTCTATTGGAATCATTTTATTAGAATACTAGTTTCGAATGTTAAACATTCAGTTCTAAACCATACAAAATTTTCAACACATCAGCACTGCGGATATATATACCTGGGGAGATCTAACAGATATCTGAAATATATCCATCGTGGAAAGGAAAAGGGGCAGATAGGTTAAATGTTTAGGGTTTACCATGGCATTTCCTCTATGACTCATTGGATTTTTCCGTTCCTATTGCAAACAAATTTAAAATGGGGCTATTGGAAATGTTTATCTGGTCATTTAATCAAAATGATCAAATTAATCAACCGATCTGGATCGGGTTTAGTCGATTTTATTACTTCTAACGATTCATAAATATTTAATTTGAGGCTATTTTCTACCTGATGTATTATTTTTAATCCCAAATTTTTATTGAATTTATGGTTATTTTCATTTAGAAGGACAGCGAAATTGGAATTTTGGATGTTATTATTGAATGTTCTTTTACACTTAGATTTACTACACGATCGGTAAATCAAAGAGTAAAAGAACATATAAGAGCCTACCTGCCCCCTTCCCCACTCCACGATGGATATATTTCAGATATGTGTTAGATTTCCTCAGGTGAGTACCAATATTTGATTTGATGTCTTGAATTTTTTTAAAACTTTAGTATATATAATCCATGTAACATAGTGCTGATGTTTTGAAAATTTTGTATGTTTTAGAACTGAAGATGAATGTTTAGCATTCGAAACTAGTATTATAGTAAAATAATTCCAATAGAATTGGAAATTAATTAATCAAACCTAATTGTGTTGATCCTTCTATACCATCATGCGTATCATAAGTGGGTATGTAGCATGTCTTAGAACGAAAACATATGGGACTTTTAGATCATTTTCGATAAGTTTGTGAATTTTAAGAAGGGTTGGATACGCTAAACGTGGCCGCTTGTGTTAATGGAAGGATACCGCTTTAAAGTTTTTGAAAAAAAAAGTACAGCGTACAATATTTGGCTCAAAAATCGAAGAACATACGGGGGAATTGAGAGGGTTTCACAATGCGAATCTGCATTTTATTTTATTTTATTTTTTTTTTTGCATCACATCTTCCTCTGAATATCTTAAAATAATTATTTGCTTATGAGTTTTTTATCTTTGAGATACATTAGCTTGGTATCTAAACAATTCATACTATCAAACGGATCGCCCATTATTTCTCTACCACAGAGAACATTGAACAATTAAGTCTATCTAGAAAGACTATAGCCTAGAAGCAATAATGATCAAGATAAACGGCAGGTAACTTCAATTTAGATTCGTTCCTGAACGGCTCATTCGGTGGTTAACAGTCGCAACTAATATCGATACCTGATAACGTTTCTACGATTGCAAGGTTTACATTCGCAGCCTGAGTATTAAAAAGATGATGAACACACCACGAGTGCTATGGCCTGAAGGTGACCTGTTAATAGCTTCAAGTTGGCAAAACATTTTCTTGGCAGATCGGCAGGCAATATTTCCCTGCCTTTAATCTCGTTTTTTTTTTTTTTTTTTTTTTTCTCTATCTCTTCTTCGATAGCATCTTTTCTTATGCTCCCTAATTATGGAAAAATATAATCTATATGGCTGTCATAAAAGAGAAATCAAAGCATAATTATTTGCGGCTTTTCAATTATATTCAGAATGCAATAAACATCATAAAATATTCAAGATCGATGCACTGTTGGTAAAACCTTCCCGGAGTTATTTAACAAACAAATATTCGTAATTAGGATTGATGAATTAAATGCCACTTCTATTGAGATTATTTTATTTGAAAACTAGTTTTCAAATAAAATAATCTCAATAGAAGTGGCATTTAATTCATCAATCCTAATTGTATTGATCCTTCTATATCATCATGCGTACCTCAAGTGAAATATTCGTAAGGAGCGGAATATGAAATATTATATAGATAATAATAACTAAAAAGTACAAAGACATTCACAACAATAAAAAACATTGCAACAATATTCAGCTTCCCGTTCTTCTATCTGCTTCCCAAAAGTCTGTATTTTCATCTGTAACCCAAAAAATATTTGGATATGATACAAACAATAACATCAAAAAACGTTACTTTCGTTAACAGACAATATCAGGTTTAGAAATGTATAATTATTTCTTATAGATATTCAAACAAAATATTTATTTAATTTTTTTAGTGGCGATTCAAAAAAAATATTAATTTCAGAGCGTCCTCACAAAAGTATTATTTTTATTACGCTAGATAGCACCGCGGGAGTTCAGAAAGAAAAACATCCTTTTTTGGTTTATTTAACATAAACACATAACGTTATTACAATAAACAAAATTTATAACTATTTTTATATTTATTGTAGAAGATCCCGAATTGAATTATGAGTAATATTATGTGACGGATGTAGGTAAACAGAACAGATGTTTACTGTACTGAGAGTTGGACAACGGCTGCGACAGCTTCCAGCTTAGAAGACAAATTAATTTCCTTATAACTAATACCTTTTTTAAAGGCGAGAGTAACTCCCCCACAAGCCTATGTATTACGAGAAATAGATTTATAAATACAGTTAAAAGAAGATTTTAAAGCTGGCTGATTGGCTTTTAAGTGAGTTTCCTGAATCGAAACAATTGAGGCATTATAACTAGAAATTAGTAATTGTAAATCATTATAGTGGCGGTATATACCATCACAGTTCCAATTTAAAATTAACATATGTAGAGGTATTTACAAAAAAAAAAAAAAAAAAAAAAAAAATAAATAAAATAAAATAAAATAAAACTTAAAACAGTAGTTATGTAAGGTTAGTTCTATGTATTATCATTAGTATCAATGATGGAGGTGTTCTTTATATGGTTTTGTAGCCCTTTTATTATTTTAGTAAATCTGCTTTTTAAACCTTTTGTGGGGAGAACAGAATACAAATCTGAGAACATATTTATAATGGAATCAAGATCCTTAGATAATTCTAGGGATGCTGATACTGGGTCTTTTGTAGTAATCACGTTATCTACTAATGAACATAGTTGAATATACGTAAGTGGATAGTTTTTTCCCGGTGAATCAATTAGCTTTCTAATCGGAATTAAGGCATCAGCTACAGTTTGTTTATCCGGAGTAATTTGGGTGCTAGGCGTTTTTGTGTAACAAGCATTGGAATCCAGATTCTGTAAATCATTAATAGTCCCCTGGTTGCCTCCTTGTTCGGATCCCAACTCGCGACTACTGATTGATGGGTCATGGATGGAATTTAGTTTATTTTTTTTACAGTAATATTACAATGATCCCTGGGATCTATTGAATTAATTTTTAGGTTATTTTCTAATTGATCTGGGTTTTTAGTTGACATTGTTTTATTTACAATTGAAATTTTGGTTCAAAATTAAGTGATTATATTTTTAAAGAGTAATACTAAAAATAAAACTTTTTGTATTTCTTTAAAATAAGACACACTAAAATTAAAATTATAAAAGTCTTTTTTTTTTTCTTTTAAACTAATAAACTACAGTCGGTTTTGAAAATTGATTGATAAAAAAACTGCACCGACTCATGGTATATTAGTCCAGTCAATAAACACATTGTAGAGTCCATGAAATATGCGATAATTTTTGACTTTATAGCTTCGTTAGGAATAGTAAGAAGGTGAATATACTCCTTGAAGTCCCCGCCTCTTAGGGGTGAGCTTACGGTGGAGATAGGGGAAAGGTTAAATTTTTTTAGTTATTTCTCGAAAACGGTTGACTCTAGAAAAATATTTTTGAAATAAAAAATTAAAGCTCATTAAATTACCTATAAAATAGTATCTATAAATATTTTTCGAACTTCAAACGGTTTTCGAGATATACGTTATTTAAAATAGATAATTTTCGAGAAAAAAAAAAATATTTTTACCTCACTTTTTTTTACAAAAATCTGCTTCTTGTGCCTTTCACTATCGTTTCTCAGAAAAATTGTCCGATTCAAATTTGGAAAGCATTAAATTTACTTTAATTTAATATATACGTTTTTTTAATTAATTGTATCATATAAAGCATTTACTCCTCTTTATTTATTGTAAAAAAATGTGACATGTTTCGGGATCAAGGTCCCATCATCAGACTGAAACAGTATTCACAAATCACTATAATCATTCTCAAACATCAAAACAATACAATTCTAATTTCGATTAAGCTACAATATATCTCATTATAAATTTACCTTTAAAACTATCACTTGGTGTTAGCACACCGTGTCAGTGTCATGTAAATGGTCAATAAAATAACTCTTCTATTCTCAAGGGTACAAGGGTCAATCCTAATCTTAACTATTATAGCTGTTATTAGTTATAAGTTGGCCAATCTTATATTATTAATTTGTTAATTATACCAGCATATATAGTTCCTATTTTATCTGTCTCCATTTTATAGTTTATTAATTGTTTTATTAATGTAAATGGTTATTACAATCCAATATAATGTTTATTACAATCTAAGCAGTCAATCTAATATATGACATATTTCCTATTCATATGTTCTATTTCGTTCTGTGTTATTATATTTTTTATTTTATTTGTGCTATATAATGCAATGTCTATTTTAAAATTTTCATTTTTTAATTTCTTGATTACTTTTTGAGCTAATTCTCATATATATTTTAATCTTTTATATTTCTTAATATATATTGCATTGTTTATATGTTTTGTTATTTTTTCATTATTTTTATCATTTTGATCTATTTTCGTTATTCCTTGTAGTACTATAATATTCAGTTATTTTCATTTGTTCTATTACTTTAGTGTTTTTATTATTGTTTTTAGTATATTATTATTCTTTATTTCATTTCTTAATATTTGTTCATTAATTATTTTTATTCTTTCTTTTCTTTATTGGCGCGACAGACGCATGAAGCTGTGCTTGGCCTGCTCCACAGCCCTCCTCCAGTCGTCCCGATCAGCTGCTCGCCTTAAATATATTTTAGAAACTTAATTATTTTTATTGGTTTCATTAATTTTTACATTATTTCTATTTATATTCTTATGCCACATTTTATTAATTATTTTAGTGGGCACCATATTATCTTTTAAATCTTTAATAATCTCTTTTTTTTATTTCGTTAGCATAAATTTTATCTGTTAATATTAAAGCAGTTTTTATATAGTTCTCTATAGTATTTAGTTTTTGGTGGAGGGGGTGGTATACGTTTTTGGCAGTTGAAGCAAACTTTTGAGGAAACCGTAGCATATTTTTCTAGAGTCCACCGTTACAAAAACTCAAAAATGGCATCTTCTCTCCCCCCCCCCCCCGTAAACTCACTCCCCAGGGTGGGGACTTTTAATATGTTTACCTTCTAACTACTCCTAACAAAGCTATGAGGTCAAAAATTATAGCCTATTTCATGCACTCTAAACCCCTCATTTCAGCACTCATTGACTGGACTGCATACATAAAGTGATGTGATCAGCATTCAAGCTCAACCCCCATATTTTTCTCCATTGATTTAGGAGTAGGCCGAAATAACATAAAAGTAACTTTCTGACCAGTTTAGGTCAGGCCTAAGAGTTTAGAGTTTAATCATATATATATATATATATATATAGCTAAGTACCCCAAAAAATCTTTAAAATTAAATTAAATTTATACTAATAAACTTATTGTTATATAATATTAATCATACTATAAAATTTACGAAAGATATGAGATAACAATAACGTTTTTTATAAGTGACTACAGACCCTGTCAATCATCAATCTAATAAAATTCATTTTTTTTTTTTTTTTTTTTTTTTTTTTAAAGTAGGCTCAAAAAGTGAAAAGACTAATCAAGATAGTTTTTTGCTTTGTTTTTTAGATCCATAAGAAATATTTATAAAATTAAAAGCTTGTGATTAGAGTTAATTTATAATTCACGAGCCATATATTTTAAAAAAACGTTAATAATAATAAAAAATAAACCCTATCCCTTTTATTCTTTTTTAAATAATGCTCGAGTTTTATTGTTAATTTGCAAAAGAAGCCGCAAAAGACAAAGGCTTCAGCCTGAGCGTGACGAGCGAGTGAACAAGAGGAAAGAAGTTAAGTAATGTCTTCACAGGTGAGAGGGCCCACGACCTGTACAGCTACAGTTCTGGAACTTTCCAACAGATCTAGCCACCAAACCGAAAAACAAACACCGTGACACCAATAGCAAATGGATCAAGTTGTTACGCACAAAGCAGACACATCTAATGGACTATCTTAAGGACAAAGGCCGTATGATAAAACACAAGGCCGTCTGAATCACCGCCTCGACGCACGTCCGTCTTTTAACAGAATATTCAATGCTTCAATGATTCAACAGAAACACCTTATAAACTGGACTAGAAAAAATACTGATTTATAACAAAAGAATGATGACTCATGCTAGAAAATCAAAACAAAAGCGTGTAGAACATAATCTATACTATTATATAAAAGGACAAGCCATTTTTCGTTTGTGAATCAATCAGAACTAAATTATAACAGCATCATCTTTATAGTTCAAGGAAGGTTTAGCGCTAATAAAATTTACAGATTTTCAATATAATTGTTATTTAAAAAGCGATAAATATGTGGTGCGCTGTAAGTTTGATAATTGACCGATAGGTGGCGAGCACCATTAAATGTTACAAAATATACGGTGTTATATAAAGCTGGAAATTTATGATAAAATGCAGTTTAAAAATCGACCGATATGTGGCCATTCTGCAACAGAGTTTGCGATGGTAAAACTATTAAACCCAACTGCACCAAATTTTAACTAAGATTTCATATTTCTTGGGATTTTGTTTATTTCGTTTAACGTCACTTTATGCTGCTATGGCTAATCGGATGATGCTACGGTGGGAGTCCTAAATTTTGCCTATCCAGGTATAATTAGGATAGGGATCTTTAACGAGTACCTGACATCGCACAGGCTCGGGACCCCCATTTTATGTCCCTTCCGGAGGACGGCATAGCTAAGGATTTTTTACTCCCTTTAAAAAACTCCTAAGGTCATCTACCGGGCTGCGAACCCGCGATCTTGGGTTTAGTAGGTTGCTATGCTAACCACTACACCACAGGTGACCCTATATATATTTCTTTGGAGGTTTAGCAATAATAAAGTTTAGTATAATAGTAATTAAAATGTATAGTCTTGAGTGCCAGAAACTATGCTTGCAAAACTAACATACACTTTTATGGTCAAGATTTAAAATCCAAACAGATGGATCGATAAAATTATTTCTGCCAAATTGGATGTATGTCCAAATGCAATTTTAACTAGGTTAAAAATTACTGCCATGCGAGAAATAATGCTAATCTTTGAAGAAATAATGCTAAATTCCATACTTCAATATAAGCTTTTTATCGATAAACAAATGAAATTCATTTACTAGTTTAATAAAATCCAAGTTCTTGATTCAAGAGAGCAGACGAAGCCGCGATGGGGTATGCTAGTTAACAATATTATGCTTTAGAAATTTTAGAGAACATTTGCCTAACAAATAGTAAATGACTTTACATAATTTACTAAAACATTTAAAGTGCACCTTATCTTCCAATCATGAATCCTTTAATAAAGCCTACCGACAATTACACACAACTGATTACTAGATATAAGCACTAAAAATAAAAAAAAGTAAAAAAATTTAAACATCATACAAATATTAAATAAATATGGTTGATTTTAGGAGATATTTTAAGGCGGGTATCCACTATATGTTCACGAACCATCAGCCCCCCAAGCAGGTAACGAGTTGACATTAAAGAAGACTAAACATCAATATAGCACACTAAACATCACAATCCAAGTTGAAACTGTAGAAGTGATTGTTTACATGTGAGGTTATAGGAAAGAGATATCGATACATGTAAACTCGAAGTGAAGCGTAGGGATCGAACCGGTCGGTGCATCGCTAGCCATCTGATCTGATGGAGCGCCTTTTGTCAAGCGCTAACTAAACATTTACAATGTTGTGATAACTAGTGCAGTTTATAAATGTTTTAGTAAATTATGTAAAGTCGTTTACTATTTGAAAGGCATTTATCTGTGACAATCCTTAAGATTAATTGTAATATTGCAGCTTGTTTTATTCCTAATTATATTCTATACGCTTTTGTTTCGATCTGCAAGCATGAGTCATCATTCTTTTGTTATAAATCAGTCTTTTTTCTAATCTAGTTTATAAGGTCTGTTGAATCATGGAAGCATTGAATATTTTGTTAAGACGGACGTGCGTCCACGCGGTGATTCAGACTATAATAGTTATCACACTATAACAATTTACATAAATAAATAAATACACTATAAAATTGTATTTTTCTGCTAGATCTTCATAGTTGATTATTTAATTGATACTGTTGATACTTTCATTTGTAATTTAATTCGGTTAAATATATATACAATATCCATTGATATTATTTGGTCAAATCAACACATCACAGGCACATGGCACATTCTGTATGAATTCTTAAGAATTTAACACGTTCCACAGCAGCCTCAATATCTATCGTTGTGATCAGATTTTTATTAAATATTTTGCCAAAGATGTTCTTTCTTGTCACATTTTGTTGTATATATTTTTTTTAACATTGTAAGAACCTAAACAACCTCTGTTTTTAACATTAGTGCCATATTCGAGAGAGATAGCTTAATATTTTCATTTACTTGTTTACCATTAAAATTTTTGAAATACATATGTTTTCACAACCACTAACTTTTTGCTACTTTAAATACAAAAAAAAAAAAAATTTAGATGTATAATTATGATAGTAGTAATGGTAAACCAATATCGTGAAAAAACTCATTTCAGATAGTGAAAGCACAGCAAGATCTGGAGGCTTGTGTAAAATTGTTCAAGGTTTGCAGATTTTGTTTCTGGCAAGTGTTCCGGAAACTGTGAATAAAATAAAAATAATTTCATAGCATGAGTACTTTTACACAGTTGAGTTGTGGGATTTAAAAGGAATTTTATGCTTTCTTTTATTTGGCTAACTTTTTTTTAATAATTTTTAAGATAAGATGTCAACAACTGTCTGGTTCAGGCATTGATGACCCTAGGGTTTTATGCCTATAAACCCCAACAAAAAAACTAACTGTCTGGTTTAACCTACATAAATTCCTAGCAAAAACATTTTGATGCAAACGTATAACTCTATTAGTTTATATAACTATTAGTTTATATTACGTTTCTACTATATTTAGTTGTTTCTATTATAAGTTCATAAATAACTTTTAATATAATTATAATACACTTTTAACTATGAAAAGCATGTGTTTCTATTAAATCTCGTTTTTTTTTTCATTTCATTTGGCGCTTAATGTATGCATATACTCCTACTAAGGCATGAAGGACGGGTTATTCTACAGGTTACCTTATCTATTGTTGTGTTGGGTGGGAAGGTCAAAGTTTATTCCGTGGGTCCTTTAAGAGCGAGCTGGGACCCTCACCCTAACTCGTTCAGGCATTGAGTCTCAAAATCTCCGGTTAATCCGAACTTTTGGCCGTTCCGCCCTACCCCTTGGTCCCTTTGGGGAAGGATTAGTAAAATCTAGATTACGCTGTTCCGATTACAGAGGCTAAATTCCGTAAATTATATCCATATTGTTTAGAGTAACAGATTGGATTCAATTAAGTTATATCTCATGTAGTTCAAACAACAAGATTTATTTAAAAAACAAGCACATACTAATGTCATTACAAACGTTGTATTAATGAATGACGTAATAATGTTTATTATTTATAATATATTTTTTTATCGATAAGAAAGTCTTAATTTTAGAGTAGAAAGTTAAAATTTATGAACTTCACAAACGAGGATCCAACCTATAATAAAAAGGATTAAAATTGTTGTTTATCTCCTGAAGGAGAATAGAGAGCGGAAGTCAACCTCTGTGATCAGCATAAAGGAGTATTAAAGCCATTGGAGATAATACATATGCTCCCAACATAGCATCATTGCAGGAGTATACTGTAAATTCAACTGAGGATAATAGGTGAGGTGTGGCTCACCTGAGCATTGTCTTGTGCTGCCACCAATCCTATCAGCACGATCCTGTCGTATTTTAGTATTATAATACATTTCAACTAGAAATGTATCGATAATGACATCGAACCACTTCTCCCTTCCTAGCAGCCTAATTACCCTTTTATCGATTGTTAACTTCTTCCGATTTATTTTGATATTTTAGCCATTAATTTTCAAGGGAAACGGTTATGCCCCTACGTTTACATACAAACTTAAAATCCTTGTTCAAAGAAATGTATATGAAAATGAAAAATAAGAATATGTGAATTATGTCAAAATAAGAAAATATCTAAATACAAAACAGTAGCTCAGTGTTGTTAACTTCTGACATTTTTTTTTTATGTTAAGGAAATGGAAATAAGAAAATTTAAAACTTCTGATAAAATTTCTCACACTAGATAAGTGGAAATAACAAAATGCTTTGAACTAAAAATATAGTCCACTCAATCTAGACTAAAAATGGACAATCAGATGAACTAAAAATACTAGTTACAATTTTTTTCGGAATGTGTACGGGATGGTCCCCTGGACCAGAACTCCTAAAAGTCTCTCCAAATCCTGGTGCCACTGGGGGGGGGGGGGGGTATGAATGTTTCATTTTTAAGTTTTTCGCTAATAACTCGAAAACGGTGCGTTGTACTCAAAAAGTTTTTCAGTAAAAAATTAATGTATATTAAATTTGCTAGAAGTTTGATTATATACATTTTTACGAAAAACTGGACCGTTTTCGTGCCACAGGCTCCGGAAAAGTTGTAATTTTCGAGAAAAAAATTGTTTTTCACTAATGTTTTTTGTATATTTTTGTCTTCCAGATCTTAACTCATTCATTTTAGAGAAAATTCGTGAGAATAACACTTGTACATCATTAAATTTCCTATAAGAATACACCATATGTTAATTTATATTGCACACGTCGCAACTTACATTTACATCAAGATGTAAATTAAATTGAAAAATTTCAACGAAAAATTTTCATTTCACAAATAAATTTTGATGTTCCATTCAACGGAAACATAAACAGTAGGTGAATCACACTCAGTAGGCTTTCCTTAGCGGAAAATGGCGTAATCGGGTGCGTTTTCAACACTGGCGCTTTCAAACCCTTCATCAAACATTTCTCCGTGAAAACACGTATAACTCGGAAACTATTAGTTCGATCCGTAACGTTTTTTTTTTTTTCATCTAAAAGCTGGCTAAATTTACTACTAGACTCCACAAACGAAATTTTGATCAAGTCCCATTAAATACACAAGCCAAGACGCTGAAAAACCCGTACTGTTATGAAATCCAAGATTTTTGCCAAATTCTTCGTGATAACACCGAAATTATTTGTCCGATTCAAAATGTCTTTCTTTCAACTCAAATCTGTGTAAATTTACTATAAGGCCATATATATATATATATATATATATATATATATATATATATATATATATATATATGATTTTTTTTGTTTAAAAATTTTGTTGCCAATACATCAGTACAGAAAAAAAGCACTTCTAATTTCTTCTCTTTTTTTCAATATATTGGGTTGTATCACATGAAATGTCCGTTTTCAAGGTAAAGGGATTTTAGTAAAAATACAATATGAAAACGATATAATTTTATTCGAAGTATTTACCTTCTTTTTCTACACATTTTTCCCAACGTGACAACAACTTTTTTATCCCGGATTTGAAAAACTCTGAGCTTTGAAGTGAAACAAAATCTGAAAACGCACTTTTGATTTCAGCATCATTTGCAAAAAATTTTCCTCGGCAGAAGTTGTCTAAATTCCTGAAAAAGTGATAATCTGTTGGATACAAGTCGGGAGAATATGGTGGGTGCGGAAGAACTTCGTACCCCAGCTCTTTTAATTTATGCATGGTAAGTTTTGAAACGTGGGGTCTAGCGTTGTCGTGTAGGAGTATAGGGCCCTTCCGATTTACCAATCCAGGTTGTTTTTTCAATAATTTTTCGTGCATTTGGCCAATTTTATTGCAGTAGGTTGTAGAAGTAATGGTCTCACCTCTAGACAAAAAGGAATAATGTATGATTCCAGCCATGGACCACCATACTGTAACCATCAATTTTTTCGGGTGCAAATTTGGTTTTGGCATTTGTCCTGGGCTTTCGTCGATGTCTAACCACTGCCCTGACCGACGCTGATTGTCATCATAAGCAATCCATTTTTCGTCGCAAGTTATTATCCTTTCAAGGAAAGGGTCGGTTTTTTGCCTAGCAAGCAACGAAACGCAGGTCTCAAGACGTTTCAATTGCTGTCGCTCAGTGAGATCGTAAGGTACCCATGTATCGAGCTTTTTTACTTTCCCTAAGCACTTTAAGTGTCTAGAAACGGTAGGTGCACTTGCACTAAGTTGTGCTGAAAGTTCTCTATCTGTTTGGTAGGGGTTTCCTTATACAGTATGTTTGAGGACATCGTTTTCAATTACAGTTGGAGGTCTTCCTCGGAGCTGGTTTTCCAAGTTGGTATTCCCAGTCGAAAACTTAGCAAACCAACGGCGAATGGTTCGTTCATTTACACTCCCTTCCCCAAACGCCTTACAGATGTTTCTAGCAGCCTCAGCTGCCGAACGACCTAGTTTAAACTCATAAAACAATATTACACGAAAATCGCGGGTTTCCATGTTCATATTAGAAGGTATACTAAACATTGTGTAATTGATTGGGAAGCTAATGTTTATAAAAGAAAAGTAGAGGATTAGTAACTGCTTGATTATGATATGTGAACTTTGGAAGTAAACAACAGAGACTCGTAAAATCCTCTATGTATTTCAAATATTATAAAATCGGACATTTCATGTGAAACAACCCAATAAATGTTAATCCTTCAAAGACTAATATTGAAATCCACATCGGCTTGGTTTGATAAATGGAATTGATCATATAAAAATAAAATAATATGTAATCTCCCGCAATGAGAATCAGACAGAATAACATAATGTTCTGCAACATTGACAATCACTATCCCAAATGTTCTAAAATCAGTTATCTTTCTGTTCTTATAATTCTCTTATCATAAATCAAGATGTATCCATAATTCAAGCATATAAATTTAAACCATCTTAAACTAAAATATCTTCAACAATCATTTATATTGTAATTTCTTGATTCTTTCTCAGATTCTTCGAATTGGAAAGGGAAGAGAAATGTAGCATAATGTTAACCCGTTTTCCAGGAGACCGGTTCCCATCTTGAAGACCAAAAGTATTCATCCGCAGTTTTCACTCATTTAGACCCGTTATACCTTTCTTTTGACCACGATACCTTAATTCACACTTCACGAAAACTCTTGATTGCCACGTTTCTCTCTTGTTTTCTTCGAATATGATGTTTATGACTACGTATCGTACATCTTGCATGGAATTGCATTAAAGACATTTTTAAATTAATTAAAATGACGAAGATATAAAGTGGAAAACGATATACAAGATAACATCTTGACCCTCATCACAATTATCACATTTTAGTTTATCTGTACTATTATATAAAAGGACAAGCCATTTATCGTTTGTGATCACTAACCGAGAAAACTACTGAACCAATCTGTACCCTATTTTAACCACATCATCATTGTAGTTCTAGAAAGGTTTAGCAATAATAAAATCTACTGATTTTTAATTAATTTGTTATTAAAAGAGGGATAATATGTGAATAACAGTGAAGTTTAAAAATTGACCGATAGGTGGCGAGCGAGCGCCAATCTACAATAGAGTTTACAATTATTATAAAGTTTGACACACTCCCAAATACTTTTATGGTTAGAAACTAAAATCTAACCAGATGAAATCAATAAAATTATTTCTGCCGAATGAAAATTATTACAAAATCAAAATGTCAATCCTTAGCTTTTTGAATTCGTGTGTAAAAATATGATTTATGGACCTTTAGTTGTAGACACTTTTAGAGTTTCTTAATATTAATATTCTAATCTGGCCATTAGAATTTCCAACTCATTCGTTTTAATTAAAAAATTGTATGCCCAATGATGCTTTTACGTAATCTTCTAATACCTAATCAGTGCAATTTTAACCAGGTTAATAATTATGCGTGACATATTAAAGAAATGATGCATGCTTCAATACAAGATGTTTATTAATAAACGAATAATACTTCATTTATTAGATAAAATTATTTAAGTTCTTAACTAATGAAAGCAGGCGATGCCGCGAAGGAGATGCTAGTAGATTATATTTTGCATGTAATTCAAGGCAACATTGTATATAACATATAAATTTTTAATTTTTTTTTTTTAATAACAATTTATTGAAATTTACAACTGTACAATATTTATACATCAAGTAAATGTGCTGTTACCTAATACAATAACGTGGCAAAACTTGTAAAGAACTAATCATCAGTAGCACTTTAATAAGAATTCTACACTAGAAGGTCTCTGGGCCATCTTCTTTTCAGACGCCTCGGAGGATTATCAGGAATGGTGTGGGAAGCAAGTTGAGAAATTAGGGGATTTGAGTGGTTATGGAGCTTACTTTGAAAGGATTGATATCTAGTTTTGGCTAAATCTGCAACATATGGAACATTAAGATCTTTATGGATAAGTTTATTGGTGACAAAGTAAGGTGCATTGAGGATTTTTCGAAGGATTTTGGATTGTAAGGATTGGATACGAGATGAATTGGATGGTTTAGTCGAGCCCCAAAGCTCAACTCCTTACGTCCAGATAGGTCTAATCACAGTCATGTATATTAGTCTTTTGTAATTAATTGGGAGATTTGAACGTTTGTCTAGTAAATGTTGAAATAGTCTGTAACGACGGGCAGCTTCTTGTCGTTTTAGTCTTGTAACATATAAATTAAATTTGATAAATATATTTATAACATAGATTCAGCATTAAATATTTCTCACACTTCATAAAATATATAAATGAAAAATATTAGTTAAAGAATATTTTAAGGAAAAGAATGACGATTTTCCTGGAATAAAGAAGACGTTGTTCAATTGTTTAATAGCGCTAAACAAATCATTTTATTACATAAGCAGATTATTTTTAGATATCGAGGAAATGGTGAAGATGAATATAAAAAAAAAAACCCAAAACAATCATTCGCAGGAGGAGGAAACGAAGGAAATAAGAAAATAATAGTCGAGGTAGAACACTAGCCAGTAAAACAATTGAAAATCGCATTCGTCACTAACGAAGTATTATGGGAAATGCTAATGAATACATTTAAAGTACATTTAATTCTTCATCGAAATTTATGACTGTACATTTAGCTATGTACACCTTTCACACCCAATGACGGCACATATCCAGTGTTTAAGATGACTCAAAAAAAATATTACCCGAGCGCAACCTTGAAAATAAGAGTTTATTCTGTATTAATGATTGAAGTATTTTCGGAGTTATATCGGTTCGAATGAAAAAAAACGTTTTGCCTACATTTTTTAAGTGTTGGGTTTTTTTTTTTTTCTATTGCAATGATTAGGTGGTTGAAATTCATATAAAAGAATAATTGGTTATCTAATTATTACTTCTAATCTATGTGTTGTTAATTCAGATGGAAATAGACTTTTTAGGGAAGAAACTATGGTGGATTTCATTATTAACACTCCGGTAGTCGCACCTCTATATGGAGCATAAGTAGTCGCATGTCATCTGTGAGATGCCTTTTCTATTATGTCCAATTATACTCAAAATATTACTTTAACATTATAGAAAATTGGTAAAATGATTGAAATAATTAGGTTTCTAGTCATGGATGATTATTAAAAAAATTTGTGAAGAAATATAAAAAATAAAACAATAAGGAAAAATGTTGAATGTATAAAATAACGAACATAGTTGTTTTACAAAATATTTGATAGACAAAATAAAAATTAATTCAAAATATATATAGACATAATAATTACAAATAAATTTCCAATAATACTTTTTGAAGTAAAACATTTAAAACATGTATCAGTCTTTTTTGCGATGACAACCATCAGCACAAATAAAGAAACAATGTTCACCTAAGCAGAAATACTGTTCAGAATCTTTACATCTGTACTGGGTGTTCCTTTTCTTTCTATCTTTTGACAAGAAGCACACCGTTTACGAGAAGTGGTTTCTGTTGCATCTTCCTTTTTTTCAACAGTAGAAGCAGTTTCATCTGGTGAAATCTCCTGCTATCTGCTCAACGTTTAGGTGGGAAGAGTAATTTTTAGAGTATTTTTCTTCTCTTCTGAAGCTGTTCTTCTACTAATTCTCCCCCCAGACGTCGAAGAAAAAGTTGCCTAACTGGTACCTCGTTTCCAGTCCCTAAAAATATTACTTTGGGGTAAAAAAAAATCCTTAACATAGTAGTCGCGTAGGATCTCAGAGATGATTCAGTCAATAACTTGTTAACACTTGTCCAGAAGGCAACCAAAACTACATTGGCATGTCTCTCCAACTAGGGTAGGAGGATAGAGAGAGGGAGGGGTTTGCAAGTTTGAACAAGCGCTGGCAACATCCACAAATGTTTCTCTGGAATCTCTCAGATGACATGCGACTACTGGAGTGTTAATCACTGCTTACAACCCAATCAATAGAGATATTCTCGGCTGTCACAATTCACTTTTTCAATAATAATATTATTTTCTCTGCTATAGTATTAGTAGATAAAATTATTGCTCTTACACACAATCAGTGGTACGATTTGTTTAATAAACCTTAAACATCTGTATAAATTTCAAATCATTGAAATTTCAGCAAAAACTAAGGTCAGGCAGCTCATTTTTATCGATTAAATTTGGTTGGATTTTACTTTCCAACTATAAAATTTAATCACAATGTGGCAAACCTCTGCCACTTGACCCTTTATATTTAAATTATTATAATAAAAAACTATACTATTTTAACCTTCTTAGAACTATGATGATTATAGTTATGATATGATTATATGTTGATCGGATCGAAAATTTGACGACAGTTACCTGGTCAGAAATTTAATAGAGGATATTTTTGCTATATAAAATTTGTCGCTATGCCTACTTGTTAGGAGCCATATAGCTTTGAATGAAAAAAATAACATTGAAAAGAGGTTTTTACACACTCAAAAATGTAACATTTTGACACGCTCTAGCTGTTGGCATTGATTGGACCGAAAATTTGACGATAGCTTTCTTATCAGAAACAGTAGATATTAAATCAGCCGCACATCCTGCCCTCCTGTTTATATCAATAATATTCCACTAACCATAGCTGACACAGTACGGTATCTTGGCTTCTACTCGCAAGGGGAGGACACACTCGGTCTCTCACGGATCTTGTTGGCAATTTTTTTTGAGGTTTTTGATCAAAAAATATTAGACACGTATTTTGCCGTTCTGACCAATGGGCCCTAGAAGCCGAGAAAAAAAATAGCATTAAATTAATTTATTTTATATCTCGAGTTTAAAAAATGATACCGACATGATTCTTGCATTGCGATTTTTAGTTTTGATTGCGGATTTAAGAAAAAATGCATCCGCTCCATAGATTTTGGGTTAGGTTAATTAAACTCTAAAAAAATGATTAGATTTTCAAGCAAACTACCTCTATAGATTTTTTCACACAAAAATTGACGTCAGATTCTAATTCACCACCCTCAAAAACGTTTATTCAAAAAAAACAAAAAATATCATTTTTCACCCTCTTCGAGGGGAAGAAATTTTTTAAACGATTATTAGTTACTTTTCTTTAAATGGCTAATACTTTGTCACGCGATTCATTCATTGGTATCGCTGGAAAGAGGAGAGCCTCAGATTTCTTTTGATGTATATTAATGCAAATTTCGATCAACAAAAACATGTTAAAAAAATTGGTAAATCTGAAAAACAAATTTATTTTTAACTTGAGTTTGAAACCAGATAGGAAAATGAAACCAAAGACATTTCAAGAGTATTACCACCTTATAATTTGTATTAAAAAATTAAGTTGATATGTTAAACAGTCTAAGCGTAATTCATGTTTTTGTCAATTTAAACAAAAATTGCCTACCATTTGGTCAGGCCGATTTTGAAGCATACGAATTTTTATTTTTATTTTTGGATGAAATTTTGTATTTAAGGGTTCTTTTTAATGCTGAATTCGAATCCGATGTCGGTTCTTGTGAAAAAAGTATATTGAACGTAGTTCAATGAAAAAATGATATTTTTTGTTTTTATTGAATGAACGTTTTTCAATGTTTTTGAGGGTGATACATTAAAATCTGATGTCAATTTTTGTGTAAAAAAATCTATGGAGGTAGTTTGCTTGAAAATCTAATCATTTTTTAGAATTTAATTAACCTAAACCAAAATCTATGGAGCAGCTGTATTTTTCCATAAATCCAGAATCGCGCTTAAAGCGCTCTCTCTCAGCCTCCACTAGATTCTGCTAGTGTAGTGACGCAGCTAACAGAAAAACGCTGGGAAATCTCTGAGACCGGCTTGCATCGGGGTGTTCCCCGGAATGTTTGTAAATTTTGTATAGAGAGTATGAATGTAGTTATGATTCTTTCTTTTCTTCCTTAATTCTTATTTTATTTATTACTTTCAACAATCATTATCTATGGTATGTTATAGTATTATTTATTATGTTATGTCTTATTTCTTGTATATTTCATTTTATTTCTTGTACACTTTATTTTATTTCTTATATATTTTATTTTATTTCTTGTATCTGTATATGATGTTTATTTTAATTTTCTTACTTTATTTCTTTTACTTTATTTTATATCATTGTACATATTGTATGAATGAGTCTTAGTCATTCATTTTACTCAATGCCCTTGACTGAGGCAGCTTGTAATTATTCAAATAGAGTTTTTTTTTTTTAAATAAATAGATTATAGATATACATATTTATTTATTGTTTCTTTTTTCAGCCAGGGAGCAATTGCTTCTTTTTTTTTTTTTTTTTTTTCTATGCCTTTCTACGTTCATTCATTCAACTTGCATAGATTCTTGAGATTTTTTTTCTGATATATCTACATAGATATATTATATTACTATTGAAAATCCATCAAACAAATTAAGAAGATTGAACCAAACGTACAATTCTGTTTGAAATCACAACTAATCAGATGCGAATAAAGATCTGCGGAGAACTTTCTCTTTTCCGATATCGTCATTGTTATGTCTTTGTCTAAGAAACTTCGAGATGGGTTCGATTAGCGTCAACACTAAATATATTTTCGAATTTATAATTCGTCGAAAAGAATAACCAAACAGTTCTATTATACTGTAAATAGTTTAAATTAATTTGTGTTTAGTTTTCATTATCTTTAAAAGGCTCAATATCTCATTGTAATATAAGTGAGAAATGAGCTCGTTGCTAGGGATATAGACTTTCGCTGCAGTGTTACCTAGCAACGGCTGTGTTTTGTTAGCCCAGCTGGCTAATTGGAGAATTTTTAATTAGTTGTTTCTCATCGTCAATTATTGGAAAGCAGACCTGTGTCCACCAGCTCTTCGACCACTTTCCTTATTGAAAATAAATAAATTGAAAATATAAATATCAATAAAAATTGGAAATAAAAAAATTCTCAACGAAGAAGTATACGTCCGCATCCGTGTTCTTTTTTTCTAGAGAACTCATAGTCGTCGACACCATTTTACTGCGGCTATGATCAAAATCCCACAGCCATTCTTATGGATTCATCAGAAACATTGTATGTTGTTACTTTGTTTATATTTTCTTTCTTTTTCTTTAATTTTAAATTATTTTAAATTGTCATATTTAAAAATAGAGGTATTTGTCATATTCTGTAAATGGTTTCTATAAAGTGGGTAAAGGCACATTCTGGAATTGAGGGTAACGAAAGGGCCGATTACCTAGCCAAAGAGGCGGCTAAAAGTGATTTGTTATCTCGTATAACAATGTTCCCTTATCCTATATTAAGCGTGACATGAGCTCAGGTATGGTTTAAAAATGGGACCAATCGTGAGTGACTTCATCAAAGTCACCAAGTTTACACAGACTTATACCTCACATTACACACAACAATTACAAACACATACAAGGTAACAACTACAAACTAACACAACTAATGACAGAAAACGGTAACTCTAAACAATATCTCAAACGATTTAACATAATACGATCTGACATATGTAATGAAGACGGACAGGTTCAAAATTTTAGACATGTACTTTACGAATGTAAATAATTTGAAAAACAAAGATTTTATTTATTAACTTGATAATTTGATTAAATAGAAAGTATTATTTTCAAACGCGGAACATGACCAGACAAATCCAAATTTGATTTCTAAATTTAAGACTGACTTACTCACATTTATACGAAAGATCGACTTTGACAAACTGACCAACGATGTTTCCAGGGTTTGAAATCGATAATTAAAAAACATAAAAATCAAAATCAAATCCGATCAAAATGTTTATCGGGAATTTTTTAAATAATTTGATGATTTTTATTAAGATCGATTTTTATTTTTGATCATAAGTGATAAAAATCAAATTCTGATCATTATTTTTGAACAAAATTTTTACAATCAACAATAATAATAATTTTTGAGTAATTCCTTTCTAAAATAGAAGTTTAATTTTTTTGAATTATCTCCATGATATATTTTGAGTCTGGCATAGTAGGTTGAAAATAATATTGTCAACTATTAGCAACAGAACATCATTACTTTTGAAATCCATTATAAATTTTGGCTTGCAAAAAAAAAAAAGTTAAGTATACATAAAATTAAAAATATATATAAAAAAAAACTGCCAAACTACGTGGAGCTGGAAGTGTTTCGTTTTAAATTCAGAATTTTTTCCAAGTGCTCAGGTGTCAATCGGGAACGTAAGTCGCTAATATACGAATTTTTATTTCGTCCCATATCGCACAATGATTTTAATTCGTAGGCTGTGAACACACTGACAATAAGGAATCAACTAGTACACAGTTGTAATCAAATCCTTAACAACGATCCCAAATATGTAAACAAAATAAAAGTACGGAACAGAAAAGGTAATGGATTTGATTGAATCTTAATACAAAGTTAGAATGTATTTTCTGCTCTCTTAAAATTATATGTATATATATTTTTTGGAAAAACAATTATTGATTACAAACCCTGTATCTTTCAATAACTAATCATGCTAAATATTGCACTTTTATGTTCATACACGTAGTATGCCTACAAGGCATGGGACATGTAAATATATAAATAAACAGTCCTTGTATGGGGAAACCATATAAGGAAAAGAATAAAAAAAATAAAAAACATTGTCATATCTAGGTTAATTGAAGTTTCAATAATAATTCAGTTAATTTTATTATCGAAACCATTGCTGTATAATATTAATGTTTTGTTTTGTTCAGAGATATATATTGTGAATATTTATTTTTCTGTAGTTTCGATTTTCTCAATTAGACGTCAATATTCGGACCTTAGTATTTTCTTTTGTTTTTGTTTATTTTAGTTTTGGAGCCTTAATCAAAAGACATAGTAAATTTTGTAGGGCTCTAACAATTCCATTAATTAAGAGCATTACATAAGACAAAAGTAAAACTGAAACGTAATGATACAGCGGTAATAAGTCATGTATTTGTATTTATTTACGCTAAGAGAACTTACATCATATTTCATTTCCGTGTTTTCGTTCGTAAATGAAATGTGAATAAACATCTGGAAGAAATCCCTTTCACTCACGAGGGGGCTCTTATTCAGCATCGAGCGGGCTATTTTACAACTTTCGCTTTTTATGAAAGGAACTACGGCGGATTTAAGCTTTCTTTTAGTATCATATCAAATACAAATCCTCAAATAACCTAGTAAAATATAAAAATTATTTCTATAAATTAATAATAATTATTTTTTTAAATTTATATTGGCTTCACAGGGCAACGACTTACTTGGAATCCACATACGAAACTTAAAACACAAGAAACTGCTCTTCGTTATAGATTACTCCAACATTTTCTAGAGAAGTGTTCAATTATCCCAATTAATACTTATTTAAATAACAATAATTAGACCTATTTGGACATACGGAGTTGAGCTTTGAGGCTCCAATAAACCTTCCAATTCTTCTCGTATCCAATCTTCACAATCCCAAATCCTTCGTAAAATTTTCAATGCTCCTTATTATGTCACAAATAAATTTATCCCATAAAGATCTTAAAGCTCCATATGTTGCTGATTCGGTCCAAACCAGATACCTATCCTATCATAGTTAATTCCAAACCCACTCAAATCCACTAGTCTCCCAACTTGCCTCACACTCGATTCGGGATAATCCTTCGAGGCGTCTGAAAAGAATATGGCCAAGAGACTTTCTAATGCGGAACTTTTATTGACGTGCTACTAGTGAGTAGTTCATTGCATGTTATTTACAGGTCATTGTAATCATTTCCTAATTTACTCATTGTACAGTTGTAAATATCAATAAATAGGTTCAAAAAAAGTTTGCTTTATTTATGTTTAGAAAGTTAATGATATCATACCGACGGCCACATCAATTTACCCATGAAATAATTTTATTGCGACATAATACAGATCATTCTTTATTTTATGATGGCATACAAGACTAAAAAAGCAAGTAACTGCCCTAATTTTCGACTTCTTTAAAATATACTAGACAAACGTTCAAACCTTCCGATTAATTACCAGAGACACGTTTACATGACAGTTTTAGACCTATTTGAATATACGTAGTTAAGCTTTGAGGTTCCACTAAACTCAATTAGTATCGTATCCAATCCAAAATCCTTCGAAAAATCCGCAATGCTCTTAACTTTGATTCTTCAGAAAAGAATGGGTTACAAAAATCGATAATACAAAGACAAAATTTTGTTATCTATAAGATGTATGGTGCCATTTAACGGAATTTATTAATGAAAGCATTAATTGTTCTCTTATGGGGAAAAACAAACAAAAAAACAAACGATATTTCAACATTTACAAGAGAGCAATTTCAGCGCTAGAACAACATTCCTTGACACAGAATTCAAAAAACCTCCCTTCAAAGGCCAAACATAGCTTCTGCAAGACAAGCGTCATATTCTATAAGATAGTTATTCGCTGTTGGAGAACTCTTTACTGTGGCAGTTCAAGCTGGATATGAATCAGAATTAGACGGGTACTTAATAGTCTTAATCTTAAGTTCAATATCATAATTCCCATTATTCTTCTTATAAAAAAAAAAGAATAAAAAAAATCCGTTTTCCAAATCATGTCATACGTTGTCCTAGACTCGGTTTGAGCGATTAATAATCACCTGATAGGTGCATGATTTCAAGGAATGGATTATTTAATTCTCAAGAACATCAGGAGCACTTATATTTAGTGTATACTAGGAAATAAATCAAGTGGTCGTGGGGACAAAGTGACACGTTAATTTGAGTAAATAAAATAAATTTATTAGAAGGACATTATATAAATGCAATAAATGTGTGTGTGTGTGTGTGTGTGTGTGTGTGTGTGTGTGTGTGTGTGTGTGTGTGTGTGTGTGTGTGTGTGTGTGTGTGTGTGTGTGTGTGTGCGCGCGCGTGTGTGTGTTTAATAAGGTTCTTGAGCTTCTATATTACTTAAGACTATATTGTTCTTATAATCATACCCTACAGTAAAAAAAAGGTTAAAAAAAAATTATATAGGTTACACAGGTTATTTCAAAACATAAAGTTAGCTACAATATAAATATATATATATATATATATAACAACATGCGTTATAACATTTAATCACTTATAACTAAAAAGTATGGAGGAGTATGAAACTACTTACAATGTTACTGGTGGATATGCTATTGGTATCTACTACAAAACTATAACAGTTCTAGTACAAAACTGAACTGGGGAAATTTCTGAAAAAAGGTAAGAGATGGGAATTTCCAAAATTATTGGTATTCCTAGGTGCAGGTTATCTGAAATAACCTGTATAATTTTTATAATTTTATTGTAACCTGTTTTTTCACTGTAGAGCATGATTATGAGAACGATATAGTTTCGAAACGTCACCAATAATAGTTGTTTTTATTTATTGACTGACCTCAAGAATCTTATTAAACATCTAATAAAGTCAAGAAAATATATACATATATAGAAATATGGATAAATTTCTTGACTGTTATTATTAAATGTTTAGTAGGGTTCTTGAGGTTCGGTCAATAAATAAAAACAACTATTTTGGCGACGTTTCGAGACTATATTGTTCTCATAATCATGCCAATATTACTGGTGGATATGGTATCGGGTAAGTAAAAAAGTCTTTTTAGTTAGTCGATACTATCAAGAACCTCAAGAACCTTACTAAACACTTATATATAAACATATATTCACTGATACCAAGAAAGCGATTCTCAATACTGATTCCTTGTTTTAAAAATAAATTTCCATAACAAAAAATAATATATTTAAGATATATTAACAAAACTAATACATCAAAAACAATTATAATTCAAGAAACAAATCAGTAAATAGAAATTAGCATATATTATCTACAACATATATAATGACTAAATCAGCCGCACTTATGCGTTAGTTAACTACGATTTAAATAGTGTACAAAAATATAATATTTAAGAAGATAAAAATTTCGTTTCATTTATTGATTAAGATATTGAAAATGTTACTAAATCTTTCCACTAAAGACTAGATAGTAGAAAAGTAGACGGGAGGATGCACTGACGATGCAGAATTTCATGATTTCTCTGGACATTTTTTAAAATAGTCTTTTAGGGTCCGAAAACTAGAATGAATATATAAGGAAACGAAAAATAATCTAGATTCTGGATTAACAAATAAATAGTTAAGAAGAAAAAAAAAAAGTATATTAAAATGGTGCTATTGCCTGGCTGTATTTATTTCGAGTATTCCAACTTCCGAAGTTTGAGATCTTAATTCTATTTTTTCATTTTAGTTAAATTTAATCATTAATAGCTTAAATTGGAAGATATGTGTACAGCTGTTTTAAATAAAACAAATATCATTTCAAGTTTGATTTGGTTGCTACAATAAAGCAAAGGAGATTAAGATGGCTGGGCCATGTTCAGAGAATGAGCCCCAACAGATTGCCAAAAATCATGCTGAATGGGCGTCCCGAAGGAAGCAAGAGAGAAAAAGGAAGGCCTAGATTGCGCTGGAGGGAAGATGTTGAGACAGACTTAAAGACACTTGGTGTGAGGTATTGGAGGAGAGCAGCTTGTGACAGAAACATATAGAGGGGAATCGTGGAAGAGGCCAAGGTTCTGCATGGACCGTAGCGCCATTGTTTTTGTTGTTGTTGTTATCATTTCAAGTAATTAGTAGTATAAATAAAATATTTTTTAGAGAAAAAAACAAAACCGACTTCAAGATTAAACCTACTTACACGAACTTAACTAAAAAAAAAAATAATATTTTAATTGCTTCAAAACGAAAACCGTTAAATGAAAATCAATGAAATTATCGATACTCATATAGTTATTCACAATTTATCATCAGTTATTTTTGGAGTTGGTGCCAGCCAAGAATGGCAGTTTGATCCTGCCTCTGCAATACACTTTCGAATGGCCGGAGACAGCGGTGTGGCGGAGATGAAACAGTGGGAGGATCTTTACAATTACCATTTCTTTTCAAATTCTGTTAGTTTTGGTTGGCACCGACTCCATAAATAACTGATCATAAATTGTGAATAGGTATATAAGTATCGATAATTTCATTGATTTTCATTTGACGGTTTTTGTTTTGAAGCAATTAAAATATTATTTTTTATTTTTTAGTTAAGTTCGTGTAAGTAGGTTTAATCTTGAAGTCGGTTTTGTTTTTTTCTCTATAAAATATTTTTATTTTTCACTTTTTAGTGGTGAGAGTATTTTTTTTTATATAGTCCATTCTCGATCTTCAAGCTACCCTGAAAAATAGTTCGAGTTACTGAACAAAGACTTATCGAGGTTATCATTCCACTAACCTTCATGTAATTGGGAAAACTGAACACAAAATGGGAGTTGAAATCATTACGTATATTTTTCATTAATGGGTATGTGTATGTTGTTTGTACATACATATAAAATTATTGATAAAGAAAATTAAATAACTGGTACCAATTTATCATATAACGTTCAACTGAATTGAGCTTTTTTCTGAGGGTGCCTAAAAGTAGACACCGCCTTCTACCAGTGGCGATATTTCTTTAATCTTTAGGACGGAGATTTAGTTACTATGGAGATTTTAAATAATCATAATCATAAATATGTTTAAAATGTAAGGTTATATTACAGTGATTTTTATTAACTGGTTTTTTGATTTTTCTTAAAAAGTGCTGCGTTGATTTCAAAATATTTTTTATGGGACTACCTCTGAAGTATGCCCTACCGGTCTAAAAAAGAATCATCAAAATTGATTAAGAATTGACGGAGGTTCTCAACTCATCTGTATTTGTTTTTTTTTTATTTTACGCGATTACTCTGTCAATTCGAATCAATTTCGATGATTCTTTTTTAGATCGGTAGGGCATACTTCAGAGGTGGTCCCATAAAAAATATTTTGAAATCAATGCAGCACTTTTTACGAAAAATAAAAAAAAACCGTTAATAAGTGAATTTTTAAACTGTTTTTTTGATTTTTCTTAAAAAGTGCTGCGTTGATTTCAAAATAATTTTAATGGGACCTTCCTGAAGTATGCCCTACCGATCTAAAAAAGAATCATCAAAATTGATTTAGAATTGACGGAGCAATCGCGTAACATACACACAAAAAAAAAAAAAAAAAATACAGACGAGTTGAGAACCTCCTCTTTTTTGAAGTCGGTTGATAAAAATTTTAAAAAAAATATCAAACTCCACAACCATTCATATCCATTAGTATCACAACTTGCTTCTCATAACCCTCCGAGGCGCCAGAAAAGAAGATGGCCTCGGGACCTTTCTAATGTAAAACTTCACAATAAAGAACCTTTATAAGTGCTACCAATGGGTAGGTGCTTTAAAAACAAGTGACGTGTCATTTTTATCTATATCATCACATTTACTTGATGTATCATATTTTATATTGTATGCAGTTGTAAATTTCAATAAATACATAAAAAAACAAAACAATAAATTTGATTATTTCAATCTTATTTGATATTATGTAAAATTATATATAATCTTGCTCACACACACACTGAATAAGGTAGAATCAAATAATACATAATAAGGCTGATTAGAAAGTTATGACCTTTATAGGCAGGTCTATAAGCAATATATACAGTTTACGACTTCCTTAAATCATACTGAGGAGGATAACTAAATAGAACAGCTGTTAACATTTAACAGCTGATTAAAAACAAATTACTAATTTATTATTTATAAGTTATTTCAAAGCCAATTAATGTAACACAAACGGAAAAGAAGTTTCTAAATCGATATCTTTTAATTCTTTTACTGAGCCACCCCGCTCTCATTAATAAGAAATTAACTTCTTAAAAATTCTTTTGCACGTAAATATTTACACGAAATCTTTTTTTAAATGTATTTAATTTTAAAGTATTTTAAAATAAGACATTACGGAATTATAATGTAGTAGCCTAGTTACAGTTTATTTTTAATTTTTTTTAAAAACTATAAACGTGAAATTTTCTGTGCAACAGAATGCAACAAAGTTTCACATCATTTCTTGTGGTTTTAGTGAGATTTGACTTTTGGAAGTATCAAATGGGTCAACGGGTTTCTATAGTTATAATCCGTTACAGACAAATATCACAGAAAAGGTAAAAAAGACGTTATAGATAAGATGACTCGCAATTTAAAAAAAACCTTTTTTATTTTAAAAAAAATAGTTTTTTTTTTACTTTTCAGGTGATTTTATTCAATTTTCATTGAATTTATTTATTTTTTTAATATCCACTCTAATGTACCACAGTTTCAACCATTTATTAAGTATAATTAAATAAATAAATAAAAAAAATCAACATATATTACGTAAAATCATATTATTATATTATTGCGAATGGTTTAAATATAGTTGGTCACATGGAGTCTAAAATCGAAACTTTTCTGGCTAGAACTGTTTTACTTTTAACTTTTACTGTAAAAACAATTTTTGTTGACATCAATGATACTAAAATCTTTTGAAGAAAATTTTATTTACTGAAGCCATTCAAGGAGTTCTCTTTAGTTCCCTGATTATTCACCAGAAATTGCTACTTTATTCACCGGCCTTATCACTCTTTCGTTACCACTAACCACATTTATTAACTATAGTTTGTATCATGTTGAAGCGGTACTACCGATTTCTTTGTTTTTCTCTTATTACTAGAAATATCTTTTACATACAATTGTACAAAGATCTAAAGTAAATGTAGGTTGGTACTATACAAAAAACAGCTAGTTACAAGAAAATGTTTTTATTACATTAGAACATGAAAAATATTTTTCAAAAATATAGTTATTGTTTAAATGAAAAGTATTAATTTCAGAAAAAATAAGTTTTGTAATAAATCGATTTTTTTATAGAACGTAGGTAAGGTACATTTTGTTAATGTGGGTCTAACAAACCATTCTTAAGCTACGTTCTCACGGGGCTTGGCACTCTACCATAGCGTGATCCACGCATTCGTGGAATTTCCTCCGTCTGAACGAGGTGGCGTGAGTTTGCCTCTGACGTCATCTAGAGAGAGGGGAGTCCACGACCGCTCACGTTCGGTATCAAACCTGTTTGAATTTCAGGCGTAGACCACGCCAGTCGAGAGAGTTAACAAGTGATTTATTTAGAACAAAAATGGATAATATGCTGAAATATTCCAGGATACGAACGATATTCCGCCATTGTTGTCCTTATAAGGATACTGTTTTATTAATATTTAAATATTTAACGGTTTTTAAGTCATCCGAAGGATATTCAGCCATTGTTGTCCTTAAGGGTACTTTTTAAATATTTTTAATATTTAACGATTTTAATATGGTGGAAGGATATTCCGCCTTTGTTGTCCTTAAGTATCCAGTTTCTGACCCAACAACGCTTTTTCTTCCGTTTTTTTATATGTCCATGTGACTCTCTCAATCTTTTTTCCAACGTATCAATAAAAACTGAACTCAAAACTGCACAACTTTCCACGATAAGCTCCTCCATGGTAGGTTTCAAGAGGCAAACTGAATCGTGGTCTTGTGAACTGTCCACGACTCTCGGCTAGTTCACTTTTCTCCCCCACTCCAGACAAGCACCACGACCGAGAAAACGAAGGCGTGCCACGCTTTCGTCTTTTTGCCCCGTGAGAACGTAGCTTAAGACCGGTTGTGTTGTATGGGAGTGAAACCTGGACGCTCACTGCGAAGAATGAAGGCATTCTAAATAGATGGGAGAGGAAAATTGCGGAAGATATACGGCTATACTAAAGATGGAGATGTACAAAGGATAAAAAGCAACCAGAAGCTAAGAGACCTGTACAAAACTCCAGATTGTGTGGCTACAACTAAGCAAAGACGATTAAGATGGCTAGGCCATGTTTGTAGAATGAGCTCTTGCACACAGCGCTGGATTGCGCTAGTATTGGAAGAGAGCAGCTGGTGACCGGAATAAATGGAGGGTAATCGTGGAAGAGGCCAAGGTTCTGCATGCTAGTGTAGGGCCATTGTTGTTGTTGTTGTTGTTGTAGCATAGGTAGGAAAAATCAAATGCCATCCTCGCCGACTTCCATAAATTTAGAAATAAAAAAGCCTAAAGGGGGCATTACACTATCAACCTTGTTGTCAACAGTGTTGAGGTTATTGCCCACAAACTAGAATTTCAACCGTCAACTAGCCCACAGACACTCCGTCTTCAACATTGCAAGTTGTCGACAAGGTTGATACTGTGTAGCCCCCTTTAGGCCTTTTAAGAGTTAACAACTAATTCACAGTGTGCAGGAGGCTTAGAAGGTGACCACATTGCACTTATTTTTGCTATTTTTAACTTACCGACTTATTCCCTGAGACCATTAATATAATGTTTCATTTCATTTGAACATATCTTTAATTGTTTTTTTTCTAGACACTTTATTGCTATCTTTTCCTCTACACACCTTTTAAAATTGTTTGAGCTATGAGTAATACTGTAACCAGTAATGGTGGCCTTAATTGTATGTAAATATTCCACATTCCGTTAATGTCCGTCTACATCTAATAAATGGAGGATTTGGAATACAATATATAAATTTTATATCAGAGAAAATAGTATAGTATCCGAATGGAAAAAAAAAAAGAAACTGCAAAATATACTGAAAACATTTAGACACTTGTTCGCACACTTCAATAATTTTAAAATTATCTTTCCGATTTTAGTTATATATCTAATAAACTTTTCTTTAAGGATGTTATAACTATCTTCATCCCTTTTATAACTATTTTGATTAAAAGCCTTAAAAAAGATTAAAAAGATAGGAAAGTGTCTGTTCGTTTACGACTAATTCAATATTTCCTTGATAAGTATTTCCAGCTTACAATTAAATAAATAAAACTTATTTAAGTGGCTATATTAAGGCCTATTTAGACATAAGGAGCTTTTTAAATCCCCAATCCGCAGGGAAATCCAGAAAGTTTGTTTGTTGAAACCAACAATGCTCTTTATTATGTCACATATAAAATGATTTCATAATTAAATTTTAATGTCATAAATAAGAATAAAACGACAAGAAACTGCTTGTCGTTACAGACTACTTCAACATTTACTAGACAAACGTTCAATACACCCAAATAATTACAAAAGACTCCTACCTATACATGACTGTGATTAGACCTATTTGGACGTACGGAGTTGAGCTTTGGGGCTCCACTAAACCATTCAATCCTTACAATCCAAAATCCTTCAAAAAATCCTCAATGCTCCTTACTTTGTCACCAATAAACTTATACATAAAGATCTTAATGTTCCATATGTTGCTGATTTAGCCCAAACCAGATACCTATCCTTTCATAGCGAGCTCCATAACCACTCAAATCCGTTAGTTTCTCAACTTGCTTACCACTCCATTCCTGATAATCCTCCGAGGCGTCTGAAACGAAAATGGCCCAGAGACCTTCTAGTGTAGAATTCTTATTAAAGTGCTACTGATGAGTAGTTCTTTTCAAGTTTTAACATGTTATTATAATAGTTGTCAATACGATGTATTGATGTATATATTTTGTACAATTGTAAATTTCAATAAATTGTTTAAAAAAAAAATGTCATAACGATAGCTAATAACGAGCTATCTAGCCATTTGACACCTGATATTCCTCCAAAACTAATAAATTTCATTTTTAAAAACAACCAATGAGTAGAATATTTACAAAACACGCCATTACAAACCTGCAAACTTAGTACTCATAATTTTAAATTGTATATCTTAATTTTTACAAGTATTACATTTTATTTTAATTTAATAATATTTATTTTATATTTTATTTTTTCAGAGATTATTTTTTGTAAATACTTTCTGAATGGAATCAGATCTATTACTTGTTGTCCTTGATAGTGGTAGATTGTAAAATTCTTCAAATAAAAACTATTGTTTTAATTAAACAAAAAAGGGAGTATTGTATGATTACAAAAATAAATTGGTATTCATAGAATTGAAATAAAATACTAGCATGACATTTATAAAAGCTATTTTATGATCTCATCATGATGATAAGCTTTCCTAAAATAAAAATGAATTCATAGTTTATTTTATTTTATCATATTTTTTTTTTTTCCTAATTTCTTCTTATGTATATATTTCCTATTTAACACAAATATTTTAGAATAAAAATGTATTTGTTATTTAAAACATTTATTTTTCATAAATTACACGATTAAATTATTATTTACTAGCATAACCCGTCACGGCTTCGCCCGCCCTCATAAATAAAGAACTTAGATTATTTTATCTAACAATTGAATTTCAATTTTTTGTCGTTAAAAATCTAAAGTATGGAACTAAGCATTATTTCTTCAATAATACTTTGACGCATTGCAGTAATTTTTAACCTGGTTAAAATCGCAATGATTAGGTGTTTGAAGATTAAGTAAAAACATAATTAAACATCCAATTTGGCAGTAATAAGTTTTTCGACCCATCTGATTGGATTTTAATTTTTAATCATAAAAGTATATAACAGTTTGGCAAACTTCGTTTCTGGCACTCAAGACTATACATTTATATTCTTACTATTATTACTAAAAAATTACTATTACAGTAAAATTAATTACTATAAACCTTCCGAGAACTATGATGATGTAGTTAAAATTTGGTACAGTTTGATTTAATAGTTTTACCGTTGCAAAATCTGTTGCAGAATGGCCACATATCCAATAATAACCATAGCAGTTTTTAGCCCTTAAAAAAAACAAAACAAACATGACCACATATCGGTCGATTTTCAAACTGCACTAGGATCCATCCACATGTCGCTCCATATATTTATAACTCTTTTTAATAACAATTGAATTAAAAATAAGTAAATTTTATCATAAACTAGCATCTCCAGCTACGGCTTCGCCCGCTCTTATAAGAAACGAACTTAGGTTTAACTAATAACAGAAGTTTTATTTTTTAACAATAAAAATCTTAGAATGCAGTTGAGAATTATTTCCTCACAATATTTCTAGATATTTTCACTCAAAGCCCGGTATTATTGCAATGATTTACTCAAAAGCATTATTGGATATTCAATTCTTAAATCTAATCTATGAGTTGGTAATTTAGATGGACAGAGATGTTTTAGGAAGAAACTCTGGCGGATAATGGACTGCATTATCAGTGCTTACAACCCTATCAATAGAGATATTCTATATGTCACAATTTACTTTTTCAATAATAATGTTGTTAATATTCTCTGCTATAGTATTTGTTGGTAATATTACTGCTCTTTCACACAGCCAATGGTACAATTTATAAAATAAACCTGAAACATTAAAATGAATTTGAAATCATTGAAATATTAGTCTTCTTAAAACCTTCATCAAAAGCTATGGTTAGGTCGCCCATTTTTTAAACACAATATCAAAAAATAATATTTTGATAAGGCAATAATGTTTAGTGCGGCAAAAATAATTTTATTTATTTCATTTGGTTGGATTTTAATTTCTATCTAACTATAAAAGTTAATGACAGAGTGACAAACTTCTGCCACTTAACACTGTGAATTTAAATTATTATTATAGTAAACTATGCTATTTAAAATCTTCCTAGAACTATGAAGATTTTGTAGTTAAAATTTGGTACAGAAGGGTTTAATAATTTTACCATTGCAAACTCTGGTGTAGAATGCCGCTAACCACATATCGTTCGATTATTAAACATCCCTAGGATCCACACGTCACACTAAATATTTATAGCTTTTTTTATAACCATTTATCTGAATCAAGCCAATTTTGTTATTAATTTCTAGCTCTATATAACATTGTACCGTTATAACCAACGAAAAATGGTTTGTCCTTTTATATAATATTATAGATATATATTAATTTAGAACATATGTTTTATTGCTAATTGTTTAAAAACACCTGCACCAAAGTAGTATTTATAAAAAATAAATGTTATTTTGATATTTACATACACTTAGAACCCCAACTTAGAATTAAATTATTTTTTTTTCAAAAACCTTCCCGAGGATATACCTAATAATTTCCCACATTTTCACGGCGATACGGTTTTTGAATCTATCGAGTACAGACATACATACATTCATTTTTATATAGATTTCTAGCTCTATATAACACCGTACCTTTGTAACCTCTCTGGATTGGTGCTCGATTATCAAACTTCACCACACACCACATATTTATCGCTTTTTTATGGCAATATAATTGAAAATCTTTAAATTTTATAATTGCTAAACCTTCCTTGAACTATGAAGATGAAGTAGTTAAAATTTGGTAGAGATTGGTTCAGTAGTTTTCGGGGTTAGTGATCACAAACGAAAAATGGCTTGTTCTTTTATATAATAGTATATATAGATTATCACCCTTATATCAAAAGTTTTTCTCTCATATAATGTTTAAATATTTAATTTAACATTTCATAAATTATTTAAGCTATAATATTATGTTTAGTTGTATATATTATTATTACTTTTTATTTGAATTCATTATTAGTTTATATTTATTTAATTATTTCGTCCGATTGCTCTCCACTAATAAACAATTTATTGGGGATTATTTGACAATTACTATTACTTTATATCTTCTCTAGTTGGAATTATCATATTATATGGGTATTTTTAAAAAAATTAATATACAAATATTTTTTTTATGTTTTATATAGTATTTCACAATCATAGCTATTAACGAAGCCAATAAAAAATATGTAATAGTTCAAAGGTTAAGAGAAGGGAATAGTTTAAAAATTACTGCTGAGTAATTTTTAATCATAAAAACCTATGCTTTGGAATATCCGGTTATAGCGGGTTCAGTTGCATTGCGTAACCTTTGAAAGTATCAACTGGATCTGCAAACCAAAAAACTGCGAATCAAAATTCATGTCCTGACACTACTCTACTACTAGCCGTGTTTCGAATCTATACTAATCTATATTAACACTATACTAATGATAAAAAAACTGCGAAAAAAAAATACGTAAACCGTGAATAAATTTTGATTCAGAAAAAGAAAAGAAATGCAAGTTTTTTATTGAATATTATGAAGTATCAGGTATCAATTATACCCAACTGTATCAAATTTTAACTACAATATCTTTATAGTTCTAGGAAGGTTTGTAATAATAAATTTTACTATAATAATAATTAAAATGTATAGTCTTGAGTGCCAGAAACGAGATTTGCCAACCTGTCATATACTTTTATGGTTATAAATCAAAATACAATCAGATGGATCGATAAAATTATCCCTACCAAATTGGATGTCTAATTATGCATGCATATCAATGCAATTATAACCAGGTTAAAAATTACTGCCATGCGTGAAAATATCGTTAAACAAATAATGCTGAATTCCATACTTCAATACAAGATTTGGTAACGGTCGGGTTAAGAGGAGGCAGCAAACTGCCTTGAACTTTTTGCACTTGGATTGTGTTGTTTAGTGTGTTATATTGATATTTAGTCTTCTTAAATGTAAATAACTGAAACATAAGTTAACAACATGTAGTGTTTTATCAATTCATGTTTTCTTATTCCCTTTTATCTAAAGTGTAAAAGTGTTACAAAACTTAAGAACATTAATTTGTACATGGATTTGGTGTTATATATATTTTTCTTTCTTGTATCAATTGAAGTGATAAAATTTCAGTATGCATATTTTGTGAATGGATTCTTTTTCATCCATAATACTTTTTTTTTTTTTTTTTTTTTTTTTTTTTTTTTTTTGGCTTTAAAGACTTGCTAACACAAGTCCTATATTGCCAATATATCACTATCTAATTTTATTTAATTTTGTGCCCAGTTGAATTTTCTTTTTCTTTCTCTATTATATGAGAGCTTTGGTTTCAGACAGAAATTTAATTAAATCTTGGGCCTTTACTTTCGTCAAAGTTCTTAAGAATTCAGAGACGTCTTGAACAGTCAGTGTACCCAGCGTTCTTATCCTCTCTTTCACAAACTTTTTGCACTTAAACACGATGTGTCTTGGATCTTCCAGACATTGGCATTTAGAACACATGCCACTTTGAGTTAGGGCCATTAAATTGAGGAATTTGTTGGTTCTGCCATGGTTAATCTTTAGTCTAATAAGTTTTACTAAACTTGGGCGTTCGAGATTTAGCCTTTGAGTTACAAACCATGGAGTCAATGCTACCTTTTCTTGTACTGCGTAGTGGTCCTTTCCTTTCAGTGCACTTTCCCATTCGTAAAACCTTTGCCATTCTTCGATCGCATTATATTTGATTTTTCTTATTAGGTCTGTTATTGGGATCTTGATATTTATCCGGTGATGCTGGCGTTGGTTGGCAGTTTTATCTGCCGTTTCATTACCTGACAGCCCTACACGTGTCCCGGTACCCATTGGAAGAAATAATGGTTTTTCGGCATGTACAATAATGAAAGAATTTTAAAAGAAATGTAATTATGTGATTTTGTTTCGTGTAACAAATTTAGATGTTGGCATACAGAGAATGAATCAGCTAGGATGACTATATTAGTATTTGAGTATGTTCTTTCGCAGTAAATAATGGAATGAAGGATGGCGTAAAGTTCTGCGCTGAAGATACTAAGATTCATTGGCACAAAGAACGAGAATTTCTGGTTGTTCTGGGGGTCAAATACGGCGATCGAAGTGCGAGTTTGTGTTTTTGAAGCATCAGAATATATTTGATGGTAACTGGGATATTTTTGAGCTATTGTTTCCAATCCTGCTAGTTTTAGATCCATAATACTTATTGTCCTAAAGTGTAACAGATTGTATAATGTAAATAAGTGAAACAGAAGTTAACAAAATGAGTTTCATAAAGGATTAAGTGTTTTATCAATTCATGTTTTCTTATTTCCTCTTATCTAATGTGTAAAAGTGTTACAAAATTTAAGAACATTAATTTGTATATGGATTTGGTGTTTTATATATTTTTATTTGTTGTATCAACTTAAGTGATAAAATTTCAGTATGCTTATTTTGTGAATGCATTCTTTGTCATCCATAATACTTATTGCCCTAAAGTGAGACAGATTGTATAATTATTTCAATAAAACATATCAATCTAAAAATAAATGTGAGAAAGTATATCATAGGTTTCATATTTTCTTATTTTCACTTGATTGATATTGATATTGATAATGGTTATTCTCCCCCTGCCAAGAAAACTAATAATCAAAGTGGTAGTGACAGTGAAAAAATGCACAACAGTTTCTGGGACTGCTTCGACGAAGTTGCAAAAGGATCAAACCAATCTCTTGACATTGGGAAAAGCTCTGCAGCAAATGAGATTGACTATTTTTTTTAAAACTGTTCGCCTGGACCGAAAAGAAGACCCTTTCAAGTGGTGGTCAACCAACGCCAAGCAATACCCAATTCTATCAAATATTGTAAAGGTATATCTCTCATCTCCTTGCTGCAGTGTCTACAGTGAAAGGCTATTCTTAGAAGTAGGACTTGTGTACGAAGCAAAACGCAAAACTGTTTACTGCCAACACACGCTGAAAAACTTGTTTTTATTCACTACAACATGTCGTTAATTAAATATGACTGCTGATTTTTTCTATAAAGCTCTATAAATAACTAAAGTTTGTACTACTATACAATACTCCTTCATATTAATACAACTATTTAAATCTTAAAGGTGTTTTATTAATTTTATTTAAATCATTAAGTATCCGGTATCTGGCCGAATAATAGCAAATATCCGGCCAGATACCGGATACTAAGAAAAAGGCCGAATAGGCCGGATACTAACCGGATATCCGTTACAACTCTAATCTCTATGGTACTCAAGTAATAGAACACTGCGTACAAATTAAACATACACTCACCTTACTGGACCACATCAAAACAAAATATAGAATATTTCACGGCAAACTGTAAGGCCATCCCAACAGATCATAATAGGCCATAAAAAACATGGTTAAAATAAGTATTCCCGATATAAAAAGGCATACCGAAGGCTAAAAAGAAGCTGGCTGAGGGACCTCTTAAGCCGTGTTTACACCAAAGTTCACAACTAAAAGGTGACAACTTAAAAGTTGACAACTAAAATTTGCTCTTCTCAAATTCTCAAAGTGGAAAACTTGTTGCCATAGAATTGGCGCGAATAGTTTAGATTAAGTGAGGGGTACATGTTTCGTTCTTTTGTGCATATATCTTTTAAGTGATGCTTTATTGTAATTACCGATTTCTTAGATTAGCGAATTTTCTGAAATATGTTTTTATTTGATGGTGGAGTATTGTTAGTATTTTTGATATTTTTATATATCGAGGGTAATAATTGATTATCCTCATACGTAAGTTTTGTATCCTTTCGTGTTTAAGGTAGTTGGTTATACAATTTGAGCTACACACAGGTGAGACATATGTAACCTGGGATAGGATTACCGTTTTATACAATATAACTTTATTTCTAGGACTTGATTTAGATTTTTTGTGTAAGCATGGAAACATCTTGAATATGATTTTTGTGATGATTGTATATGATTTTTTTTTTTTTTTAACTTGGCCTACTTTATCGTTTATGTGGTCTATGTGTATTAGAGATCTGTATAGAGTCAAACCAAGTTATTTTACTGATTAGGACCAGACGATGACTTCTCCGTCAGCCGAACGTCAGGTCCGGGGCGCGTGGAGGGGGAACAGTTCTCCACTAGTTTTCTACAAGTTCATTGCGCAAAGTGTGCAGAAACAAATCTTCCACTTTTAGCTGTCAACTTTCTTTGATATTTACCGTCACTCCGCGGGAAACCAGAATTTAGTGGAAGACTTGTCTCTCCACAAGTGGAAGACAGAAAAAGTTGCTGTATTTACTAGAAAATGCAACAAATTGCCGCAACTTGTGGAAAACTTAGTTGTCAACTTTGGTGTAAACGCGGCTTAAGAGGTCCCTCGGCCTGCTTCTTTTTAGCCTTCGGTATGCCTTTTTATATCGGGAAGTAAGAACAACCGACAAAATTTTTTTTAGCAAATTCACTGACTGTCCTCAAAAGACATGTGAGAATCAATTAAGTTTTTAAAAAATATATAGAATTTAAAATTTGGTATAAAATAATTATTAAAAAATGGCCCCCTTGAACCTGTTGGCTAAATAAAGAATAACATGGAACATGTTTTAGGGGTCGCTATCTTGACCGTCGATCCTCATATATTTTCTATTTGTTTTGTTTTTTTCGTTTTCCTGTGATTCAGTTTTCTGTAGGAAATAAATTTTCAAATTAAATAGCTTAATCCTCCTGACCGTCTATGCCCTTATGTTTTTACTTTTTTCTGCTTACCTATATAATTTTAAATGGTAACGGTCGGGTTAAGAGGAGGCAGCAAACTGCCTTGACCAGCGCTACACCGACCAGTTCGATCCTTACGCTTCACTTCGAGTTTACGTTTATCGATAGCTCTTTCCTAAAACCTCACATGTAAACAATCACTTCTACAGTTTCAACTTGGATTGTGTTGTTCAGTTTGTTATATTGATATTTAGTCTTCTTAAATGTAAATAGGTGAAACAAAAGTTAACAACATGAGTTTCATAAAGGATTAAGTGTTTTATCAATTCATGTTTTCTTATTCCTCTTATCTGATGTGTAAAAGTGTTACAAAACTTAAGAACATTAATTTGTACATGGATTTGGTGTTTTCTATATTTTTAGAGATAAAATTTCAGTATGCATATTTTGTGAATGGATTCTTTGTCATCCATAATACTTATTGTCCTAAAGTGTAACAGATTGTATAATGTAAATATGTGAAACATAAGTTAACAAAATTAGTTTCATAAAGGATTAAGTGTGTTATCAATTAATGTTTTTTCTTATTTCCTCTTATCTAATGTGTAAAAGTGTTACAAAACTTAAGAAGATTAATTTTACATGGATTTGGTGTTTTATATATTTTTAAAATTTAAGTGATAAAATTCAGTATGCTTATTTTGTGAATGTATTCTTTGTCATCCATAATACTTATTGCCCTAAAGTGAGACAGATTGTATAATTATTTCAATAAAACATATCAATCTAAAAATAAATGTGAGAAAGTATATCATAGGTTTCATATTTTCTTATTTCTACTTCCCTTAAGAAAATATAACAGAAATTGTAATATAATTGTAAAACTATTGGTATAATGTTATAGATTAAAGTGTTTTAAAAAAAATTTAGAAGCCTGATGATGGAGCATTGTCTCGGAAACATGTAGCTACAAATGTTAAATAAATAGGAGTTATGACAAATAAAACTTAAGGATTCTGTCTTTTAAATATTTATAATTTGTTATTTACAATTAATTCCCTCCTCACAAAGTTTATCAAGACAACATTACTGGTGGTTTAGCATTATATAATTTTCATTTAATTCCAAATTGATTTAGTGTCTTATAAAAATATTTCACATTTTATTATCATAAGGTAAACAGAAGTTAATTACTTTGAACAGGGACTTTTCGTAAATAAATGAGAATAACCTTCCCCCTCTAAAAGTAGCGACTAAAACACCGAAATAAATCGGAAGAAGGTAAGAATCGATAAAAGGTATTCTCGGCGGGCGTAGGAGCTGCCTCCTCTTAACCCGACCGTTACCATATTAAATTATTAAAAAATTATGGTTATTCGAAATGAACAACGTTGAGAAAAAACAAGGGTTTAAAACGAATTTTATTCTTTCAAACCAATACAGCTCTTAAACGGTTGGTCCTAGCGACAAATGCTATATAACAAAAAATATTCTCCGTTAAATTTCTGACGAGTGTGATGTCAAATTTTCTATCCGAGTAACACCAACAGAGTTAGAGCGTGTCAAATGAGCCCCAACACTTAAAAATAGATGTTTCAAACGTCTTTTTTTTCGTTTAACCAATATAGCTCCTAAATGATAGGTCCTAGCGACAAACATTAGGTATATGAAAAAAATTGCTATTTTAAACAATCCCCAATCTCTAAAAAATGGTGCTTGGTAACATTTTTTTGCTATTGATTCAGCACACTATTGAGAGAATTGGCACAGCAAGAGGAAGCACCATGCCGGAGATAAGAAGGCTTACACAGGACAGGGACCGTTGGATAAGATGGTCAGAGGATGCTACTCCACGCTTAACAGCACTCAGGAGATACTGAGAGAAGAAGAAGAATTCAGCACACTTGTAAATATATATATATATATTTTAAGAAATAAACGACATTTTAAACTTGCATACCTGGTATATTACGAAAAATTTTCTCTATTTAATTTTTAACAAGTATGATGCCGTCAATTTTGAGATCCAAGCAATACCAACAGAGCTGATCCGTGCCAATCTACGCATAACGCTCTCGCGATCCCCAAAAACGTTTCTCATTTGACCAACAAGGTCACGGGTAAAACATATTCCATGTTAAAAAGTTTCTACACTTAAAAAATAGAGGTTTCAACCGCGACTTTGTGTATTCAAACAAAAATTATGAACAGCGGAATGGGATCGAGCTAGACCGGTCAAATCCAGGTTATTTAGTATACGAAGAGTTGAACTCTAACTGCTACTACTCTCCTAATATTAAACTATCAAACTAAGCCTAACGCTCTCGCGTTTCCCAAAAAAAGGTATCGCTTATGACCAACTAGGTCAACGGGAAAACACGTTCCAGGTTAAAAAAAAACCCTACCGATGTAATAGCGAATAAAAGGAACTGATAGTAAAAAACAGTTTATGAGTCGTTAACGCTAAATAAAACTTTATGCGAATCTTGCCACTTAAAACTAAAATATAAACGAGATAATTGAGAATTACATTAAAAATTTAATTTTGTGATTTAAGTCGCAATGCAAAGATAAATTAATATAAAATTATTTACACAATAACACTATTATTATACCTGGAATGTAATAACAGATTGTTCTAAACATCGTAATAAAATATAGGTTAAATCTTCGTCACAAAAAAAAATGTATTCTAATATATCAGTATACCTAATGCAATACTGATTTAAGGGATGCTTCGATTCCAAATGTCGACGTCGATATAGAAAATCGATAATTTAAAATTGATTCATAGGAATCGATCGATACTACTGAGTTGAGCGCCTTTTTTTTTTTTTTTTTTTTTTTTTTTTTTTTTTTTTTTTTTTTTTTTTTTTTTTTTTTTTTTTTTTTTTTTTTTTTTTTTTTTTTTTTTTTTTTTTTTTTTTTTTTTTTTTTTTTTTTTTTTTTTAGCATTAATATTGCAAGCAAACCTTTAAATTGTTGAAGATAAGTATTTTCCATTTGAAAATGGAGAAATAGTATTTAGAAGTCCAAACTGTCAGAGCGGAATCACTAATAAAAAAAGTGTAGTCAGACAAATGATTTATTTTATTATAGTTTTTTTTTTAATAATTATTCTTAAAATAGAGACAATTTTTCATTTAATTACACTTACATATAGGTTTCTCAACCATAATACATTATTAAAACAACAGAGAAATAACAGGGAATCTTCCCATTTACAGTTTTAAGTGAAAGGTTTTAGAAACTTCTGCGATGTCCTAAGTAATAAATGAAACCCAGAGCCTTTTGAATATTTATCTACTTAAATATGAATTTGTAAAATTTTTTTTTTGCTCGAATCTATAAGTTAAATTTTGTAGACAATAAAATGCTATTTCTTGTTTAATAATTTATTTTTTGAATAACCATTAGTATTTTTAATAGTTCTCTCATATAGACTATTTTTTGCAATGGCAATTTATTAAGAAACCAGTTATTTGTATCTAGGATTAAAAATCGATTCTTTGGTATTGTTACCGGTGTCCTGAATAAAAAATGTTTGGTACCGGCAAATCGCTAATTTTTTCGTCAAATTATTTCCTCTATTTCTTTAATTTTTTTATCGGTAACAGGTTACTAAAAAATAACCGAATCTAGAGAAATTGGTCTTAAGTGTCAATTAACTGGTTACTTTTAGCAATAATATGCTGACTAACAGAAGACAGTTGTCTCAATTAAGCAGTTATATATTTTTAGTTGTATATAATGAATGCTATTTAATTTATTTTTTGAATATTCATTGTTTTTTCTTATCTAATATGATTATTTTTGAAACAGAAATTTATTTTTAAACTGGAGTATTGGAATCAAGAATTGATTTTTAGGAATCGGAACGAGTAAAATGAATAAAAAATTATTGGTGCCGACACATCGATAATTTATTTGTTAAATTTGTCTTCTTCTTTTCTTTTCTTTTTTCTTGTGTAAAAGGTCAATTTAAAAATAACCAAAGTTAAAAATTAATTTTCAATTAACTAGTTACTTTTAGATATAATATGCTAACTAGGGGAAGACAGTTGTCTCAATTATGCAGTTACTTATATTTAGCTAAATAAACCATGTATTCCTAAAGAGAAATGATGATCAATTTTGTTTTATTTGATTTTGTCTAAAATAAAAAAAAATAACTTATTTTGTAGCTATTAAAATCACAAAATATCCAGGGGTCACCTGTGGTGTAGTGGTTAGCATAGCAACCTACTAAACCCAAGATCGCGGGTTCGCAGCCCGGCAGATGACCTTAGGATTTTTTAAAGGGAGTTAAAATCCTTAGCTATGCCGTCTTTCGGAAGGGACGTAAAATGGGGGTCCCGAGCCTGTGCGATGTCAGGTACTCGTTAAAGATCCCTATCCTAATTATACCTGAAGAGGCAAAATTTAGGACTCCCACCGTAGCATCGTCCGATTAGCCATAGCAGCATAAAAGTGACGTTAAACGAAATAAACAAACACAAAATATCCTCTATTTCTTTCACTTTTTCTTTGGTAACAGGTTACTTCCAAAATAACCGAAACTATAAAAAATAGTTTCAATTCACAGCTTACTTTTAGCAATATTATGCTGATTAAGGAAAGATAGTTGTCACAATTATGCAGCTAAATAAACCTGTTATGTAAAAAGAGAAACAAAAATTAATTTTTTGAAATAAATTTAAAAAATAACTTATTTTGTTGGTGTTATTATTATGAAGTTAATTCGACCATCCTAGTTATGTTACCAAGAAGTTAAAGATCGCTTTAAATGGGTCACGGCAAACCGTCTGAAACAAGGTCGTTAACCAGGACAAAACAACCCAGAAAATACTTAATAATTTTATAAATGTTTATTTTTTAAGAATGTACAGAGATGATTTCTATATATTTTTATTATTATTATTATTTGTTCCAGTTGTTTCAAAAATAAAAAGGTTATCCAAATAAAATGGATGCCTAGATCTGTTCAAGTGAATTTGAAAATTAATAAATGTTTGAATTGAATAATTTGGATTTAAAGCAAAGTTTATTTTTATTTTTAAAAAATAATTCATTACTTCAATAGGACATAGCAACTAATTTAATACACTATTGTTTAAGTTGGTAATGCTTAAAACTAAAACAGTTAAATAATGGCCAATGACATCTAAAAACTTTGTAACTAAATCCAGTTCATAACGTTCATAATTAAATTTTATATCAATCAAATAAATGGAGAGTAACATCTTGAAAAATTAATGAAAAAAAAAGAATGAAATTATGTAATAAAAATCTTAAATAATAATTGACTGTATCATATTATTAATTAATTTAACTAACTACCATTTGTATTTGTTTATTTATAAATGTCAATTTGTTAGATTACATTTTTATGTCCACTCAAGGAAACCGTAGCCTCCTAAACAGTCATAAATGTTCAGTTTAATTAAATTTGAAATAATAACCCATAATTACACATATAAATTCTCAATCAATGATACTAAAATAGATGTATTTGAATAAAGAAAGTATCGGAGCAACAATTTTTCAATTATTCAATTATATCTAATTAGTGTGTTTTAGATATTCAATAAGTTAAAAGAAATATATCGGTACTATACGAAAAATAATGACTGAATTCTTAATAGTTTAATAAAATGTATTCATACAAAATGAAATATTTAAGAAATTTTCAAATGCAAAAATAAAAAATGGTTTGTACTGCTGTATTAAACAAAACTGTAACCTGGCCTGATAACAATTAAAATAGATTATAATTCAATTATCTATCAAATATAAAACAATTTATAGAATCATAAAACTAAATAGAGATCATATTTAAGAAAAAACAAATGAAAACATAAACTTAACTTGACTACAAGCGAAACTAAAATCAATAAGTTCTTCAACACAAAAACAAATATTCAGGTGATACTAATTATAGTACACAATACACAATACACAATAATAAAGTAGATCTAAAACCTTTATTTTATGTTTATGACTATTAATATTATAATAGTCATAAGCACAAAATGTGAAATAGAAAAGAAAAAATTAATTTTAATTGATTTCTTTCATTTCTTGATGACAACTAATAATAACATATAGATAGGTAATGGGACAGAATGACACAGAATATTATATTGCTAGTAAAATAATATTTCAAGTTTAATGACAAACATTAGGAGTGTACACTTAAAAATTTTGCATAGTTAATTTGTTTTTAATTAACTGTGCAAAAATACTGCCAAAATGAAAATGAAAATGATGCACAACAAATTATAGTTTAAATGATAATAATAAATAAATATTGTTCTAAGAATAAGGAAAATTTCTAAAGCAATAGTGAATGGGACAGTATACTGTCACTATCTGCGAACATGACCTCCACAACAGTTTGCACTTTCAACTGACATCTCGGCTTTTATTTTTGTACAATATACTTAAGGTGTGTTATTATTGATTTTTTCTGTTTCTGAATGTATTAATCATTAAATGCAAATTGTATTGTAATTGGAATTATTATATTAATTAAAATTAGCTCACCTGAATGCAAGGGCTATTTTGCTTTCAAGATAGCGGATAAGTGAATTCAAAAATGTAGCAGGAAGTGCAACTCCAAGCCATTTCAATAGCATAAGTGCAAAGTTTCGCACATCTCTCTGTACTATATACTTCACCATTCTTCCTTCCATGGTGGCGACATATATTGACATGAATGTTCTAGTAAGCAGGACAATTGTGTGTACCGAAAGGAACCCGACCTCCTTGCACCATATCCTAGGTATCAACAACCTTACTATTTGTAATAACTGTATAACAAATTCTTTGTTAAAGCCAGGAATAAATGTTCTTTTAGGCTTTTCCGCTTCTTCTGTTTGTGAAGGCTCATTCTTATTATTATTCGAAATGATCAAAGGTTCCTTGTGACTAGAATTCTTCAATATTTTACTTACATAGGGATAGCTCAGCTTACAAGCGCACAAAAGAAATGCAGCAGCAGCAAGTCCACTACCAACCTGCTTCTTGCTGATGCTTTGTTTTGAAATGTCATCAAAGTATTTAGATATCACAGTAGGCATTTTGATTCTTCTTATTTAAAAAAAAAAAAAAAAAAAAATGCGAAAAATAAAATAATTATTTAAGAAAAAAACTTATGGAATCACTGGATTATTACTTTCACTACCCGAACCATTTTTGAACTGTGTCAGGTCCAGGACAGGCCATCAAATGCGAACAACGAATGTGAAGAAGCGAAACGATAACATGCTGAACTTATCAGCAACCTCCTCAGACCTATTGACACTACTGGGCAACTCTCGGCTAATGACGCAGGCGCTTATCCCTACTACTACATCCCCACCCTCCTACAACTCATTGACATCATGCCTTTTTCTCTTTTGTTTTTATTATTTTTTGAGGATTATATGGCATATTCATAAGAGTGCTGGGTTCAAATCATACACCCACTATTTTAAACATAATAAATAAGTATCATTTTATGTGTTATTTAAACATTTTAAAACAATCCAATCTCATGGACAAGATTATTGAATACAGATTTGACATTATTAATTCGAAATAATTGTCTCTGTACACTAACCAGGCATTTCTACATAAATATATCTGTCACAAATTCAATAAATGTATTTAAAAACAATTTAGAGATTTAAAAATATAATTAAAGTAATTCTGTAATACAATTTACTGCTATAATTTTTTCTTGCTATAAACTTAATTTTTTTTTTTAATTTATACAATGAAATAGAATAATAATGGTACTATTGCTTACACTTTATTAATAATTACAACTGCATACATTATATATAACAAGCAAATTTGAGAAAAATTAAGACAATACATGTGAAGGACTACTCACTAGTAACACTTCAGTCTTTGTACATTAGAAGGTCTCTTGGCCAACTTTTTTTTAGACTCCTCAGAAGATTATGGGGAATTGATTGTGATGCAACTTAGGAGACTAGTGGATTCTACTGGGTAAGAAGTTTACTATGAAATGATAGGTATCTTAGGTTAGGACCAAATCAACAACTTACTGAACATTAAGATCTTTATGGATAAGTTTATTTGTGACATAATAAGGAGCATTGAGGGTTTTACGAAGAATTTTGGACTGCAAGAGTTGGATACGGGAAGAATTGAAAGATTTAGGGGAGCACCAAAGTTCAACTCCGTATGTCCAAATGGGTCTAATTAGTGTCGTGTAAATAAGTCTTTTGTAATTTATCGGGACTTTGAACGATTCCCAAGTGAACGATGGAGTATTTTTTTTTAAAGAATTTTTTCGTTTGGAAGAAACAATCAGATTTTTTTTGGATTACTTTTTATTATTATTATTATTATTATTATTTTAACGCTATACTTATTCATGGTTGGATTAAATTGGATTTAACTCCAATCAATTGAAAAAAAAAATATTATATATTATTCTTGTTTTTTTCGCAGTTCTATTACTAAGCACTATAACTTCAATAGTTGATTTTACAAACAAAAATACTAACTAACTAGTTCTGTGTTCTGTGACAAAGCATAAGAGACTCCGTTACAGCGGGACATCTGGTGGTCAGGCAATACCTGGGTTCACTGGGTCTTCTCAGGTAAGGTGGTCTTCAGGTACATACCTACTGTACATGAACTAAACTATCAGTGTATGTGTAAAGTGTATTGTTCTCTTGTGACAAAGTCCGGGGACATGGTTATTTTCCCCCTGCGTGGACAAAATTTATAAGAATGAATTTTTAGTTAATTTAATTTTGTTTAAGGAAATTTTTGGAAAAAACGGAAAAATTATCGTATCTTTTGGACTTTTTTTTCTCTTGTTGGAACTCTCAAGTCGACAGGTTCTTTTCTTTTTTTTAAATCTATTTATTGAAATTTACAAACGTTTATAATAAAATAAAAATACACTTAGTATATGTGATGATATTGCTCATAATAATTGCTCATAATTGTTGTTTGTAAAGCAACTAACAATTACTTGCACTTGTATAAAAATTTTGTTGGAGAAGCATCTTCATTTCAGAAGCCTCGAAGGGTTTTTCTGTCTCTAGTAATTAATCAGATGGTTAGAACATTTGTCTAGCAAATGTTAACAATAACGACGTACGGTTTCTAGTCATTTTAGCTTAGTATTGAATAGAAAGCTAAATGAGATTTTTTAATAAGATTATAAAATCAAAACTAATATATCTACTCTAACAATGAAAATACATTAATAAATACTTCCAGATGAATGATTTCACATTATGGAACCGCAGATAGGTACTAATATGGAACGGGTTGAATCCCACACCGTCGAATGAGGGTGTACTACTTACTGGTCAGTGACCTATAATCTAAGAGAGTGAGAGTATACAGCGAGCGGTTCGGTCCATACATTACGTAAATAAAGTCAAAAGAGCTGAGTTTCAAGCAAATTTATACCTATATGCCATGGAAAATAATATAATTTCATAGTCAACTTTAATTTAAAGACATTTTTTATAAAACAATTCAATACAACAAAAAAGAAAAAAAAAAAGATATCATTTGAAGTACGCAAGTGAAAATAGCCTTAATTTAAATATTTATGAACCATTATAAATAATAAAATTGTTTAAAACCGATCCAGATTTTTGTTTAAAAGACCAGATAAACATTTCCAATTGCCCTATTTGAAATTAGTTTACAATAGGAACGGAAAAATCCAATGACTCATAGGTGAAATCCTACAGTAAACCCCAAAAATTTAACCTGCCTCCTTGTTTCTACGATGGATATATTTGAGATATCCTCAGGCGAGTACCAATATTTGATTTCATGTCTTACATTTTTTAAAACTTTAGTATATATAAATCCATGTAACAAAGTGCTGATGCTTTGAAAAATGTTTGTATGTTTTAGAACTGAAGATGAATGTTTACCATTGGAAACTAGTATTCTAATAAAATAATTCCAATAGAAGTGGCAATTAATTCATCAATCCTGAAAAAATTATACATAAGCTAATCCAAAGCGGTAACATTAATACTTCTCGTTTTGGATTTTAGGAGAAACCTGTACTTCATTCATCGTTCAATCTCTTTAAAACAAACCAGACATAAAATACAAGGAACTGCTCTTCGTTTCCGACAGCTGCAACATTTACTAAACAAGCGTTCAAAGCTCCCAATAAATTAAAAAAGACTCGTTTACATGAGAGTATTTAGACCCCCATTTGGACATACGGAGTTGAACTTTGGGACTCCAGTAAACCTTCCAATTCTTCTCATATTCAATCCGTACAATCCAAAATCCTTCGTAAGATCCTCAATGTTCCTTATTATATCACAAACGGATTAGAATAGATACCTTCACTTTTCGTAGCTTCATGGTAACAAACATCGCTCAAGCTACAAACACTCACTGGCCATATTGTAATAAATTGCTACAAATTAAATGTTGCAACAAATTAATTAGTTTCAACTAAACTTAAAATTAGATAGTTTTATAAACTGTCAAATTTTTTAGATAATAATTTATGTGTATTACATAAATATTCATGTTTTACATTTGTTCGAAAGATTGAAAGTTCAGGAGGTAAAGAAATAGATGATGTTTAAAGGAAGTAACCAAAAGTGGAGCTTTTTCGAATTGAGATAGGCAATGAATTCCATAAAGAGGAAGCGTGGATAATAAAGGATTTTTCGAAGGATGTGTATAGGTTGATGGGTTAGGTTCTAGTGTTTAAGAGGTAGATAGAGAAGCGCAGTGGAAGGAGGTCATGAATTATAGGTGCGTTTTTCGGTTTTCAAGGATTGAAATATGAGTGCACCTAGAAATTATTGACGTCGGAAACTGGGGAAAGCCACCCAATTTTAGAAAGACTGTGAGATATACTTTCTACATTATAAACAAGAAGTAAATTTGAGGAAAATGATTACAATGACATTTAAATAACATGTATAGAACTACTCATTAATAGCACATTAATAAACGTTCAACATTAGAAGCACTCTTGGCCATCTTCTTTACAGACGCCTCGGAGGATTATCGGGAATCGAGTGTGAGTTGGGAGAATACTGGATTCGAGAGGGTATGGAGTTTACTATGAAAGTATAGGTATCTGGTTTGGGCCTAATCAGCAAAATATGGGACATTAAGATCTCTATCGATAAGTTTGTTTGTGACATAATAAGGAGCATTGAGGATTTTACGGAGGATTTTGGATTGTAAGGGTTGGATACGAGACGAATTGGAAATGGGTCTAATTATTGTCATGTTGATAAAGTATGCAATAAGATGTATCCTTTTACAAGATTTCTCATTTATTTTGTAACTCATAATTTAATTTAATTTTTGATATTAATAATTGTCATAGCCAGACGAAAATAAAGTTAAATTTCTTCTTTTTCTTCTTCTCCTAGAAAAATATTTAAATTTTTAAAAATCACTTTAAAATCAACCCTCTAACAGTTATTTTGTTGAAACTTAGATTAGATTAGAGGTCAACATTTTTTACTACCTGGCGCTACCAAATTGTGAGCGGTGGCCCATGTCCAAAACTTTGAATTTAATACCCAAGCACAACACTAACAACTTATCAAAAAACCAGAACTACTTTTTGACCTTTTGCATAGCTAACCCACTTTTTTTATTCTTTTACAAATTTACTGAACCATTTGAGAGTGTAAAAAAAAATACTCCAAGCATGTCAAAATATGGTCACTCGCTAACCTAACCTGGAGAGAGATCTCATGAATAAAAAACGAAGTGGGTGTCATTTTGTTGCGTTGTTGGCAAGCAAATCAGAAAATAATTTCCAGCACTTTTGATGAAAAAAAAAAAAAAAAAAAAAAAATGAAAATCTAGTGATAGAAGATACCAATGACACCCATAGTGGGAACCAGTTTGGTGACTTACATAAATCTTCTTTTTTTTTTCCAATCGATTGTCAAACCAAGACATATCTTTTCTTAATTGCCCTAAATTTAGAGCCTCGCCCTAAATAGTTGGCATTGATCAGGATAACATTTGAGTACTTCTGGGTTGTGAGGGTACGAGGGAGTTAGATATTTAACGAACTTTTCTTGACTCATGTAATTCAAATATTTACTAACTAATTGATTATGCTTCGAAATGGCGAGGACAAATGAAAAAATTAACTGCTTTCAGTTCCTTTAGGGTAATGCTTAAATTCAAAAGGAGGAGTACTAATATTAGAATTTTACTTTGGATGTTTGAATACAAAGAGGGGCTTAAAGCAATTGACCTCCAACCTTTATACCAATGCCAGTCGGTAGCCAATGCTTCATCCTAATATTAATTAAAAGAGATAAAAAGGGAAAAAGAATAAACAAACAAACAAAATATTTAAAGAAGAGAACCTTTCCAGATTATGACATAAAATAATTTAATATTATATTATTACTAGACAAACAATCAAAGCTTCCAATAAATTACAAGAGACTCATTTACATGACCGTTATTAGACCTATATGGACATACGGAGTTGAGCTTTGGGGCTCCACTAAACCATCCAATTCTTCTCGAGTTCAATCCTTATAATCCAAATCCTTAGAAAAATCCTTAATGCACCTCACTTTGTCAAGAATAAATTTATCCATAAAGACCTCAATGTTCCATATGTTGCTGATTTAGCCCAAACCAGATACCAATCCATTCATAGTAAACTGCACTCCCACACGAATCCATTGGTCTCCCAACTTGCTTCTCATTCGATACCTGATAACCCACCGAGGCGTCTGAAAAGAAAATGGCCAAGAGACCTTCTAGTTTAGAACATTTTTTGAAAAACTAGTGAGTAGTTCTTCACAAGTGATTTACATGCCATTATAATCATTTCCTCAAATTTACTTGATGTATATTGATATACAGTTGTAAATATCAATAAATAGTTTTAAAAAAATATCTATAATATTAAAAAATAAATAAACAAAATAAACGATTGAAAATATTAAATTGAATAGTAAAGTTATTAACAATCAGATATAATGTCGAATTTTAAATTAAAAAAATAACTAACAAACATACAAAATAATATGTTGCACTATTTAGAAACAAATTTGATAGAATTTATAAAACTATCTAATTTTAATTTTTGTTAAAAGTTAATAATTTTTATAGCAACTTTTAATTTACCGTAATTTGACAAATACGGCTTGTGATTGTTTGTAACTTGTAACTTGTCAATTACCTTGAAGCTACGAAGAATTGAAGACAATTCGAATCCAATTTGAAGAATTTTTAATTTTATCTGTATCTAATTTTCTGGCAAAACTAGCATCAAAGTTTATGTTTGCGATTTCCTCTACTCGATCGATACACAAAACAGAGCGCTACGATTTTTCAGCTAATAAAATCCACTGTTGCTATCAGCGGTTTATTACCCAGCAGCACCGTATATTATTACCCCCGTGAGATCTGGATCTAGACTCACTTAATTAGTATAGCGGTGTGACGTCACAAACATATGTTATTATGCTATTGTTATTAACAAATGACGACGATAACATAAATTAAACTAAATACTCTTTTAAGTCATACAATTATAAATATTCCTTTTAAATGTAAAAAAATAACAAAAAAACAAAGCTACCTTTTGAATAATAATTAATTCATTTAAAATCATTATTAACAGTTAAAAACGAATTTGATGTTCTTCTGTTTTTTAATAACTCAAAAGGCAATGAAATTTAATTAATAGATAGTGAATATTGTTATTTGAAGCCATTCGTTTATTGTACTTGGGCCCAACGACGTTATGTACTCCAAGCAGAGGAAGGATGGACTATCCTTACAGGTTACCAGCCATGGAGGAAAGGTCATGAATCATTTCGTGGGTCTGCAACAAAATAAATTTTAACACGCCCAGGTGGGATTCGAACCCCATCAGTACCAAGCGCACTAAGACCCTCGCCTGCCATCGACGCCAACTCGCTCGGCCATCGACTCCCCTGATTGAAGCCATTTTTTTGACATTAACATTACATAAAATTTAAATACAAGAATTTTCACATTTCTAAAGAACACCTAGTCTATATGTATAAACTATTTCTTCGTGCCTGTTACCCGGAAACCCTCTAAGTCGGCGAAAGGGCTCCCCAGACTGCAGATTTTTTATCGGCCGATAGTTTGGTCTGCCTCTTAATCAGAATGGAGAGGTATGGAGAGGCATCTACGCATATTATACCGATTCACTATCGCCCGATAGATCTGTTCGCTCGTAAATTTGGCGTAGGACACTCGTGCCGTGCAAACATTTTTATTAGTAACATCGCCAAATTCACAATCGTTGATTGTTGAAAGGTACATCATAAAGTTAATTGAAGTAAAATCAAGTAATTTAGAATGCATTTCGTAGAATTTTCCACTAAATAAGCTATCACTGAGAATGGGATACACCCATTACTCTCGGAATCTCTTCTTGATTTTCCTCCTCCGTTGTATGAGAGCAATACTAAATTTCTGGACAATGTTTTCATTGCGCGACCGCTTACTTCAGCAGTCAAGCACAAACTAAGTAAAAAAAGGCAGCAGTCTGCAAAGGCCCTAAATGTACAAGGCCAAGAAATCTACTGTTAAATTGACTTTTATTTTTATTTTAGATTCATTCCTTTTTCATTTCTCGTTTCATCAGTATCATTTCATAAACAAAATATCAAAACCCAAATTATTGAAATATGAATTACGAGATGCAGAAGGCAGCTCCTGCAGTTGTGAATTGATTGTAATATTTAAATAATAAAAGTGAAGCCTTGATTTATAAAAAATGGCGCAACGTAGAGAGAAAGCTTCTGAGCAGAATATATGGGCCGATTAGAGATTAAAAAGGATGGAGAAGTCGGAAATGGGGCATAGATGTCGTAAAGCTATGGAGGATCAGATGGAGCGGAATGTGACTAAAATGGATGAATTCAAAGATGGCCTACTCCAGGAAAGGAAAAGCGAGGTTACAGCTAAGAGGTGAAGCTTCAGCTAATGCTGGAAACCTGTTAGAGGAGGATTATACATGATTTAGCGTAAATGGCGAACCTAGGCTACCTAATAGTAACATTATCTCTGAAGTAGTTAATGCAAGTATGTGCAAGGGTTCAAAATTTCTATAACATGAAATAAATAAACATCGGGTCTTCGCACATCTTAACAACCTATATAGTTATATAATCAAGTTAAGTAAATAGACGTACAATTCATCAACTTACGTATATGTTAGTAAACATAGGTATGGAATTCTGAGTTCGAATATGGACTTCGAAGAATAAAAATTCCTATTCTGCTGTTTCTGCTGCGGATTATCATCCAGATCGGGAGGCTCTCCCGTAATTTTCGAGGTTTCCAAGGTTTGAGGGTTCCAATTTGGGAGAAGTTCCAATTTTTGGGATTTTCGATTATATCTCGAAAACAGTGGACTCTAGAAAAACCTGTCACAAATATAAATGAAAGCTAGTTCAATTTTCTATAAAATTGGTAGCCTACATATTTGTTAAACGTCAAACGGTTTCCGAAATATACGTGATTGAAAATCGATAATTTTCGCTTATCATTTATTTTTACCTCATTTTTGGTCAAACATTTGCTTTAAGTGCCAAAAATTTAAATATGAAATTGAAGTAAATGTAATGCTCAACAACTTTAATTTAATTTTAACATTTTTCTGAGAAACGATCTTTGAAGGCACTAAAAGTAATATAATATAGGCGAGGAAAATTTTTAAGCTAAAAATTGATATCATTTACAGATTCCTTATCTAAAAAAAAAAAAATGTAGAAACAAAATTTTGTCAAAATCAAAAATTAAATTTTTTTCAACCCCGAAATTGTGTATGATTTTAGAAGGCAAGAGGCTGTCAATATCTGAAACAAGGTAAATTATTTGCGCTATCTCATATATTTCGCCACCGATTGAAATTTTAAGGTCATCTAGAAGCCCTAAAACTGCATAGTTTAGCTCTAATCCGGAGGTCGCAGGATTTTTTTATTTTCATCAGTTCTTGTCCACTAAAATCTGGAGTAAACCCAATGCTATATGCATGGATAAAAAGCTGAATGTACGCTGATTCTAGTGATGCTATTACTATTGTAACCGGTTGAACAAAGCAGTTGTTATGGCCGTTAGAAGTTGTAGATGAAATCTCAGCTTTTAAAATTTTAACGTCCTTGAAAGGGGTAAAATTGATTATTTTTTGATTTTGATAAAATTTCACATATAAGGGTTTTTTGGTGCGCTAAATCGAGATTTGAGGTCGGTTTTTCTTGGATTTTATTGGAATTTTGTCATTGTTTTGGAGTTTTTGAGCACCCTTAAGCCGGGTTGTGTCTTGAGCTTAACGAAAGTATTTTTATTTCAAATAACACACAAAACTACAATTTAACGTGAAAGAATCATATCTCTATTTTGACAGAGCTGAGAAAAAAAGTAATACGTGATTTTTATATTTTATTTTATCTCTCGGCTCCTAATGCTCATTGGCGGCTATAACTCTAGTTTTGCACTATTATAGGTCCCTACTACCCACAAAAAAATCGGCATTCAAATCTGTGAGTTACAACTCCAAACGTCCCCTTGTCAGAATTTTTACAGAGGTAGTTTAATAAATTAAAACAAACAACGAACTTAAAAATTGGGATATGTGAAAAACTAGCGGCCTTATTAATCATATTAAACTCTTAAAGCAGGCAAAGCTAGCTAGTCTAAATCATACCAATTCCTTTTAGAAAAATTAATAATTTTATTGAAATATCTGCGTTAGCACTTTAATAACTTTAGATATTAGGATTCTATAGGGAGTGAGCTTATAGCTTTTCCTGGACACTAAAGTTCACTGAGCTTTTGAAACCAAGATGATAATATACTAAAAAAAAAAAAAATACGTCAAACCACAATTAATACAAAAAATGTGATTAAAATAGACAGCTAAAAACTGATATGGAAAACTGATACTGTTGGAAATGAGGAGTAAAAAAAATAAATATGTTCTAAGGCCTTCAGAACTTGAATATTTAATAACCTGACATGGATAGAGTTTCTTTTCCTGGAGTTTGGAAAGAAAAAGAGATACTACTCTTAAACAAATAATTGGGAGTTGATTCAACCCACACTATCTCCTGAAACTATGTATTTAAAAAAACACACACACTTTGCAGACAGCTGAGTGTTGTTTAGTTTTGTATAAAGATGGTGGAAACAGGTACAAAACACACCCACGTAAAAGTTTTTGCAAGAATGCTAACATGGTGGATTAAAATTTTAAATATGGCAGCTGATGAATTTCCTAGGATTTGTTACAGCAGGCTTGTCGAATTGATTGGCAATCCTTCCGTGCCCTTTAATTGGGCAGAACAGCTAATGCTACAATTGGAAAGAATGGGCGCAATGAATATATGGAATAAGCAGGATGCGAATGTTGTTAAAGCAAATATCACAAGCCTGAATATAGCATTTGAGGGTCATTATTTGTCTATGGGCATTGAAGATACGGTCAAATCCCACTACAACACCCATTACAGACACCTTAGCTCTCTTGGAAGTGGTGACAAGTATTTGGTCATGGATTCAAACATCCAGAAACTAAGCATGATCGCACAACTCCGTTTAGCTAGCTCCAAGGTCTCTAGAATATATTTCAATAGAAAAAGCTACATCTTTAATACAGAAAATCCCTGCCCGATCTGTAACTCGGGACCAGATTCTCTTCACCATTTAATAATGTACTGTTCCGTTTATGAAATATACAGGAAAAGGTTTCTTAGAAGAATTCATTCCACAGAAGATGATGACTTTCGGTTATGTTCATGGCTGATAATAGATAATGAAAAACATTTAAATAACTTATTTTTTTATATGAAATATGGCCTAAAATTAATAAATATTTTACTTTAACTTATTAAAGTATTTTACTTTAACTTATTAAAGCCATTTACTTTTTTCTTTTTGTATTAAAAGTTTGCCATTTGTTTTTTTCATTTTCATGTATATTTATGTATTAATTTATCATGTATATATTTAGATCAAATTTTAGGTAAATATCTCTTGTTTAGTTTGTAAATAATTTTCTTATTTTATTTTATTTTTATTAACATAATTTTAAGTTGTATAACAGCTCACAACTCTTTGCTCTAAAATTGTATTTATAAAGCAATAAAATATTCATTCATTCATTCATTCATAAAGATGGTATTCTATAAAAATGATTTTATTTTTTCATTTGTAACCAAAACACTGAACACGTAGCACAATGGTTTGGCAGTTTTTCCATTTATTTATTTTTTATTTTTTTTATTTATTTTTTTTTTGAAACTGAAATTTTTTGGTGGAAGAAGATAACGTTCGTATTCAGTAGGGATGGGTATAGATACACGATTTATCAAAAATATCGAAGGAATTTTAAAAAAACGGCCTGGATCGCGTCTAATTCGCGAATAATGCGATTACAATTTTTATTGGGTGAATTATAATATGAATTATATTGTCATATGGTATTTGGAGATAAGCTAAGTTAAAAAATAGGTTAGATGTTTAAGCCGCACACTTTGACCACAAATTAAGTTCCTTATAGTTGTAAACAAAGAAAATACGATCAATGTCGAACTCATGGTGGCTGCAGAGGTGTACCCTTACGAGGTTGAGTTGTTTCGTGACGAGAAGCTATTAAAAGACTCATGTTAAAGAGGAGGTTAAAAGACTTACGTTAAAGAGGAGGTTACCTAAAAGACTTATGTTCTCCGGTGATGACATGTAAGGCCAGTTCGATGTACGTATTCCTTACGAGTAACCCACCAACATTGCTTCACCAGTAGCTTCGTCCCCAACTACTCTTCCTTCAGCTTTCCGGTCACAAGAAAATTGTTCTGAACTATAGTTGGACCTCTTCAAATCGGCTTTTCTCAGCCAGTCCGAAGTTGTATTTCTCGAATCTGGACAAGTTTTACCAAGCATTTCTGAATTTCATTCCTTGAACCTAAAATATACCTTTTTCTCAGTTCAAATGAGCAACAATGAAGTAAACTCATCAATCTAAAAGTAAACAACGTAGGACATGATTTACAGATTCAATTCGCAACAAACAACTAAGGAACTCGGCTGCATAATATATTCAATACATGTAGAGGTCAACAAAGAAGCTGTTAAGAAATACATGACAAATCATCCTGAAATTATCAGAAAAGTGGTTAACAAACATAAAGAGAGCCAACCCCAAGTTAAAGGAAGGATATGCTGTACAAAGATATTCTGAGAATCACCCAACTATAATTAGAGGGATTGTTCAGAAGTATAAGAAAACGTACCCTGAAATCCATAGAAAGTCTTCAAAACAATTATCAGTAAATAATCCTCATGTTAAACATGTAGCTGTAACAAAACACGACGATAGATGTTCAATGGAAAGGTTACAGCCAGTATGACCCAAAAACTGAATATAAAGACAAAGACAAAACCGTCGATATTGGATCACGGTCTACTTGAAATTGATGTTATACTGTAAAATGGAAGGACGAGAAACCTGTCATGAGCTGCAGTAACGGTAAAGTCCAACTTCCCCCCTTTCAAGAATATCCTGAACACTTGCACAGCCTCCTTACTTACGAACATCCTGAGGCTGAGCATTTGTCAAATAAAATGACGTCATTTGGAGCAAAAGAGATAAAAGAGGGAAAGATTATGCCAACATTTAAGATGCGAGGACAGGTATATATCACAGAATAGGCAGGTGATATGATGCCTGGAACACAACAGCAACCGTCTTTTATTCAGATAAATTTTGTTGGTGAAGACAACAATGATAAAGGCATTCGCTGTGGTTACTTTCAAAATGTCAAGCCTGCATTCGTAGGCCAACTCCAGAAACTTCTTCATGGACATAACGAGTATATCAAGGACTTCAGAGCTGCTGTTGAGTCTATTCCCAAAGATCTACAAGATTTCCAGGTAGTTATCAGTGCTGACAACAGTCTTCAAATGCTCACTGAGGACATTACAATACTCCTACCGCTAACGAAGTTACTGTCTTGATTGTTGGCCAGTTGTTTGAAAAGCGAGGCATTTTTCTCCACAGCAGGGACAAGAAACTGATAGGAATCAGTGAATTCTATCGAGCTTATGATTTTCTTCAGTATCGTCTCATGTTCTGCCAAGGAGAAGATGGGTACAGTATTAACATCCCTCAGCGACACCCAAACACCAATACACCACTTGAGAAAACTGTGTCTGCAGCTGATTTTTACGCCTAAATGTTGATGAGCGAGGCTGTGAAGAACCTTATTTACTTTAATTTTGTAATCTCCTCAACTAATTTATGCTGGAGATGTACGCAAAAATAGAAACAGAAAGACTAAACATTATTCGAAAAAAGTTGAGAAGTTGAGACTATATTCACTTAAAGTATGCTATAAGAAAAGCTGATAGTCTGGTAACAAAGCTCGGTAAAATGGTAGTGCTGCCTCGAAGCTTCACTGGAGGACTATCAAAATAATATAAAATTAACTTTTGCAAATTGTCAAATTCTTTAGATTTATTTAAGTAATAATAATTATCAACGTTAAGCTTAACTTTTAATAATTTAAGTTGTCCTTAATCCTAATAATATTAAACCGTAGCGAAGCAGGGTACTTTCAGCTGGTTATAATATATAATTTTGCCTATATTACAGAAATACATTATAAAACGACATTTATTATGAAAAGAACAAAATCTTATAAAATTGGTTGAAATAAGGGAATGTTTTTATGATAGTGGCAGGGGACCAGACAAGACTTGTACTAGTAGCATCTGGCTGTTGGCTGATGTTTAATTCATAATAAACTACTTTTGAATTTTAAACATTCGAAATAATTTTGTTTCTATTCAAGTTGAAAAACAAATTAACTTAAACGATAAAATAAACAGGAATATCATCGTAAATGGTAAGAATATTCAAAATGGCTGTTCTAAAAAAAACAAAACACGATGCATCATTGTATTGATATTTGTGGTCACCGATATATCTTTTATATTCAGAGCTCAAAACATTGTTGATCAGGAATATGGATATTTTTCTTACAATAACTATCCCTATTATTCAGCAACTGGAAAAAACGAAATAAATTAAGGAAAAACGTCTAATTTTTTCCCTCCAGCGACTAAAGCACCTGTTGAGATTACCAGTTAATTGAACCAATTTCATCAGCCTGTCTTATTCACATATTCAAATGAGGCATACCAATAAAAATATCAAAGGTATACAAGGATGACAGTACTTTAATTCATTAGGAGATAAACCGTATTTAAATTATGGAATTATACCAAAGTTTATCTATATAATTATCTTGTGTCTTGAAAAACTTGTCCAGTACTAAACAAAAATAAATTACTACAATCATGCTTTTATGTTTTAATTTATGCGTTCATATGAATTCTCATTAATACATGTATGTAGGTCAGTTCATAATTTGCGGTTAAAATACTTGCGATAATTGACTTAGAAATGAAACCTAATTTTTATTTTTTTATTTATTTTTTTTTTTAACAACTACTTATACAAAATGAATAAAACATATTTTTTCTAAATACCCATAAACAATAAATCATGAAAAAAAAATAAAGTTCCTTATTTTTTTCTTCTTCTTTTTCCCCCTGAGATGTTACATAATTTATGAACAAAGTTGATGGTATCATTGTCGCATGAAAAAAACAAACAAAAAAAAAACATTCACTAAAGAAAAGTGTGAGAATTTTCTTTTCAGATAAACTCTTTAATGTTTTTACGTCCTTGCATTCTTTGGCTTCATTCTAAATGACTTTGTGTTTTTTCATTTTTTCTGGTTTTGTATTATAATCAACTGTATTTAAAAACGCTTTAAAATATCATTCCCAGAGATTCTAGACTATAGTTTATTTCCAAGCCTGGAATTATTGGTATCATTAAAAATGTATAGGTTTTCCTATTTTTCCACCTTCTTTACCATCCTCTCACACCCAGCCACCTGCAATGTATTTAACCGATACCCTACTAATAAAAAATATTATTAATTAGTATAACATAGATAGATAGATAATAATTTTATTTATAAAAGAAAATTCTTCTACAAATGTGAGTAGATTCTCACACAATTCTGTATCTATTTACACAATGGGAAGGAATATGAAATAAAAATACACTTATTACATACACATACATGAATTAACCTAAAAATAAATTATAGAAAAAATAAACATAAGGATGAGTTTCCTATTAAGACTAGTGGACTATTAAGTCCACTAATAAACTGGTTTATAGAAGAAGAAAAAGAAGAAGAAAAATGAACTTTATTCTGGGACAACTTGTCCCCTAAGAATAACAAAACAAGTACAATACATAGAACAATCGTCTGGCTATGATAATTAATTATAATAAATGATAATAATAAATAATAATAAAAATTGATTAATAATTAAATTATGAGTTACAAAAATGAATTAAGGAAACTTGTAATAGGATACATCTTATGTGTACTATTATAATGTATATAACTTAAATATTCATGTTTTACATTTGCTCGGAAGATTGAAGATCCAGGAGGTAAAGAAATAGATGTTGTTTAAAGGAAGTAAGAGTGGAGCTTTTTCGAATTGTGATGGGCAATGAGTTCCATAAAGAGGAAGCACGGATAATAAAGGATTTCTCGAAGGATGCAGTTCGATGAGCCGGAGTGTATAGGTTGATGGGTTGGGTTCTAGTATTTAAAAGGTGAACGGAGGAGCGCAGAGTAAGGAGGTCATGGATATAGGCGGGTTTTTTGGTTTTTAAGGTTTGGAATATGAGAGCACCCAGGAAGTATTGACGTCGAAAATAGGGGTAAAGCCAACCAACTTCAGAATACTTATGAGATATGCGAGAACGTCTGGAGATCCTGAAAATAAATCTAATAAAACAGTTCATTACTCTTTTACATCTCATCTCGAGCTCTTCAGACAGTCCTCCATATACTGTGCATCCGTAGTCAAAGTTAGGGAAAATGAGTGATGATACTAAAAGTTTTCGAGTACTTACAATTTATACAAATTTTTGTTTGTTTATTTCGTTTAACGTCACTTTATACTGCTATGGCTAATCGGACGATGCTACGGTGGGAGTCCTAAATTTTGCCTATCCAGGTATAATTAGGGTAGGGATCTTTAACGAGTACCTGACATCGCACAGGCTCGGGACCCCCATTTTACGTCCCTTCCGAAGGACGGCATAGCCAAGGATTTTTTACTCCCTTTAAAAAATCCTAAGGTCATCTGCCGGGCTGCGAACGCGCGATCTTGGGTTTAGTAGGTTGCTATGCTAACCACTACACCACAAGTGACCCCGTTTAAACAAATTTGTATAGATACATATAAAAATTTTAAATACTGGTTTTCATTTGTGTAGGTATTGTACTGATATAATTATAAATAATGTTTATTTTATCAATATCAGTAATGTTTTAAATATTTTCAACATTGGACGGTGGTTAAAGGTTTGCAAGTAGGGTTTTTCTTGGCTCATTGAATTATTAGTATAACATACCAGACTTAAAAGAAAGAAACTTTTCGTAGTTTCCGACTACTCTAACATTTACTTGACAAGCATTCAAAGCTCCCAATAAATTAAATTACTTATTTAAAGACAGTTATTTGGACATGACAGTCAATCAGACCTAAAAATTCGTACCTAATCTTTACAATCCGAAAGTCTCGAAAGTCCTCCATGCTCGTTATTATGTCACAAACAAACTTATCCATAAATATCTTAATGTTCCATATGTTGCTGATTTGGGCCAAAACCAGACACGTATCCCTCCATAGCAAACTTCATACCCACTCGAATCCATTAGTCTACCAACTTGCCTCATAATTCGTTCCCAATAATCCTCCTAGGCGTCTGAAAAGAAAATGGCCATAAGACATTCTAATGTAGAACTATTTAAGTGCTACTAGTGAGTAGATCTTGTTATTGACATGCCATTGTAATTATTTTCCTCAAATTTACTTGTATATAATGTATCTTCTTCTTTATTGGCGCGACAGACACTATGAAGCTGCTCCACAGCCTTCCTCTAGTCTTCTTTATCAGCTGCTCGCCTTAAATATATTTTAGATAATTTCAAGTCCTTGGAGACGCCATCGAACCATCTTCTCTTCGGTCTTCCACGAAGATCTCACTCCATCCGGTCTATCCCACAACAATTTTCGACATGTTCTGTTCTCACCCATCCGGTATACATGCCCCATCCATTTTAGCCGTTGAACTCTTGTGAATATCGTCAATGGCAAGTCACCATACAAATCGTAGCTCCTGGTTCTTCCTTCGCCACCATATACCGTTATCCTTTATCGGACCAAATATAGCTCATTAGGCTCACTATGTGCACCATGAAGAGTACATTTGCCAGGATTAAAGTGAACCAGGCACGAAGCGAGCCTTTTCCCGTAGATGTCGGACTCAGACAAGGAGACTCATTAGCACCTCTCCTTTTCAATATAGTTTTACATGCAACTGTAAAAAGAGCGGGGTTCGACACCAGAGGCATAATTTTTAAAAGTCCCATTCAGATTGGCGTATACGGATGACATAGTAATTGCAGCTCGTTCTATGCGATGTTTAAAGGAAGCTTTGCACAAAATGGACAGAGGAGCTAAAAGAATGGGACTGCATATGAACGAGGATAAATCCAAAATAACGGTATTGAGAAGGAAAAGACTTGCTCGTCCACAGCGTTTTTATTATATGGAAGGCTACACCCTCAAAACCGTCACAAGTTTCCAATATTTAGGCGCCTGGATAAACGAACACCTCGATGAAAAAGAGGAAATTAAAAGTCGTATAGTATCAGCCAACAGAGCCTTCTCCTTACAAAGCATTATCAAGAGTATATAATGTATACAGTTGTAAATATCAATACACAGTTTTGAAAAAAGTTAAACTGAAGCCTCGCATAGGTATTGGGATTGAAATGGGAAACAGGTTGAGAATTAATGGGTTTGTTAGCTAGATTCCTCCTCGCCTCCTAGTCCAACAGCATACTCGCCTTTACTCATCAGTATACAAAAATACCTCATCTTATTTTTCCGGCGTATCTCTAATAATGGCATACACCCTTCTATCTAATTATAAAGTATGAAAAGATAGGTAGATACCAGATTGTCTGGGGCAAAACAGCAATATATGGAATATTATGTTTGTAACATAAAACGGAGCATTGTGGATTCTACGAAGGATTTTGTATTCTAAGGTTTGAATGAGAAAAGAATTGGAAGGTTTAGTGGAGTATTTAAAAAATGGGTTTAAGTACTGTCATTAAAAAAAGTCTTTTGTGATTCATTGGGAACTTTAAACGTTTGTATACTAAATGTTGGAGTAGTTCTTTACTTTTAAGTCTAGTTGGTATGTGCGAGGCTTCTGAAAATGAAATAGTCTCAGGACCTTCTAATATTGACCTTTTAATGCATAGCTACGAATACTAGGTTTTTATACAGGGTGAGTACCTCTTAGAGTAAAAAAAAAAAAAAAAAATTAGTGAAACTAGATCAGAAATGTAGAAAAATGCCGCAGGCCTCACCTTTCTATTCCAATCCGTTGCAGATATACGATAGATCTACTTTAATAACCTATTGATATTCAAGTCTTCCGTCCACTTCCAACTCATAACAAGATCACGTTTCTCTGACCTATATATTCCTTTCCACCGAACAGCATCATACCAACACACCTTCCTAACTCGATACACTAACTCGATCTCTCCTGAAATTAGACATGCTTCTTCCTTAAACTAATTCAAAACTCTCCTATTCCAATATCTCCTTAAATCCCAGTTTGATGAGGCCAATATGAGTTATAATTAAAGATCAAGATGATCAGGCTCAGCATATCCGATGCCAATGAATTTGCCTCAATAAGTTCGTTTCCCCAACAATTGTTTTTTTTTTTTTTCTCTTATAAATTATTATTATTATTTCTTTTCTCTTTCTTCTAATTGATAAAGTGCTATTATCAATTGTATATATAGGGTGTCCCGAATTTAAATGGCAAAACTTCAGGAACTTATAGGAGGACCGAAAAACTAAGACAAAAAGACCCTAAGAGATTTGCTCGTTTTTGCTTATTTTTAGAGAAAGTTGAGGCAGGTGTTCCACAAGGCAGCGTTCTTGGTCCAGTCCTAAATATCCTCTACGCTGCAGATATCCCTACAACTCCTAATACTTTCCTAGCAACATTTGCCGATGACACTGCTATCCTTTCATCCCATCCAGATCCCTTAATAGCTTCCAATAATCTCCAAACCCACTTATCACTAATTGAAGACTGGTGTAACAGCTGGAGAATCAAAGTTAATGAATCGAAATGTACCAACGTAACTTTTACCCTCCGCCGCACATCCTGCCCTCCTGTTTATATCAATAATATTGTGCTACCCATTGCTGACACAGTACGGTATCTGGGCTTCTACTTAGACAAAAGACTTACTTGGAACCCTCACACTAGACTTAAAAGGCAAGAACTTAACAGACGCTTCAGCCAATTGTACAGACTACTAAATAGAACATCCCAACTCTCCATTGAAAACAAACTCCTCATATACAAAATCATCATTAAACCTATCTGGACCTATGGACTTGAACTATGGGGGACAGCAAAACAATCGAATATCAAACGCATTCAATCCTTTCAATCTAAAGTCCTTCGTACTATCCTAAATGCTCCATATTATGTTTCCAACAAAATCCTTCATAATGATCTGAATATACTTTTTGTCCTTGATCTGATATCAAAATCTTTCCAACCATCCTAACCCTCTGGCTCACTCATTATCCAGTTCCACGCATCCTTATAACCCACCTCGCAGATTAAAACGGCAATGGCCCCGAGACTTATTGTAATATTTAATATTGGAGTTCTGGCAATGGCCAGCTTCTCCACTCAAGTCCTGTGCGACTGTGCTATTGCGCTCTCTCTCAGCCCCCACTGGATTTTACTAGTGACGCAGCTGATAGAACAGCGCTGGGAACTCTCTGTGTCCGGCTTGCCCTACTTAAGGGGGCATTTTGTTTATTTTGTTTATCAAAATAAACTTTTTTTAAAAATAAAGAAAAAAAAAAAAAAAAAATTTTATATATATATATATATATATTTTTTTTTTTTTTTTTTTTTTTTCTCTTGTATTTTTAAAGCTGTTTATTTTGATTTTCTGATCATTGTACATATTGTGTGAATGAGTGTCTGTCATCAATATTACTCATTGCCCTTGAGTGAGGCAGCTTGTAATTATTCAAATAAAAAGTTTATTTAGTAAAAAAAAGAAAAAAAAAGTTTTAGAGAAAATCGCCAAAAAAGAAACAAAACAAGTTTTCATTTTTTATACTTATTTATTTACATGTATATTTATGTTATGTTCTTTTTATTGTTTGCTCAAAATGTTGTTCTCTTGCACCAATGCAAGCATTATATCTAGCACTCACTTGATAAATTGCAGCCATAACATTGTTCTTGATATTTGGTGCACTGGATTGGGTCCAATTGACACCGAATAAACTTTCTGCTTCAAGGTTCCCCATACGAAGAAATCGTAGGTGTCATATCATGTGATCTGGGTGGCCAAGGTACTCCTACTCCTCCACGTCCAATCCATCGTTGTGGATAATTTATATCCGGCCAAGCTCGAGCAACTCTGCTATAATGAGCTGGACATCCATCGAGTTGGAACCACATTTCAATCCGTTGCTGTAAAGGAATGTCATCTAAATAATTAGAAAAGCCGTTCTCTAAAAAATGTGTAAATGTGATACCATTCAATCTTCCAGGTAAAAAATATGGTCCCACCAGTAATCCGTTCCAAATTCCAAGCAAAAACGAGCAAATCTCTAAAGGACTTTTTGTCGTTTTTCGGTCTCCTTTAAGTTCTTGAAGTTTTGCCATATAAATTCGGGACACCCTGTATATTACCTTTTAGGTATTCGTAGATATTTTGTCGTATTAACATTCAAATAGGTATTAATATTTTTCTTCTCTATATATCTTTTCCTTCCTATTCACTTTTTTTGATTTATGTTTTTTTTTATTGTTATTATTATTTTTTTGTCCTATTTTTTTTTTCTTTTTTCATGTATACATTTATCACAAAGTTCTATTTTCAATTGTATATACATATATTACCTTTTATAGATATTATTATCTTCATTTGAAATTAAGATAGCCATACTATTATACAACCTTATTATACACGTCTGTTATTCTTAGGGGACAATATGTCGCAGAATAAAGATAATTTTTTTTCATTTCATTTCAAATCAAAGACTTTTTTGAGGAAACCATGTTTTTTTTTACCATGAATAAAGCTGTAATATCTCCATTTCGCTTAAATATTTTTTAAGCTTTGACCACATTTTCGGATTTAGCATTAAATTTTCTATAAGAGCAGAGTACATGTAACCTTGAATTTTAGAAACTTTTGATCTAAAGAACAGTTTGATTTTCACCTTATTTAGGGATGTTACAAAGTCTTACAATGTCACAGTTTTTTCGAAAAACAGTGAGCGTTGAAGTAATATAAGATATTCAAGGTTACATGTACTCTGCTCTTATAGGAAATTTAATGTTAAATCCGAAAATGTGGTCAAAGTTTGAAAAATATTTCAACAGAATAGAGATATTACAGCTTTTATGGTAAAAAAAACAAAACATGGTTTCCTTAAAAAAGTCATTGATTTATCGAATATCTGCAACGGATTGGAATGATAAGGTGAGATCTGCGGCATTTTTCTAAATTTTTGATATAGTTTCACCCATTTTTTTTTTACACTAAGAGATACTCACCCTGTATATACGGGCTAGGTGAGAGCAGAAAGAATCATAAAATAAGTACAGGATGCATACTGAAGGATTTAAGTGATAGTGTAGTTTATTGTGAAAACACTATGCCTAATTCTGCTCCTTCATTAGAGTACAGGATATTAATCATTGTGGATTAGTTATTCAGGGAGTAATAAGGAGCTCATTAAGAATTTCGCGAAAGATTTCGAATATAAAGGAATGGACACCGTTAGAATTCCACAGTTAGGTTAAACACATTATTCAATGCCATGGGATTTTTTTTTTTTTACAGTAGAGTTACTCACCCTGTATAAGTCCTTGTGCATGAACACAGCCCTTATTTCCAACTCTCATAATTAATTAGTTAATATTAGATGTTCTATCCTTCTAGCATAGACATTTTAAAGCTGTGATAAACATTATAGAGTGTACAATAAGCCCACATTATTAAGATCAACAATTCATTTCAAGGTAGTCAAGAAAATAGGAAGTATTCATTCGTCTATTCGGACCTACAAAAAACCGCACCTAAAATCCAGCACAATGAGAGGCAACTATGAGCCACGTACTTGAGAAGTGCTGTAGTTGCAGGAGAACAATGCTCAAATTAAAAATTTCTCTTTCGCTTGCTAAAGCAATGGGGACAGTCCAAGTTTTCATTCTATGATTACTGCTTTTACATAAGGAATTATATTAATTTATTTTACAAATGTTGGATTAGATTAAATTTATTTTGGACACTCAAGATCGAGGGTCTTTAGTGTCCTTTACCTGTCTAGATTTCTTTCTTTTTATTTTATTGAATAATTTATATGTTTTAAGGAATTGTATAATTGTTTCTATATTGATACTATTATCATCAAGTATAGCAGAGAGGTTCCTCTGTAAACTTGTTTCCTGAAAATCGAGTGCAGCCCTCTAGTATGTGCTTAAATTGATAATTGTATGTTACTGCATGTTTGCGATCTTTGGTATAAATTATAAATTAAAAGTGGTATCTCATTACGGAATCTCAGGTACCAGTTCATGATCTTCAATATTGCATCCTGAGATACAGAAAGACCCCCACACTACACACTACCACAATCAAAATGGGGGAGTATGAGGGAAGGAATTAATAGTTAATTTTATTTTCATTAGTATAATTTATCTCAAAAATAATGAGCAGAACACTTTATATTTCCGCAAGTCATTTTACCGGAGCAGCACGATTTTGTTATTATTATTTCCTTAGAAATAAAATGAATCGACGTTCTTTGAAGAAGGAAATGGGGAAAAAAAAAAAATTACTCTTCCGCCCTTGAGCCTAATATGTCCTATCAGTGAATGATGACTGTTCCGGTAAAGAGAGCAAGTAGGTAGCGACCTCCCCGTTGGGGTGGCTATTATCTATGGGGAGGGGGGATAAGGACTAAGGACGAAGGACGAAGCGGTTGTAATATTCCTGTCCGAAAAGGATAGGGCAAGGTTGTTGCCATTGATCGCTTTCACGTTACGAGGCTGCGGAGAGCTAGAGAGTGAAACGAAAGTCCCCGAGGTGGAGCTGAGAGGGAAAGCACTCCCGACAATACCCAGCCTCTTACCTCCCCTTACGTCATACCTCGATGTCCTCCGCCAGGGAAACGGCGGGTCGCTATTCACTTGTCACAGGAGGAAAAGAAAAAAATAAAAGACTGCTGGCAGATTTGGCGTTATTAAAAATTATAAAAATACATACGGAATTATATAAGCATATTTTCCGGAGCTTCCTGATCAAGATGTTGGACCACTATGTCGGTTCCTTGCTTCTTCAGTAGAAAATAAAAATAGAGTATCAATATCGAAGCACTGCTTCGATGCATTATTCGTATATACTGCGTGGTATCCCTGCACGTCTGATGGTTGGACGCTCTAGCTATGTTGGTGTTGCTCTAAACTAATGTTTAACGACAGATTCCTAGTAAGAAAGTTAATGGAAAATACTTTTTGTTATGTAACATTTGTCGCTAGAACCTACCGTTTAGGAGCTATATTACTTTATATGAAAAAAATCACGTTGTTACGTTTTTTTTCTCCATCAAGTATGTAACGATTTTTTCACTTTAAAAAATGTAACGTTTTGACACTCTCTAGTTCTGCTGGTGTTGCTCGGACAGCAGGTCAGAAATCTGTCCTGTCTGGGCAGAAAACTGACTGGTGGGATTCGAACCCACGCCTTCAGTACCGAGCGTGCAATATTTTACGTTGTTTGTTACTTAAGGAGATAACTCATTCAGGTCCCTTTTTAACGTTCTTTATTTTTGGGAGTATTTATTTTTCAGCCATCGAACTAGAGTTTTTTTTTTAATAATGTCTTAAAATTACAAAAATTTTCTAAACACGAGAGAACAAATTTTCGGTGAAAAATAAATAAGATAAACATGGTTATAGTTCTTGGAATCCATGGATTTAGATTCACCAAAAATGCGGAAAATGATACCTTATATTATCCTCCGAATGATTATGACAGCACAAGCAGTTGTTATTATTGGTGTACCTAAGGGGGGGGGGTTATTGGAGATATAACCCCCCCCCCCATTGCTTAAAATGAAAAAAATCTAAGTATAATTTTTATATTTTAACTTTGAAAGATTTTACTATTATTAATTATAATTATATTGTAACTCCTTTAAACAAACTTTTCATTAAAGTTATAAGTAAATCTGTGATTGTATTGGCATTCACCGTTAAGTAGGAGGACGAGGCTTGATAAAGGTAGTTAGTTTTTTTTATGTAATTCAATATGAGTTCTGGGGATAAAGGGAAACTGAAACGTAAAAGTGCTGAGATGTTAAAATATTTAAAGAAAATTAAATCAAAGACAGAAATGAGCAACAAAGGAGAAGGTGAAGATGAACAGGAACAAGCTTCTGATTGTAGTAAACAAAGCAAGCAAACTTTTTTTTTTTTTTTACAAATAAAGTAGCAAGGTAAACCCCCCTCCCCAAGAGTCGGCTCTAGTTACGCTAATAGTTGGTTGTCAATACTTTTTTGGGTGTATCGTTTTTTTCTCATCGATAAAAGTAACATTTTGAAACGCTCTATAGCTCTCTTGGTGTTCCTCTGATCGAAAATTTGACGATATTTTCTTGGTCAGAAATATAATCGAAAAAACTTTTCGTTATATACCATTTGTCTATATGACCTACCGATCAGAAGCTATGTTCATTCGAATTAAAACAGCCACGTTGTAGCGTTTTTATCTCCAACAAATATGTTATATTTTGAGACGCTCTAGATCTGATGGTGTTGCTCGGACAGCTTTCTCGAACGAAATTTGTCCTCTCTGGACTGAAAATAGACACATAGGATTCGAACCCACGACCTTCAGTACCAAGCGCGTATTATTTTATTTTTTTTTCTTATTTAAGGAGATCACACACTCCTTCCTAAAATTTCTTAAAACACCGTTGCTTTTTCAATAAAAACTTTTGAACTAACACTTGATCGAGACAGTATAATGGCGATTAATAACCTTAGATTAGTTTCCTAAATAGAGAACAAATTTTCGGTAAAAAATAAATGAGATAAACATGTTTATATAACATGTTTATAGTTCTTGGAATCCATGGATTTAGACTCACAAAGAAGGCGGAAAATGATACCTTATATGATCCTCCGAAAGATTACTCCGAAAGCAATTACTACTTCTATGGCATCTAAAAAGTTAAACTTCGATGGACGAAACATGAGCAGTAGTTCAATAACCCGGTAGTTGGCCGGAAATAGAAATTATTTTTCCATTAATTTTTGTTGTTTGAGGGGGGGGGGGGGGGGCTAAATCCGTGTATCAACTTTGCTAAATTGAAAACAAATAGACTGGCGTTGCTAAGTGATCCATAAATACTAGAAGTCAAAACATTGCAAAGCAACAACAATAAATTAAATAAATTATAAATTATTTAAATAAACCAGTTAATTAAATAAGTTATTGAGAGGAGGGGAATGATGTGCCAAAAGGGTCTGTTGTCGTTCCAATAATCTTTTTTATTTATACTTTTTTATTATTATTTTAGGAACGAAATTATTATATTATCTGACAATGAATCTGAAGTTATGTCTTTTACCTGAAGAAAGAAGTGGTTTAGAGAATGCTGACAACTAGTGAATCTGATGAAGAGAATTACATGGCACAGAATCCAGCGACATATCCTCTTGTTTGATTTATTTTTTTTTTTTTTTTTATTCCAGCAGATCCCTGTCCAGCTCCTTTTCAGTCTTCTTTGGGTGTTCTCTGGTATTTGCATAATTGCCAATAGTCCAGTCAATCAGTGCTGAAATGAGGGGTGTAGAGGCATGGAATATGCGATAATGTTTGACTTTATAACTTCGTTAGGAATAGTTAGAACCGCCCCTGGGGATGAGCTAACGGTGGGGGGGAGGGGAGAAGTTCATTTTTTTTTGGTTTTTCGATAATATCTCGAAAAAAGTTGACTCTAGAAACATATGATTCGAATAAACATAAAAGCTAATTAAATTTCATGTAAAATTAATTATATATAACTTTGTCGTAATTCAAAACCGTTTACGAGATATACGTTATTTAAAATCGGTTATTTTTGGTTAAAAAAAACAAATGTCACCTCCCTTTATGTCAAACTTTTGCTTTTATTACGTTCCACAATCGTTTTTCAGAAAAAATGTCAGAATCAAAATTGTAGAGCATTAAATATACTTTAATTTCATATATACGTTTTTGGTATTTGAAGCAAATGTTTAACCAATAGTGAGATAAACAATTTTTTTATTTCTAAAAGTTTTGATTTTTAATAACGAATAACTCGAAAACCGTTGGAATTTAGACGAATACGTATACAATAAATTTTATAGGAATTCAATGAGCTTTAATTTTGATCTGTAGCATATTTTTCTAGAGTCAACCGTTTTCGAGATATTATCGAAAAACCAAATAAAAATGAACTTCTCCCCTCCCCCTCACCGTTAGCTCACCCCCCAGGGGCGGGGACTTTTAGTATGTTCACCTTCTAACTATTCCTAACGAAGCTATGAAGTCAAAAATTATCGCATATTCCATGTACTCTACAATGTGTTTATTGACTGGGCTACAAGTCATTTATGAGTGTATTGTGAGTACGTATTTCTATATTAACAGTTCTATGCATATGTGGTTATTTTGCATATGTACAGGGGTGGTTTTACGGCAGTCTTGAATGTTTTTACCTGTATAAATGGAGTTAGTTTAGATGTTAAGTATGAATGTTCAATTTCTGTATACATGGCTTTTGGTTGAGGGTTTTTTTTTTTTGTTTTTGTTTTTTTTCTTGATATCTCCCTTTTTAAAAACTAATTTTCCTTTTCAATAAAATTTCAGAAGTATATAGTATATTAAGGAAGTAAGAACGCATGAACTTGTGTAAAAAAAAGAATTCAAAGGTGCATTTATAAATTTATTAATTTGAATTTATTTAAAAAGAAAAAAAAAAAAAAAGAGTTAAATTTAATGTATGGCTTTACTGTAAAATTATTCCTATCAGCTTCTCGGTTCCGATTATAATACCTGTCGACCAAGAGAAGCTGTCGGCTTCAAGGAAAAATGGGCTTAACCATTTTAGAACAAGGAAAAAAAATCGAACTAACATCCCATGCGGGTTCCCTTGGCCTTAGGTGTTTCCTTGCTCACAAAAAACATGTATATTATCTTTTTAGCATGTTTAAATCATATATGACATGCAATTAATTATTTCACAAATTAAAAAAAAAAATTATGAACACGAAATATAACTTAAAAAACAAAAATAAGCTTTAAGGATATCATGATGTATGTATAACTAAGGAATGTGGTAGATCAGATCAGATGCATATTTCTTATTGTATTTCGGGGTGAGAACGACGCAGAAACATGTTTTTATATAAGGAAAACACTAGCCAATTAAAATGTACATTATACCATACAATAAAATAATTTCCTGTTTTCTGGAGGATGGGAACGTATGATTCCCTCCTTCCCCTCTAGGTTCACCAGTAAATAAGTCGACCAGAAGAACAATTTAAACAACAGTAGATGAAATGATGTAAAAACAGGTATTAAGGTAAATATGGGTACCCCACCCTACTGGCTAAGGGAGATATTGAAGACTGGCGGCGAGGACTGTCTATGGAGCCATTTGCTAATATAAGATAGCAGTGAGCAGTTTGAACCATTCTTATACTAGTGTGGATGCAGCTTGAGTTATTGTGCAAAGTGGTGTTCATTCTGGACTGTCAACGTTTGAGATATATGTGAAATCGTTTTGGTTTCATGTTCTTATGTTTATTTAAAAATAATTTCACAATGATAACAGGAAAGTGGAGGCCTTAAGCTACTTTTTAAACCACACGCTTTTAGGTTACACGTGATAGTGGCCATCTTTCTTAGGCGGAGTTGGTGTAAATATGGACCCCATTTCCCCAGGAACTTTTCGACATATCTCTTGTTAGAGATCAACACGTCGGGGAGACGTGTGGGTAAAATTTTCCAAAATGTGGGAACTTAGACCGTGCCGGGTCTGGAAGAGACAGATATGATTGCTATTTCTATCATTTTTTTTTCCTTTAAAAAATAAACTCTCTACCGTTTCGAATTGTACTATCCTATTTTAAACTATTTTTTCTGGTGCTATTTTGAAAGCTTTTTGTAAATCGTCGTTTTTGAAATGAAATAATTGATGTTAATCATTGTTTTGCCTTAAAACATTTATTAATGTTAATGAAAGACAAAAAACTAAAATTTTCAAGCTAATAGTTTAAATAAAAAACAAAAGAAGGTGCCCATACTCCTTTTCCTCTACAGGGTGAGTATCTCTTGATTTAAAACAAAAAATTGGGTGAAACTAGATCAAAAATGTAGCAAAATGCCGCAGACCTCACCTTTCTATTCCAATCCGTGGCTGATATACGATAAATCAAAGACTTTTTTTGAGGAAACCACGTTTTTTTCAATAAAAGCTGTAATATCTCCATTTTGTTTAAATATTTTTCAAATTTTGACTACATTTTCGGATTTAGCATTAAATTTTCTATAATTTCTGAGTATCTGTAACCTTGAATTTTACAAACTTGGTATCTAAAGAACAGCTTGATCTTCACCTATTTAGGAAAGTTACAATGTGTTATATTACTTCAACGCTCACCGTTTTTCGAAAAAACTATCCACAAAACGTTAGATCTTACTAAAAATTGCAAATTTAATTAGCTTTCAAATAATATGTTAAACGTAATGATTTTGTTTTAATTTCATGGAGAAATTTACTTTTGAAACCGAAAAAACATGGTGTTCTCATTTGGCATACAAATCAGTAACTTGTGTAAATAAAACATTATGACAATCCCTTAATGGAGATGTGCATTTCAAACATAATACACTCTTCATTGGAATGAAAAGCAAAGAAAAAAAATTATTGATTAATAGAAAATAAAGGAAAACTGTCAATAAAGCGACACCAGATCAGATTATTACATCTATCTATTTATTATTATTATTTAGGATTTATTTTTATAAATTTTCAATGTAATGTTTAAAATCCAATAATAATGAACATATGGTAGACTGAATTTTGCCATTAGCTTCTGAATGCAGATTGTGTTGAAGAATACTACTTTCTGAGGTGAATTTAATGGGCAGATGAGTCTGTTTTTGCAGGGGAAGGCACTTCTACCGTTCCATGTGGGGTTGTTGGTTTCAGTACTCGAAAACGAATTATCAATATAGTTTGAAAAGCAACATAGATTTCACAGCAGCATAGCTTAGCTTTAGTTTTATAATTCGGCGCCTGTCTTCTATTTTAATAATAACTAAAGTAACAAATTATTTCTCCCAATTAGTATATATATATATTTTTTTTTTTTTTTTATTGATATCTATATATATATACATACGTTTCCTGAGTTTTGAGGGTGCTGAGATGGAATTCTAGGGCTAAAAGAATTTTCTATCACATTTTACAGTGTAAAAGCTAAACAATTTCAAGTGAAGTGTATTCAATATAATTTTTTCACAAGAACCGATATCGGATTCGAATTCAGCATTCGTATGTATTTCAATGTATTTCATCATCCTATCTGGTTTCAAACTCAAGTAAAAAATCAAAATGTTTTTCGGATTTTCCAATTTTTTTAATAGGTTTTTGTTCATCGAATTTTACATTTATATACATCAAAAGAAAGCTGAGACCCTCCTCTTTCCAGCGATACCAACCAGTGAATTTCATGACAAAGTAATGACGATTTAAAGGTATGTAACCAATAATTGGTTTTAAAATTTCATTTTCCTGGAAGAGGGTGAAAAAAATGATATTTTTTGATTTTGTTGAATAACCGTTTTTTAATGTTTTTGAGGGTGCTGAATTAGAATCTGACGTCAATTTTTGTGTGAAAAAATCTATAGAGGTTGTTTGCTTTAAAAACTAATCATTTTTTTAGAATTTAATTAACCTAAACCAAAATCTATGGAGCGACTGTATTTTTCCTTTAATTCGCAATCAAAACTGAAAATATTGGTGCAAGAACCATGTCGATATCATTTTTTAAACTCGTGATAAAAAATAAATTAGTTTAATGCTATTTTATTTTTTTTCTCGGCTTCTAGGGCCCATTGGTCGGAACGGCAAAATACGTGTCTAATATTTTTTGACCAGGAACCTCCAAAAAAATTTCCAACAAGATCCGTGAGAGACTGAGCGTGTCCTCCCCTTGTAAGTTCCCACATTTTACCCACACCTCTCCCCGAGTGTCTTGAGAGAAGTTTTTATAACAAAAGATGCACGTTGTGATCTCTAACAAGAGATGTTTCGAAGTTCCCGGGAAAATTGGGGTCTATATTTACACTAAGAAAGGGTGCCCATATTTGAGCCAACTCCACCTAAGAAAGATGCCCACTATCATATGTAACCTAAACGCGTTTGTGACTGAAGGTGTGTTCAAAAAGTAGCTTAAGATCTCCGCTTTCCAGATATCATTGAGAAATTATTTTTGATCAAACATAAGAATATGAAACGAAAACGATTTCACATGTCTCTAAAAAGTCTAGAATGAACACCAATGTGCACAATAACTCCAGCTGTATCCCCACCAGTTGAAAAAATGGTTCTAACTGCTCACTGCTATCTTATATTAGCAAATGGCTCCACAGACAGTCCTCGCCGCCAGTCTTCAATATCCTCATAGCCAGTAGGGAGAGATGCCCATATTTACACCATAAAGATAATAAAAAATGAAAAAAAAAAATATGTAGATACTTATACTATATAATAGATTACATACATACAAAAATATATAAATATATACATATTTACCCTCACACAATCACATACATATACATAGCCACACCTAAATCTTTAAATGTGCCGAATACATAACTGGTAAGACAATGGCATATAATCCATGTAAGAGACCAGTACCCATTGTTATCTCCTCCTGACATTATAGCAGGTCATTTGTAACTTAAAGGGATCCCATACCCAACTTATTTTTTGCCATCGTTACTTATTGTCGGGAGTATTTGTTGTGGACATGTTTCTATGATTCTATTGGGATGGTCACGAAGTATGTCGTGAAATATTCTATATTTTGATTTGATGTAGTCTAGTACAATGGATATGTATAAGACTATATGTAATGTTCTATTAGTTAAAAGTATGTACATCGTGCTATGAGTTGCAGTATTCGTGAATGGAATGTTTATAGTTTGTATATGTAAGTTTTTCTGCTCTTCCTCAAATCTGTTATGCCTAAGAGCAAATAGGTAACATTAAGAAAATGTATGTATTAAGGAATAATCTTCTTATTTAAAGTAAGTCACATATGTTTAATATGAGGTGTTTCCATGTCATCCATCTACGTAATGGTAGTCTTAAGTATTTTACTGTGCTAGTCCGGAGAATCCTTGCCGGACAACTAAAGACCTATCAGAATGAAAAGAATGAAATAAAATAGTAGTAGGAAGGAGACGTTTTAATTTGAGAAAAAGTATCTGATGCCAGACTTAATCAAATGCCAGAACTACATCAAGAAATACACCAGTAGCATAAAGCTATTGCTCAAGAGCTGTACAGTAAGTTACTATTTTTTTTTTTTTTTTGGCACTTATTCCCCGCATTTCTCAGAAACCAATTGTCAGGTTTATAATTAAACTTATGATTGTTTAGCAACTTAACTCATATGGTGTCCGTTTCATTGTCATATTTCCTTTTTTGTACTATACACGACATGTCATTGTTCGATTTAATTCGTCTAATCAATACAAAAGAAAAAAAATGGATAGAATTTCTTCAAGAAATCATATGACTCAAGAAAATGTGAGAACAACCACGAAAACAAATATTATTTAAAAGAAAAAGGTGAGAGATGGAATTGTAATAAGTTGAATTGCCGTTCTGATATTGGTTTAGAGAAGGAACTGTGGTTGGAAAACTGTAAAGTGCCCTATAAAACAGTGATATTTTTATTTTTTATATACATTTATTAAAATTTACAACTGTACAAAATATATACATCAAGTAAATGTATGGACAACGATTATAATAACATGTTAAAACTTAAAAAGAACTTCCCATCAGTAGCACTTTATTAAAAATTCTACACTAGAAGGTCTCTTGGCCATTTTCGTTTCAGACACCTCTAAGGATTATCAGGAATGGATTGGGAAGCAAGTTGAGAAACAAACGGATTTAAGTGGTTACTATGATGGAGCTTACTATAAAAGGATAGGTATCTGGTGTGGGCTAAATCAGCAACATATGGAACATTAAGGTCTTTATGGATAAGTTTATTGGTGACAAAGTAAGGAGCATTGAGGATTTTGGATTGTAAGGATTGAATACGAGATGAATTGGATGGTTTAGTAGAGCCCCAAAGCTCAACTCCGTACGTCCAAATAGGTCTAATCACATTCATGTATATGAGTCTTTTGTAATTAATTGGGAGCTTTGAACGTTTGTCTAGTAAATGTTGAAGTAGTCTGGGCAGTTCTTAGTCTTGATTTTTTATTTATTCTTGGAGTATGCTATATACAACAACAAAGTTTTGTGCAAACAAACTTAAAACGTCGGAACACACCATAACCGATTGGAAAAAACTATTTGACAAAGACACGGAGGAAAAAATTTATTTAAACAAATATTTTTGGACATTATTTCCTTCTGGACACCCTCTTAATAAAATAATATATTTTTTTGTTTTTTCCTTATTGTAACATTTTTGTTTTTTATTTAATCACTTAAAAATAGGAACTATCAAACCATATTTCATTAACCTGTTATTACTTTTGTGAAGGTTACTCGTAACTTAAACATACGATAATAAACTCAAAATGAAATGGGAGGAATAAGTTTTTTGTTTTTTTTTTTTTTTTTTTTTTTTTTTTTTTTTTTTTTTTTTTTTTTTTTTTTTTTTTTTTTTTTAATTACTTGAGTAACTTCAGAAGGGGTAAAAAAGCAGGAGGAAGGATAAGTCGAAGAGGAATTTCTAATGAGCATGGTACGAATGTTTCATGCCCTATGTTCGAAAGGTCCGTCTGGGTTGTGAAAACAGAAGAAATGTTCAGAAAACACACACATAAGTAAGTATATTATACATTTATCAAAAACATTATACATTATACAAAACCTTTTTTTTACTTTTTCGGCTTAGATTTACTTGAAATTTAAACAAAAAATGTTTTCCCTGATAATTTCAAATTTTCTGACTGACACTTAGGCTGGGTGCACATGAGCAGGAAAAGAATCAGAACGCAAAGATTGTTTTTAACCGGATAGTCAGAGATCCATCGGCAATATAGGACCCATTCACATGGCACGCCGACAGCTATCGGACACACTTGGCGTATCTCGATAGGATCGGGGCTGCCGCGGGTTCCTCTCCCTATCTGCGTTTTTTTTGCTATCCCCCGCGTTTCAGTAGTACGTACGTGACATAGGGACAGTGCACAAGACGTCGCTGCGTCCTTTCTATGTTGTGATTTTTCAGTGAGTTTTCGATAACATAGCGATTAATTTCATTTCAAATATTTATTTAACATTACATATAATTGGATTTATATGTTTATGCAATGTTACTGCAATCATTTCCAAAGATGGTACAGGAACTCACACTGCATTTTCTTGCCCTTTTGATGCACACTGATTCTTGCAGACAATTCATCAAATGAACTAATAGACATTCTAAAACAAATGAAAAATTTTAGTTCATCATCCGTCAATTCTATGAAAATAGTGTTGAAAGCTTCTTTTAAATATCTCGCTTCGTTAAAGAGATGAACCCAATATCTTCTTTTATGATCACTTTTATTAACGTATTTGTACACAAAGTACGAAAATAAAACCTTCTTTTTATAAATTTCAACTTTTGCTTGATTCGTCCATGTGCACAGAAACTCATATAGGTATCAAAGAGATAGGATAGAAAACAATCTTGGTGTCCCGATTGTTTTGCAGCTCATGTGCACCCAGCCTTAATATTTACTACCACCTGTGCGATTACGAAAAAAAATCATGAACGTTTATTCCAAACGTCTCAAATGTCCAAAATGAGGAACTACAAGTAGATCTGCTGTTATCACTTTCTAAGTTTTCAATCGGTTACAATGATAATGCAACTACTAGATGATTTCATATCAAGAAAATATAAACGGAAGAAGATATCTTTGATAACATCTTCACCCTCTTCACACTTATCAGTTTTCGTATTTAATAGGATTCAAGGCAACGTTATATAAACCCAAAGTCATAGTAATTTCACAGCGTTGATTCCATTTTGGAGTAATTAAGTAAATCTCGTTTTTAATTATTTAACGTTAATCTATCTAAGGTCTGTGAAACCAAGATGAAAATAACAACAGAGCCATTAAAGAACTGCATTTGACAATAACGGATTGCAGAAAATATTGAGACAGCTTATTATATAACTTATATAATATATGAATGCTGGAAACATGATTAAAAAATAATTGATAAATTTTATTATTATTATTTATTATTTGTTTTTCGACAGGAAACTGCTCGTCGCTTTCGACTTCTTCGACTTGACAAACGTTCAAACCTTCCGATTTACTACAAAATACTCATTTGCATGACAGTTATCAGACCTATTTGGACATGTGGAGTTGATCTTTGTGGCTCAATTAAACCTTCTAATTTTTCCAGTATCCAATCCTTGCAATCCAATATCCTTCGAAAAATCCTTAGTGCTCCTTACTTCGTTACAAATAAACTTATCCATAAAGATCTTAATGTCCCATTTGTTGCTGATTTAGCCCAAACCAGATACATATATCCTTCCATACTAAGCTCCACAACCACTCCAATCCACTAGTCTCCCAACTTCACACTCCATTCCTGATAATCCTCCGAGGCATCTGAAAAGAAGATGGCCTAGAGACCTTTTAGTGTTGAATTTATTGAAGTGCTAGTAATAAGTAGTTCTTCACATGTTATTTACATGCCATTGTATTCACTTTTAACTCATTTACTTGATGTATATATTTTATACAGTTGGTAAATTTCAATAAATTTATATATAAAAAAAAAAATATTTGTTTTTAGTTATATTATTTATTGTTTTATCAGTATTTTATACCAGACATTATAGATTAGATTATAGAAGCTGGGTGCGCCTCAGAGTGGCCTTCCTCAATAAATTTCTTTCAGAGCAGGTGTTGAACCCGCTTATAGGTAACCTCTTATTTATCTCAATCAAAGCCTTTTTAAGGTACCCGCGTCACCAATAGATCTATCTAAAACCTTCAAATACCATGTAGGAAGGTTATAATCTCATTCTAATTTACATCTATCCTATTATATAAAAAGACAAGTCATTTTTCGTTTGTAAATCACTAACGGCGAAAACTTCTGAACCAATCTTTACCAAGTTTTAACCAAATCTATCCCGATGGATCCAGGAAGGTTTAGCAATAATAAAATATACTGATTTTCAATTACGTTTTAATTAAGAAAGTGATAAAATGTGGATAACAGTAAAGTTTGTTAGCTATGCCGTCCTTCAGAAGGGACGTAAAATGGGGGTCCCGAGCCTGTGCGATGTCAGGTATTCGTTAAAGATCCCTATCCTAATTATACCTGGATAGGCAAAATTTAGGACTCCCACCGTAGCATCGTCCGATTAGCCATAGCAGCATAAAGTGACGTTAAACGAAATAAACAAACAACAGTAAAGTTTGAATTGACCCGATAAGTGGCGAGCACCATTCTACATGAGAGGTTACAAAGATATGGTGTTATATAGAGCTTTATATTGATAATAACATTTACTTATATTCAACTAAATCATTAAAAAAAAATATTTAAATGTGTAATGTGAAATATGGATCCTAGTTAAGTTTGAAAATAAACAGAAATGTGGTCAGCACCGTTTGGCAATAGAGTTTAGTGGTAAAACTACTGGGCCCATGTGTAACAAATTTTAACTACACCATCTTCATGGTTCTAGATAGGTTTAAAAAATAAAATAAATGCAAAATGCAAAATGCAAAATGCTGGGTGGTAAATACGTATATTTTTTGTTGTTTTTTTTGTTTACCACACTGTCATATACTCTTATGGTTAGAAATTAAAATCCCAACAGATGGAATTAATAAAATTATTTCTGCCGAATAAAAATGATTACCAAATCAAAATGTCGATCCTTTGCTTTTAGATATTGTGTGTAAAAATATGATTCACGCGTATTTAGTTGTAAGGACTGATAACGCAGTCCATTATCCGCTAGAGTTTTTTAATAGTCTCTGTCCATCTGGATTACCAACTCATACATTATAATTGGAAATTGGAAGTCCAATTATGCTTTTACGTAATCTGCCAACACGTAATCAGTGCAATTTTAACTATGTTAACAATTACTGCTAATCGAAGAAATAACGCTTAATTGTTCACTTTTGTATACTAAGATTGTTCTCGATAAACAAATAAGACTTTAATTATTAGCTAAATTATCAAAGTTTTTTTACTTATGAGAGCGGTGATGCGAGTAATATATATATACTTAAAATATTTTTTCATTCTTTCAGAGAGGTTAGGAAAAAAAATTAAACCCGGATCTCGGATTTAGAAACCACTGAGCAAACTATTTATTTATTTTCACGTTTTAATTTGTAATGGCACTCGCCACCTATCTGTCGAATTTCAAACTTCACTGGAATCCACATATTTATCGCACTTTTAATTGAAAATCAGTATATTTTGATATTGCTAAACCTTCCTTGAACTATAAAGATGATGTATTCAAAATTTGGTACAGATTGGTTCAGTAGTTTTCGCGGTTAGTGATCACAAATAAAAATTTCTTGTCCTTCTATGTATTTGTATGGATAGAAGACTAAAGCGACAAGAAACTGCCCGTCGTTACAGACTACTTCAACATTTACTAGACAAACGTTCAAAGCTCCCAATTAATTACAAAAGACTTATTTACATGATCGTGATAAGAACTATTTGGACGTAAGGAGTTGAGCTTTTGGGCTCTACTAAACCATCCAATTCATCTCGTATCCAATCCTTACGATCCAAAATTCTTCGAAAAATCCTCAATGCTCCTTACTTTGTTATCAATAAACTTATCCATAAAGACCTTAATGTTACATATGTTGCTGAGTTAGCCCAAACCAGATACCTATCCTTTTATCGTAAGCTCCATCATAGTAACCACTTAAATCCGTTTGTTTCTCAACTTGCTTCCGACTCCATTCCTGATAATCCTCCGAGGCGTCTAAAAAGAAGATGGCCTAGAGATCTTGAATTTGAAGTGCTACTGACGAGTAGTTCTTTTCAAGGTTTGACATGTTATTATAATCGTTGTCAGCTTCTTTACTTAATGTATATACTTATATAGTTGTAAATTTCTATAAATTGATGTATAGAAATAAATAGTATGGATAGCTATAATGCTGATTGGAAGTATTTCATTACAGTTTCTCGCTTCTCCTGTAAAACTTCATGTTGTCATTGGACCACCATCGATAAGTGATACGACCATTTGAAAAACTAAGATGACTTTAACTTTTAATTTGTGACCCTGTGATTTTTTTTTAGTTTAAAGATAAAGTACAACGGTTCATAAAACAAGTGTTTGAGTTCACCGGTTAAGTGTTCATGTGCCATCCGGATGAAAGAACACTCAAAAACCAGCTTTGTCACGTACCTTGTTATTTCACGTGGAATGGACCTCGATGCAGACTTAAAAAAAAACAAAGCTTTATTGTTTAAGCGAATTAAAAAAACAACTTATTATCAGTTAATAACAGTATGAGTGTAAGCGGCACTGATAAGTGAAAAAAATAGTGATGGTGTCTTCTCACATTTATTTCGTATGACAAAAGGTAATTTAAAACAACAATGGAATACATTTAAAACATGTTAATATATTTATAGATTATAATTACAAATTTTTATTTTTTATTTTTTATTATGGCGCTGTAGTATCAAATTAAAATCGAGTCCCTCACAGTCAAGAAGGTATTAAATTCACTTGACAGAAATAACAAAAACATAGAAAAATTTAGAAACAGAGTAGGTCTTTTGCATAATACGTTCAACAGTGATTAACATACTAACAAGGGGAGGACACACTCAGTCTCTCACGGATCTTGTTGGCAATTTTTTTGGAGGTTCCTGGTCAAAAAATATTAGACACGTATTTTGCCGTTCCGACCAATGGGCCCTAGAAGCCGAGAAAAAAAAATAAAATAGCATTAAACTAATTTATTTTTTATCTCGAGTTTAAAAAATGATATCGACATGATTCTTGCACCAAGATTTTCAGTTTTGATTGCGAATTAAAGGAAAAATACAGTCGCTCCATAGATTTTGGTTTAGGTTAATTAAATTCTAAAAAAATGATTAGTTTTTCAAGCAAACTACCTCTATAGATTTTTTCACACAAAAATTGAGGTCAGATTCTAATTCAGCACCCTCAAAAACATTAAAAAACGGTTATTCAACTAAATCAAAACATATAATTTTTTTCACCCTCTTCCAGGAAAATGAAATTTTAAAACCGATTATTGGTTACATACCTTTAAATCGTCATTACTTTGTCATGCAATTCACTGGTTGGTATCGCTGGAAAGAGGAGAGTCTCAGCTTTCTTTTGATGTAAATGTAAAATTCGATGAAAAAACATATTAAAAAAATTGGAAAATCCGAAAAACATTTCGATTTTTAACTTGAGTTTGAAACCAGATAGGATGATGAAACCAAATACGTTTCAAGCGTATTACCACCCTGTATTTTGTGTAAAAAAATAAAGTTGATCCGTTAAACCGTCTAAGCGTAATTCATGTTTTTATCAATTTAAACAAAAGTTGCCTACCATTTATATTTGGTCAGGCAAACTTTAAAGCTTACAAACTTTTATTTCTCTATTTGGGTGAAATTTGGTATTTAAGGGTTCTCTTGAATGCTGAATTCGAATCCGATATCGGTTCTTGTGAAAAAATTATATTGAATATACGACACTTGAAAAATTTTAGCTTTTATACTGTAAAATGTGATAGAAAATTCTTTTAGCACTACAATTCCATCTCAGCACCCTCAAAACTCAGGAAACGTATGTATATATATAGATATCAATAACGTTTCCTTTTTAAAATTTCATTTTCCTGGAAGAGGGTGAAAAAAATTATGTTTTGATTTAGTTGAATTACCGTTTTTTAATGTTTTTGAGGGTGCTGAATTAGAATCTGACCTCAATTTTTGTGTGAAAAAATCTATAGAGGTAGTTTGCTTGAAAAACTAATCATTTTTTTAGAATTTAATTAACCTAAACCAAAATCTATGGGGCGACTGTATTTTTCCTTTAATTCGCAATCAAAACTGAAAATCTTGGTGCAAGAATCATGTCGATATCATTTTTTTAAACTCGAGATAAAAAATAAATTAGTTTAATGCTATTTTATTTTTTTTCTCGGCTTCTAGGGCCCATTGGTAGGAACGGCAAAATACGTGTCTAATATTTTTTGACCAGGAACCTCCAAAAAAATTGCCAACAAGATCCGTGAGAGACTGAGTGTGTCCTCCCCTTGTTTCATAGAAGTTTCATAGAACACATATATAGTATTATAATAAAGGAGAAACCATTTTTCGTTTGTGATCACTAATCGCGAAAACTACTGAACCAATCTGTTCCAAATTTTAACATCATCTTTATAGTTCTAGGAAGGTTTAGCAATAATAAAATCTACCGATTTTCCAGAAAAATCATATATTTTCGCATATATAATAAGGTATAATATAATTAGGTATCTACATATAGTAGTACGAACATATAATGTGAGGTAACATGTCGGTACAGGGCAGCGTTCCTGTTATATTTAGGTGTATGATTCTGTTACGGTCAAAGGGAATAACTGGGATTGAGGACCGCCCAGGCAAACAAAGGCCGCCCCAGACCTCCAGGACAGGTAGCCGAGAAGGGCCCAGGCTTGTACCTGATCCGAACAGTCTGGAATGTTCGATGAGGACTTAAATTTTCCAGCCCCTATCCTGGAGAGTCAGTGATCAGTGAGTCGTATTAGTCATCAAGTCAGTAAGTTAGGGCTGTGAATATCATGTATCAGTGAAAGTAGTAACAGTCTCTGTGTTTGTCAGTGTTGTATATAGATTTAGAAAATCTTGTGTATCTGTGACATATAGAACTAAGTTATTTAAGATAAGTATTACCTTATAGAAATCTGTGTAATTAGATATGAGTTAGATCTAAGTGATAATTGTTATTGTTTGTTTTTATTAGATTAAGAATCAAGTTGTATTTATTAGTACTTTGTATTAAGTGTAGTTTGTTTAGTCATAACCCCAGTGTCCCGTAACAATTCCTTTTGATCTTAATGATCTTAATGTTCGATTATTTAATATTACTCTGTTGAAAACAGACCTCTCTAGGTTAAATCAAAGCCCCATTTAGTTCATCTGATCTAATGCCTGCTTTGATGCTCCTCTCTCCACTTCCTCGTTTGACGAGATCCCAAAACCAGAGTATTGCCCTTCCTCGTATCAGCTGAACAAGAGATTGGTCACGGGCTTTCAACGGAGCGAGTTGAATAGGTCTGTTGGTCCAGGAACCTCCGGTAATACCCCCCCCCCCCCCCCCCCCACCGGGCCAGTTCACGTAATGTGGACCACTCTCACTCATATTACCCGTTATGAGCCTTCGGTCACTACGTCCGCTCATGTAATACACTTATATTTGCCTTTAACGTGAAAGTTTCATTAAAAATTTTATATAAAATATTTATAGTACAAAATAATTGTTAACGAGAATGAGATCAACTAGTCGATTAAAAGATATTAGTTAACACTAATTCAAAATTTAAAAATAAAAGTTGAAAGAAAAATAAATTATAATGGTAAGACATTATAGTATACATTTATGAGATCATATGGTGATAACGTGATAAGTTAAAAAAAATAGGTTAGATTCTTGATTTTTTAAAAATATTTTCTAGTTAAAATGAAGTTTAATAGTTAAAAAGTGCTGTTCTAAGAACTTAATAGTTTAGTGGACACATTAAAAGACAAGTGAGGTGAGTTTAGTGTGTTATTTAAAAAAAAACCATTAAAAATGGGCGAAAGCTCATCAGCTTCAGACAACAATAGACACATGGATGGACTAGAAACCGTTATAAATAACAATTCTCAGGCTCAGGAAGGAGTCTGGCAATTAGTAACCGGTCGCAAACGCCTGTCTGAAGTTATTGAAGCAGGCTCATCAAAAAATAGACGACCAGCCATCAACACACCAGTCACTATAACCCATAACAGGTTTGAAGCTTTTAATAAAGCTTCAACGTCAAGCAATAATAATACTACACTAGAGGCCCAACAGGCACCACAGAAGGCACCAACTACAAAACCACCGCCCATCCAAGTCAACGGTATTGAAAAAAACTATCCAATGCTGATAGAATACCTTGAAAAGGTTAGTGGTCCCAGAACTTTTATATTAAAAAGTATTGGTAACAATATTACCATATATCCTGAAACACCAAACTCATACCGAGTTATAGTTAACTCTTTACGAAAAGAAGGGGCTGACTTTCATACCTACCAATTACCCGAAGATAGATGCCCACGGGTTGTCATAAAAAACTTGCATCATTCCACTCCAAAGTCAACAATTATTGATGAATTAAAAATTAGAGGTTATGAAGCAGTGAACGTCACGAATGCAATATCAAGACATAAACAACCATTACCGATGTTTTTCGTTGACATTAGCAAGAACACTTTTAATGAAGATATTTTCCAAATAATAATCTTTATTACACGCGAGTAACAATCGAAGAACCTCGCAGAAAAAGATCCATTCCACAGTGTAATCGATGCCAGCAATATGGTCACACAAAAACGCACCTAAGTGCGTAAGATGTGGCGAAAATCACGAAAGTACTGTATGTCAAAAAACCCGAGACACGCCTGCTACTTGCGCAAATTGTCAGGGAGCGCATCCAGCCAATTATAGGGGATGCCAGGTTTTAAAACTCAGATCCATCCGTAATTTCCGACATCAGCCTCATCCCAGAATTCCTCCATCTAGTCAAGTTCCAGTGCCATCCGCACCTCAAGATTTTCCCCCAATTCCACCTTTGCAGCCTCCTCAACCTTCTCCAGGACCAGTTTCAGTTGACCAACAGCAGAGTGTTCCGCACCATCGGCAGACATCAGGAAGACAACAGAAAACAGCCATGCCAGGTATGAGGGTGGGAGTCTCTCAGCTGATGCTTCCTTCTGAAGCTGATGCTCCTCAGATACTAAATTTGCTAAATGGATTGAATGATCTTATCCAGCCCCTTTACAGCCTTATCCAACAAATTTCTCGGGTAACACAAGCATTTTGCCCCACATATGGACCATAAATGTTTAACTGCGGGTTCTCTGTCCATTCTTCTGTGGAATACTAACGGAATACTACAACATAAAACCGAACTCGACATGTACCTACATGAAAAACGGACAGACGTTGCCTTAATTACTGAAACACACCTAACCTCTCGTCATAAGATATATATCCCTGACTACACTATCTACAGAACTGACCATCCAGACAACACTTCACACGGAGGAACAGCCATCATCATCAAAACATCACTTAAACACCACCCTATACATTTGCCGATTACACCACACATCCAAGCCACAGCCATAACATTATACACTTCACAAAACACAATAACACTAGCAGCAGTGTATTGTCCACCACGGTATACGCTAACACCTGACATGTTTGGAACTTTTTTTGAAAAACTAGGAAGATGTTTTATTTCTGGAGGTGATTATAATGCAAAGCACCAGGTATGGGGCTCCAGAATATGCAGTCCAAGAGGAAACAATCTACTATCTGCGCTCCATAAACTTTCTTTAAACACTATTTCACCAAATTCACCGACTTACTGGCCAAATTCACGATCAAAGAGACCAGACTTACTTGACTTTTTCGTTACAAAAGGACTTCAGGCCATACCTTACACAGTTAGATCTAGCTCCGATCTATGTTCTGATCATTCCCTTGTACATTTGGTCCTTTTTGAAGAACCAACTCTACAGGAAGAACGCCCCTCACTTATCCGTGGGAAAATAAATTGGGATTACTACCAAACCAATTTAAACCAAACACTGTCGATTCCTATGTCATTAAAAAATGAGGAAGAAATTGAAGATGCAGTTGAAGTTTTGACAAAGAACATACAGCAATCTGCTTGGTCATCATCAGTCCCAAGGCGCAAAAGAACTTTACAGCCAAACTATCCACAATATATAAGGGATCTAATCAGGGCCAAGAGGAGAGCTCGTAAGGTATGGCAGACTAACAGACTACCATCGGACAAACATATATATAACAAAATAAACAACGAACTTAAACGGCAAATAAAAAAATTTAAACAAACTAATTACAATATATTTTTGGAGAGCCTAAATACTGACGACGAAGTTTATGGAGACATACAAAAAGATTACTTAAGCATCGTGATGTGTCGGCGCCACTCCGGAAAGAGGATGGCTCTTGGGCCGTGATGGACTGTGAAAAATCTGAACTTTTTGCTACTCACCTATCATCAGTTTTCACACCACATACAGACTACTCAGACTCTGATCATGAAAATTATATACAAGATTCACTAAATACACCTCTGCCACTGACAATGCCACCTACAGCCTTTAAGCCTTCTGAAGTTCTCAAAGAGATTAAAAACCTACCTAAGAGAAAAGCTCCTGGCATGACTTGATCACCGCCGAGCTACTCCAGCATTTACCCAGAAAAGCTATAGTCTTCCTAACAACTATCTTCATCGCAATACTCAGGACAACTAAATTTCCCTTACAATGGAAATACTCTCACATTCTTATGATTCCAAAACCAAACAAAGACAACAACAACCCATCCTCCTATAGGCCCATTAGCTTACTCCCAATTTGCTCCAAAATTTTCGAAAGATTAATTTACAAACGTATTCTTGACGTACTAACTAACAAACAAATACTGCCAGAACATCAATTTGGATTTCGTTCACAACACTCAACAATACACCAACTACACAGAGTCACAGATTACATCTCAGTCGCACTAGAGGACAGACTATATGCTACTGGCGTATTCCTGGATGTAGCTCAAGCGTTTGACAGAGTCTGGCACAATGGACTACTGTACAAACTTAAATCCTTTTTACCTTCGACTTACTACCTTATCCTTCTTTCATTTCTTTCCGACAGATACTTCTCAGTTCGTCAGGGTCAGGATGTCTCTTCTATACATCCGATCAAGGCCGGAGTTCCACAAGGATCAATTCTAGCACCTTTGCTCTACATAATATACACACATGACATTCCAACTATCCCTAACACAATAATAGCAACATACGCAGATGATACAGCAATTCTGACAAGACATTCAGACATCACTCAGGCTCACTGACTCTGACATTACTTACAACAATTACAGGACTGGTTCAAACAGTGGAAAATTAAACTCAATAAAGACAAATCTCAGCATATCCCATTCACTCTTAGACATGACCCCTGCCCCGCAGCCTATATAAACAATGAACCCATTCAACAAACAAATACAGTTCAGTACCTAGGACTTACTTTCGACAGAAGGATGACCTGGGGCCCTCACGTGAAAATGAAACGCCTCTGTCTAAACAACAGACTAAGACTACTATACTCTATTCTTCACAAACTATCGACTCTAAAAATCAGACAACGATTAAATACTTATACTTACTTACTCAAACCTTTATGGACCTATGCATCACAAATTTTTGGGACAGCAAAAAAAACTCACATTCAAAAATTACAAACTTTTCAATCTAAAGTTTTAAGAATCATAACTCGCTCACCCTGGTACGTCAGTAACAAAACATTGCATACAGACTTGAACATACCCACTGTGACCATACCCACACTTCCTACAAACGATTTTATGACAAACTTCCAGGACACTACAACAAACTAATACAAAACATGGCAACTTTGGATATGCCAGAGACAACACGACGAAGGCTGAAGAGGAGCTGGTTAAGAGATCTCCTAAGATAAATCTTTTTTTAAAAATGCGACTACAGTAGGCACCGCTGGGTGCTGAACTCCCTCATGCCTGACATGCCAATTTTTATATTATTTTTTTATATCACATCCGCTTATTGTCACGAATTGTGTGACAGGTGTGGATATACCATAGTTAATAAAGTGAAAAAAAAAAAAAAAAAAAAAGTATACATTTATAAAGTAACGAAATAAGGAAAACTACCCCCGTTGCTAAGTAACCTAGATTCGCCAAGGCGTATCTACTCGTTGCTAGGAGACAGAGAAATAACAAGATGGAATGTAATTAGCATGGTTATGTTTTTTGTTTTTGTGTTGTGTTTCTTGGTGTAGTAAATAGTAGTTAAATGCCCGTAATTATTGTGCTAGAGTAGTGTAATACTGTTCTGTAAGGGTGTCAGTGTTAAATATCTTCTTAATTGTTCTTTGTTAATAAACCGTGAAAACCCCTGTTATTTGTTACAATACTTCGAAATTTGATATTAGATTAACATAAATAATGAAAATATATACAAAAGGTCTTTTTTTTATCTTATTTCACCTACAGTTTTTCAGATTGTAATCTATTTTCCTCACTTTTGGTGTAAGGGAAATAGAAATGAGAGAAATAGAATTTTGAGTTTGATTTAAGATTAACACCATAAAAAAAAAAAAAAAAAAAAAAAAAAAAAAAAAAAAATGGAATTCTGAACGACATGGGAAACATATACTTCAGTGCAAAGAAAACAAGAATTAAACTTACCTTCAATGAAACATCACTATGTAAGGGAAATCAATCGATTTAGCTTATGGGATACAGGTATTAGAAGTCGTTCTTATTATTACAGTGCAATGTAAAAAACTTATGAAGAACTACTCACTAGTAGCACTTCAATAAAATTTTCACTAAAATACCTCTAGGCCATCTTCTTTTCAGACGCCTCGGAGGATTATCGAGAATGGAGTGGAGAAGAAAGTTGGGAGACTAGTGGATTGGAGTGTTTATGGAGCTTACTATGAAAGCATCTGGTTTAGGCTAAATCAGCAGCATATGGAACATTAAAATCTTGATGGATAAGTTTATTGGTCACAAAATAAGGAGCATTGAGGATTTTTCGTAAGATTTTGGATTGTAAGGATTGTATAGGAGATGAATTGGATGGTTTAGTGGAGCCCCAAAGCTCCACTCTATATTTCCAAATAGGTTTAATCACAGTAATGTATATGAGTCTTTTGTAATTAATTAGGAGCTTTGAACGCTTGTCTAGTAAATGAAGAGGTAGTCTCTAACTTGAGCAGTTTCTTGTCGTTTTAGTCTTGTGTGTGGATTCCAAGTCAGACGTTTGTCAAATTGGAGTCCTAGGTAGCGGATCTGTTCAACAGGGATCAGTGGAATATCATTAAAGAATACTGTATGACAGAAAATCGTAGGTTTACGACGTAGGGTAAAGGTTAAAGGTCTTATCACAGTCATGTAAATGAGTCTTTTGTAATTTATTGGAAGCTTTGAACGAGAGGTACAAAAAAAAAGTAGGTTAATAAGTGCAGAAATGAAGAACTTATTCGCATTTAACGTTACCAACTCATGTTATGAGACACATGAGGGAAATTTTGAACACGTGGCAACTTACAACACTTTTAAGAGTTCAACCTGAAATATTGATTTCCCAATTAAATTTTGATGCTGGCCTGGGTATTTTACGGGGCTTGATCAAAATATCATATACAGGGGTCTAATAGTAAATTTAACCTGGAAAAAAAGAAGTTATGGGTGGAAGTAATAGTTTCAAAGTTATAGCGGGGTTATACATGTTTTCACAGAGAAATGCTTGAAGAAGTGTTTGAGCGCGTCAGTTTTGAAAACGCACCCGATTACGTCATTTTCCGCTAAAGTTTATGACCTACTGAGTGAAATTTAGCAGTTGTATAAATTTCAGTTATTTATGTTTCCGTTGTATAGAACATCAAACTTTAATTGGGAAATCAATATTTTTCGTTGAAATCCTAAAATTGCTGTACGTTGTGACGTAATCAATATAAAGTAACATAAGGTATGTATTCTTGTAGGGAATTTATTACTGTGCAAGTGTTATCTTGACGATTTTCACTTAAAATTATCGAGTGAGGATTATGAAGACAAAAATATTTTTAAAAACGTGATTGAAAAATAATATTTTTGAAAATTCCATTTCTAAATGGAAGGTTGTAGCACGAAAACTGTCCAGTTTTTTCGTAGAAATGTATATAACAAAACTTGTAGCAAATTTAATAAGCTTTCACTTTGTACACTGCAACGCACCATTTTCGAGTTATAAGCGAAAAACTGAAAAATGGAACATTTAAGCTTCCCCTACTCCCCAGCGGCACCGGGATTTGGACTTTTTTTTTCTTTTTCAAGGGAACCTCCCCTACACATTCCTGAAAAAACTGGGACTAGTATTTGTAGTTCCTCTTATTGCCGATTTTTTTGTCTAGATTGACTGGACTATATGGAGTACTTTAAAACGAGGAGCAGTTTCTTGTCTTTTAAGTCTGGTATGTAAAAGGTATATTAAGTTCATTGTGTAAGGTTTTGTTGGAGGCATAATTAGGGGTATCGGCTGTGGTTCTCATGAGTTTCCATTGGAATGGATTGCATACGTTTAATGTTCAAATATTTTTCTGTACCCAAAAGATCAAGTTCATAATTTCAGATAGGCTTTAAGATAGTCTTGTAAGTTAAAAGCTTTTCCTCTATTGATAGTTCAGAGGTCTTATATAGTATACGGTACATTTGGCTGAATATGTACCTTTTAATGAGACTCGTCACGTTTCACATATTTATATAAAAAGTAACATGGATAATATTCTATATATTCTTAAATAATATAGCGAGGTGTGAAATGATTAAAATAAACATAATTGTCCCGCTTGGAAGTTGCTTTAAGTTTATTACATTTTTTTTTTCTATCGAGTGCTAAATAATTATAAATGGCGTCGAGTTCGTGCAGACCTTGTCAACATGGAATGCTATTAAGTGAGTTTCCTTTTTCAGACCCTCATTTTCTGATTGCGAAATATTTTGATTGCTGCCAAGTTTGAACTGACAGTAATCAACACCCCATCTTTATTTTCACCATTTACTTTGCGAGGTTGGATTTACCTTCTTTTTTTTTTTTTTTTATGTTTCAAATATATTTCTTGAAACTAAAAACTGTTAAGACGCTATGGAACTTTCATATAAATAAGACAAACTTAGATAAGGTTTCAGAATTTTCTTTTCCGCCATTTTCAACTTACATGAAGATAAGTGAAAGTGAAACTGCTGGCGGTACTTTCTAGTGAAATGACTTGTTGATATAGCATTCCAATAGAGATTTAATTAGCGCCATCTCTTATGTAACTTTGTAACTGCATCTGCAGTCGATATTTGCCTTCAGTCTATACTCACATAATCTAGAAAATCATTTTTTTTTTTTTTTTTATTAATTCATTAAATTTTTGTCTTTCTCCACCGGCTTTCCGATAAACAAGAACTGATAGCTAGGAGAAGAATACGGAAATTGATTTACTTCAACGATTCAAGTTGACCGATGAGAAACTTTAGTTCCAAGTTTACCCGCTGTTGTATGCTTGTTTGGTCACACAGGAGGATTGGTAAATCAAAGAGCAAAAGAACATATAAGAGCATACAATAATAAGACCCAAAATTCCAACTTCGCTATACATCTAAATGAAAATAACCATAAATTCAATAAAAACTCGGGAGTGAAAGTAATACAGATTATCATCAAGTAGAAAATAGAATAAAATGAAATATTTATTAATAATTAAAAATAACAAAATCATTTAAAAATGATCCAGATTTTTATTTAAATGACGAGACAAACATTTCCAATCGCCCAATTTTAAATCTGTTTTCAACAGGAACGGAAAACTCCAATGAGTAATAGGGAAAATCCCAAGCTAATAAAACCCCCAAAAAATTAATCTACTCTATTGTTAATGCTTCAGCTTCAATAGTTTGAAATCACAATCCCACTATTCCATAAGGAGAAGAATCGATGTATAATAATTCATCACAAAGTATCACAAAAACTTTATTAAGTTACTGGCAGGTTCCAGTGAATCGACTATTAAACATCGATTCTTGATACTGATTTTTTTCTGAAGAATCGGTTGAATCTATATTCGACAGAAACTGCTAGTTTCTATAAATATTATATCGCCATCTTGCGTTTTTCTAAAGGAAAACAAATAGTGGAGCATGTTTTACACTTTTTGAACCCGTCTAACCCTAGCTTGCTGAACTTTAGCGCGGTAATTGCCTTTCACGAACTGCAACCAAGGATAATTTTTTTTCTGTTTCTCAGCCTTCCAATTATATTTTAGAGGACGGGATGAAGAACATTGTTTAATTAAATTTATAGTTTACTTCGGCCAGCAGATTTCCTCCATTCCTGGGCTGCTCCTTTCCAAGACAAACCAAGGACTTTCGGTTTAAGCTGTTTAGAAATGCCAGGAGGTACTTGCCGTGAACGGAAGAATTCAGCACCTTGTCTAAAGTTCTTAACATTCCTATAATACTAGGAACCTATATACGTGTTAAGATTGTTAAGAATTCTCAGCCTGTTTGAATTATTTCACAGTATTGGAGTAGACAGAAGGACATGGAGGACGATGTGAATAAACGAATACAAACAACAATTTTTTAGACTCATCAGTCTAAAGTAAATAAAATTAGGAATAATGACTTATTTACGAATTCTATTGGATTTTTTTTCATAAGAAGACTAGTCTCGAATGTTAAACATTCATAATCAGTTAATAGAAATAATTCAAAACATCAGAACTTTAATATATAGATAATATAATTTAAGTTTTCAAAAATGTGAAGACAAGAAATAAAACATGTTGGTACATGGGAACATAACATAACACAAATGAAAATAATAAATTCCACAAAGCCCCGGGATTTAAACTAATGCATCAAGTAGAAAATAGTCTAGAATTAAATACTTAGGAATCATTTGAAATAATAAAAAGTTAAAAACCAATCCAGATTTTGTTTAAATTCTGGAAAATTAACCAGTCATGGGGAAAACATAAATGACTGATTTAACTGAATTTCTTTATCTATTTAGGTGAATACCAAGAGGTTATATTTCTTATCTTACATTTTAAAAAATTTATATATGTAATCTATGTAGCAAATTATTGGTGTCATTTGTGAAGTTTTTGTATGTTTTAAAACTGATGATGACTGTCAAACATTCAAAACTAGTCTTCGAATAAGACTCCCTCTGTATTATTTTATCATCCATGTCAAACAGAAGGAATTCAGACGAAGCGATCACTCAAGATCGCGTGATGTAGGACATTGAACAATTGATAAATCTAGTCCGGATTCGAGCTGCATACAAACCTGTTCCTAACATGACTGAGGCATTGAAATAAATAGATAAAGAACGGAACCACAGCATGTATTCATGTTTTATTTAGTTATTTTATTAAATTTATTACAATGTCATTAATAACGCCGACCACACGGGTTAATATTTTTTTAAATGGAGTATAATTTATATATATATAGGTATATCACGTATACAATAGTTATATTTTATATATATATATATATATATATATATATGCAAAAGTGAATGAATCAGATTTTGAGAACAGCTGTTTTAGCAGTCAGCTGTTTTTATTAAAAGTTTGCATTATATGTTTTTGTTTTCCATTAATAAATATTGTTTTTTATTATGAAATGCTAAACCAGTGTTGCTGTTTTTTTGTGTACTATTGTATGAATATAAAAATCTATTTTTTTACCCATTTGTTCAAAATTTATCAAACATTATAGTAATAAAATTTTCTTTTTAAGTTTTTCCAATAGTTGTAAATTCAATTAATAAATAAATCAAATTAAAAAAAAAAATTGTTCCGCGCATATGGTTCTAAACCCATTAACGACCTCTGTTCCGTATATGCAACATTAATTTAACATTTTTTTTCTACTTTATTACATTAGCTTATTATTTAAGGTTTGTAATTATTAACAATAATTTGTAAATAAAGTTTGCGTAAAATAATAGTACAATTAGTCATTTTTCAACGCTAATGCAGAGTGAGGTTTAAATGTAAATTTCAACCAATGAAGGGTTGCTAAAATTAAATTCTGTGAGCCATGTAATATTAAATTACATTCAGATTTCTTTAAAGTATACCAAAAATAAAAAATGAAAATTTTTAATTTTTGTGTGAAAATTGTAGTTTTTATTTCTTTGAAGGCTTTTATGAATTAAAAAATTGCAATAAAAGTTCTCATGTAACAGTATTATTGTAGCATTTATTAATACATCACCTTACCTATCTCTATATATATATATATATATATATATATATAAACATATTTCACAGGCGCAACATTTTCTGTCACCATTACGGCTAAACATAGAAAAAAAAAAATCTTTAAACTAAACTGCTCTAAAAATATTTCTTTGAGAAAAATTAAAACTTTTAACTAATTCTAGCCTTGGCCGTAAATGGGTTGACATTCTGTAGGTTCTTCCCATATATTTAACATATAACATTTAGTTTCGAATGAAACTTTCAAATAAACAATAGATCATTATTTATGATACAGATGCATAAAGTTAACTCCCTTAAAAACTTGTATAATATATAATATAATATTGCAAATATATTACGATATGTGGAACGATAAGATTACATTTTCACCAAATAAATAGGTTAAAAGATTTTCCTTTTTAATCGACCGCTTTTGTTTTTAAATCAGCTGACTATCTGCAAAGATAGTAGTTAATGAGTAAATCATTGATATGATGCAATGATATTACTCATAATTAAAGAAGGAAAAACCACCGTTCCATTGTCTTTTAAACATTACATTACATCTTTGCAAGCCTAAGGAAACATTGTATGCTGAAATAAGAGACGAACGACAACAATACCCAAAAGATGTAGATAGCTGATGTCAAAAGTCAGACAATGACACATAATGCGAGGTCAGTATACGCTTGACCCTCGGCAAACTGGTACCTCCAACAACGCTTGGTATGCCAAGAGTTTCTTGCATAACATGGTATCAACGCTCTGAGGAGCTCGGATTGCTTACATGGCGTTATTGTAAACAAACCGCATACCTCCAGGCAGAGCCTGCAATCATTAGCAGGATGCATATTGCATAAAAAAGGTGAAAGTTATTTATACATTTATAATTTACTCGGTATAATAGTTGCAGTAACCATCTTCCATTGGCAACTATTATTGCTTCTATGACTTCAAACGGATGTAATAAATCTTATTCTGAAGAATTAGAATAATTTTGTGTATTTACAGACATGAAGAGCTATATTGGTATGAATGATAAAAGTCATGTTTTAAGACGCTCCACAGTGGGGAAAACCGCCAGTCTATGAGTGCAAAAGTTTTATTTTCCACAAAACCATAAGTTTTGAAATCTCATATCTTATAAACATGCTAAATTAAGTAAAAGCTCCATGGGTTATCAGATTATTTAATTTCGTTAAGGGAAATAAAAAATCTAAATTTCACTTTTAAATGTGAGCTTAAAATTCTGAAGGTATTAATGCCACTAGATTTAATTAAATTTCGCAGTTTTATTGAAAAGGTCTAAGAAATAGCAGATAAAATGCCAAGGAAGTTATCAAGGAAAGTTTGCGTTATTTGAGTCTAGTTTTTGAGTTAAAAAATAAAATAAAAACTTTAAGCGAAAGAAAATGTTTATCTTTAATTGTTTTATAAATAAAATCAACATAATATATAATTAAATTAAATTAAATAAACATTTAAAAAAATATTAAAACTATCTTTTAAATGTATTAATAACAATTAATAAAAAAATAAATAAACAAAGAAAAAATGAAAAGATTTCATTATTCATCATCGCCTCGGAGATTTATCCCACCCCCTTCCCTCTCAGCGGCCCTGTAAACAAGATGTGATTTTGATGTGATCTCATAGCAAAAAAAATTACTGCTTGTGTTTATGTATCAACTTAAATATTTTATAAGTATATTCAAATTTTTAAAACTACGAAATTGTTTATTTATTTATTAATATTAAAGGTTGTTTTTATTCCATGATTAAATCGGAGCCGGACCGTGTCCTAAGGTGTCTTCTTCGTAGTATACTTTACTTTCCGACTCCGACAGTGCAGTACTGCACTGACCGTACAAGTTCTTTTTCTGTGTTTAAATTTGATTTTTTTTTTTTTTTGTTTTTTTTTTGCAAAACTGGATGTAAAAAAATTAATTGAGTACGTAAGGAGTAACACATTGAACATTTTATATTAATATAAGAATATAAAAACAGAAATTTAACATATGCAATTATAGAAAAAAAATCTAATCAAAACAATTTGTATAAATTTCTACTCGATGTTCAGGACATGTAGGTTTTCTACATTTAGTGCATGCTTTCTTGACTTTTTTTTATCTTTTTGCCTTGGACAAATAACACATCTGGACTAAACCTAATGACTAAACACTAGTATGAAGTAATATACTATAAACAAAAAGTCATTAAAAAAAAAAAATCTCCGCTTCGCCTGTGCTCCCGGTCCGTACTGTGTCTGATAATATAAATACACCATGTATTTGTCTGACCGTGCCGTGTCTGAGACGCTACGTGTCGTGCCGGATAATATAAAACAACCTTTACTCGTAAAATCCATTGGGAAATAAAAACATTGTTTGGTAACTACTGCGATAGTAATCTAACCTCCGTGGAGGTAATAAAATTAAAATTAGAAAAATATTATTAGAGTTGTACCAAGCAGTAGAGTGTTCAATAGACATCTACAGTATTACTGGAAATAGTTTTCTTTATATTTTATTAAGTTTCAAAATTTTAAAATTTCGGCTCTGAAAATTGCCAATCATCTCAGAATTATCGATATACACAGATAACTGAAATATAACAGATTATAATCTATAATAGAATGCTTAATTTGGAATGTGTAATACACTAACAAGCACAAAATTAATTCCATACAATTATTTTTTTATTTTCTCGGGTAAAAGTTCATTTGTTTTTAAGGGTTACGTTCTCATACACGTTATATAGAGAGTATAAAATGTATTAGCGTTGTTAAAAAATCAATTAAAGAATAGCAAGCTGTAATTAAAACCAATCACAAAGTTAAAATTGCTTATAGGATATCAGCCCCTTCTGTTCATTACGCCTCGCAATCGATAAGGTTAGAACTAACGTGATTTTATTAAATGAATTAAAATGGGACTATTAGACATATTTATCTGGCCATTTAAACAAAAATCTGATCGGTTTTGAACTATTTTAAAATTTCTAATGTCTAGAATATTTAATTTTAGACTATTTCCTACGTCTTTGTTTAATTTATGGTTATTTTCATTTAAGTGGATAGTGGAGTTGGGATTCTGCGTCTTATTACCGAATACCCTCTTATTATTACATCATCCATACAAACAATGGCGCAACTGTTGAAAATTAAATTTTTAGGAAGTGAGTAACTAAAATGAAATAATTTCAACCAACATTATAAATATAAGTAATGTTAATATAAACTTGTGGATTGGCCAGACTACAATTAGTTCAATTTCGATGTATCGATGTATTTAGCTTTTGGGAGCACTTCTGACGTATTTAGATTGTTTTTTTTTTTCGTTGTTCCACAACATGAGCGATATGATCTTTTTATCTTTGATTTAGTGATCGCATAGTGTTTCCTGTATATTCAGCTTCAGAGTCATTATATTTTAGTTCATACACACCATTTTTTTTTTTTATTTACTATCAGCGAAGGTTACTATTTTGTCGTCACTGCAGAACAGCAGCATTAAGGATTTTGGATTGGATACTAGAAGCATTGGATAGTTTACCAGGTATGCAAGTTTAAAATGTCGTTTTAATTCCAATAGAATGCGCTCTTAGCCTATTGAAGGATTTGCTTATCTCTAAACGCTATTTTGTTTGATAGTCATTTGTTTACAAAAGTCAGTTGTTTTTAAGTCGTTTACGTGGACGTATCATACCTTTCTTTGGTGTTAAAAATGTCTAATTTTAAGCCAAATAAAGAGCATTTGCGGCATGTCATGATTTTCTTATTTAATCAAAAGAAAAAGGCATCTGAATGTCATCGAATTCTTGTTGAGACTTATGGCGATGTTGCTCCAACCGTCAGGACATGTGAACGTTGGTTTCAAAGTTTCAAACGTGGTGATTTTGATGTTACTGATCAAAAACGAGAAAATCGACCAAAAAAGTTTGAGGACTTCGAATTGCAATCTTTATTAAACGAAGACAATACCCAAACCCAACAAATGATGGCAGAACAGTTGAATGTCACTAGGCAAGCCATTTCCGATCGCCTGAGAGCTATGGGAAAGATTCAAAAGGTTGGAAAATGGGTTCCACATGAATTGGACGAACGACAGATGGAAAAACGAAAAACTGTGTGCGAAATGCTGCTTTTACGCCACGAAAGAAAGGGTTTTTTGCATCGAGTTGTAACTGGCGATGAAAAATGGATTTATTTTCAGAATCCCAAACGAAAAAAAAAATTATGGGTAACGCCAGGACAACCATCCACATCGAGTGCAAGACCGGATCGTTTTGGGAAGAAGACAATGCTGTGTGTGTGGTGGGATCAGAAGGGAGTAGTCTACTACGAGCTTCTCAAACCCGGCGAAACAGTCAATACCGAGCGCTACCGACAACAAATGATCAATTTGAGTCACGCATTGATCGAAAAAACGCCCAGAATGGGCTCACAGGCACGCCAAAGTCATTCTTCAGCATGATAACGCTCCTGCACATTCAGCCAGATTGACTAAGGAAACGATTTCTTCGCTTGGTTGGGAACTCCTACCCCACCCGCCGTATTCACCTGACCTGGCACCTTCTGATTATCACCTCTTCTCATCGATGGGACACTCATTGGCGGAGCAACACTTCAACAATTTCGAAAACGTACGAAAATGGCTCGATGAATGGATTTCAAATAAAGATGAAGCATTCTTTTGGAATGGTATCCATATATTGCCCGAGAGATGGACAAAATGTGTAGAAAGCGAGGGTCAGTACTTTGAATAAAATATATTATACTTTTTTTTTAAATTACTGTGTATATATTTTAAGAAATAAACGACATTTTAAACTTGCATACCTGGTAGTGGAGCCCCAAAGCTCAACTCCGTATGTCCATATAGGTCTAATAACTGTCATCTAAATGTTGGAGTAGTCTATAACGACGGGCCGTTCCTTGTCGTTTTAGTCTTGTATGTGGATTCCAAATAAGACGTTTGTCCAAATGGAGTCCCGGGTAGCGGATCTGTTCAACGTAGGTTTAAGGAATATCGTTAAAGGATATTATTGGACAGGATGTCGTAGGTTTACGACTTATTTGGATTTATTTTAAATCTCCATTTTTGACACCATTCTTGAAGGTTTATGATGTGGGATTGGAGTGCCTAGGATGCAATGAAGGGATCATTATTTACTGATAACAAATATGTGATGAGGACAGTGCTAGGATTGGTCGGGATGTCAGCTGTATACACTGTGCAGAGGATGGGATCTAGGATATTTTCTTAAGAAACTCCGGTAACTGAGTAAAGAAGGACGAATGGGCGGAATTGTGACTTACTCTGAATTTTCTACGATTGAGGTAAGAATGTATAATCAGGAAGTATGTAGGAGGAAGGAATTTACGGTGTTTATAAAGCAGTCCCTGGTGCCAGACTCGGTCGTAAGCTTGTTCTACGTCAAGAAAGGCTCCAGTGCAGTACATTCCGCGGTCCAACGCAGAAGAGACAACGTCCACCACAAGATCACATTGCTGGATTGTGGGATTATTCCTTTTTCGGTATCATTCCTGATTTCCTTTTTTTAGAATTAACTCACGCAAAATCTAGTTCACGTAGACTTGCAATTTTAACCAAACTGGCTTCCATAGAGTTATATAAAACAATCATCTCTTGCTATCTATACAATTTCTGATATTTTTCCAATCATAATACACCAGTTTTCAAACCTCTTATCTTCCTTTACCAATTAAAATTCCAATAAATTAGATTTATAGAGAAAGAAATTAATAGGAATGAGAGAGATGGTTATAATAATAAGAAAACTGACTTGCGGTTATTTTTTGTTGACCAAAGAAACAAGCTTTATTTTAAAATTAAATTAATTGTTTTAGGTTTGGTTTTATTTATTACATTATTTATTAACAAATTTTAACCACATCATCTTTATAGTCCAAAACAGGTTTAGCAATAGTAAAATCTACTGATTGTCCACTTATGAGTGCGGGCGCATTCCGTCCCGACGGAAGATACTAATTGTATACATGGTGAGTACCTCTTGGTGTAAAAAAAAAAAAAAATGGGATGAAACTAGATAAAAATGTAGAAACAATTCCGCAGACCTCACCTTTCTATTCCAATCCGCGGCAAATATACGATAAATCAAAGACTTTTTTGAAGAAACCACGTTTTTTATCATAAAAGTTGTAATATCTCCACTTTGTTTATACATTTTTCAAACTTTGGCCACATTTTCAGATTGATCATTAAATTTCCTATAAGCACAGAGTACACGTAACCTTGAATTTTACAAACTTGGTATCTAAAGAATAAGGTACCTTCACATCTAAAGTAATGATTCTGTCTCGATATCATGGTGAAATGTACTTTTGAAACCGAAAAAACATGGTGTTCTCATTTGGCATACAAATCAGTTACTTGTGTAAATAAAATATTCTGACAATCCCTCAATGGAAATGTTCATTTTAAACATAATAAATTCTTCATTGGGATAAAAAGCAAAGAAAACAATTATTGTTTAAGAGAAAATAAGGAAAAACTGTCAACAAAGCGACACCAGATCACAGGATCTTATGTTATTACATTTATTTATTTATTATTATTATTTAGGATTTATTTTATTAGGTTTTCAATGTGAGGTTGAAAAAACAATGATAATGAGGATAGACCTCAATTTTTCCGTTGGCTTCTGAATGCAGATGATATTGAAGAATACCACTTTTTCAGGTGAGTTTTATTTTTTAGGTACTCACCCTGTGTATACGTAAAAGTGAATGAGAAGAACAGCTGTTTTAACAGTCAGCTGTTTTTACTAGGAGTTTCTATCATATGTTTTTGTTTTCCATTCGTAAATATTGTTTCTTTGTTATGTAACGGTTGAAACAATTTTGTTATACAGGATCTATTTTTCTTTGTTTGTATTTGCTCAAAAACTTTTGTAAATTCATAAGTTCTTAACAAAATATTACTACTTTTATTATTTTTAAAATAAATGTTTAAATAGCCAGAACGTTGTCTGATTTAATAATTCTTCAAAAAATTTACGAAAACCTGAAAAGTTACGTCCTTGGCTACATTGACGTCAATAGGGATAAAATTGTACCCCTGAGAACGCGGGCGAAGAGGAAAAGACTTCGAGATAGCATGCGACTTGGTCGTCATAAAATATCACAGTTTATTGGATGCCTTAGCTAAGGTGAAGTGAATTAAGAGCTCGAGTGTTGACCTTGCTTGAATAATAATTATAGTTTTTTCTTCATTACTGCCCGGACCTCAGAATATATAGTAGGTAGTGGCGTATGTTTGCCCTTGGGCGTAATATTTATCACCATATATGATAAATCTAAAATGTTATGCATGATAATATCCTTGTAATTACAATTAATGTTGAAGAACTTTCGTAACATAGTAGCACGAAAGGATTTACATATCTCTGACATCTAAGAATTGATCAGAACGATACAGGAAAATGTCCGATCAGTACGAGGGTAATATTCCATTCTATATATTTAAAAAAAAAATTAAATAAATTGTATCAACTAGTGCTGAAGTTGCTGAAGAGATTTAAGAATAGTTATCAGTGGTTTTTTTTAATTTCATATAACCAAGGCCGATTATCGTTTGGTGACTAAAGGTCGACTCACATCGTTTATTGCGCTTACAAGATCCTTACAAGGGTATCGATCCTCGATATATCAAAAATATCGATGGATTGACCGTCCAATATATTTATATCGATACTTTTTCTTTCAAATCTTTGTCGTATAGATATGCACGATATGATAGATCATTTTCTCTATATTATGAAAATACTACATGAGGAGGTAACTTTCAAAACGTTTTTTGTCACAAAAAATGTTTTTTTGAGTTTTTGGTATCACTTGATTTATTTTTCAGAGCCCTACAATATGTGATAAGTATTAGCCATAAAACAAGCTTTTTCCTACCCAATATTAGTAAACAAAATCAGGGTTTTAATCAAAGAGTGTTTTGTCCATGGCCTGTTTTTAGTTCAAACAATGCTTTGTCCCCTAAGCCAATGGGAACGCTGCATTATTGACAATAATGAAAATGACAATAATCGCTTAAACAAGGTTGTACTTTTTGACTATCCAAGTGTTGAAAATGTAGTGGAAGAGGATGAATCTTATGACTGTTTAGAAAATGAAAGATGTGAACTGCATATTTAAAAACTAATGACTGTTAAGAAAATGAAAATATTCCCCGAAAATTATGAGTGTCATTAACATACATCATCTTTTATGTAATTATTTTGTGTAATTTTGAGCAAACAGTGACTTCTGTAAAATAAAACAGCCACTTCAAACATTGTTTTGTCCCTTTGTTATTACATCAAACCGTTTTGTCCACTTCCTTCAAAACGTATTTTTCCCATATTAATTTAATTAAATTAAAAATGCTAATTTTAGGAGTAAAGAATATTTTTGATCTTTGTTGTAATGTGTTTTTTTTAGATGCTATAAGTTTAATTAGGAATTTTTTGTTTCTGAAGGGTAATTACATCTCATAATATACGTTTTTTGTAATTGCTGAAAAGTGGGATTACTGTAACAATACACGTCCTCACATATGACTATTTATATTTTAAAAAATGCAAATTTCGATTTTCCATATCGACAATTTTTTTGAGTTCTGAACATCAATTAATGATATATCAGTGACCAGAAATATCAGTATATTTTGAAGATACAACCAGTATTGCCAACTGTTCCCTTGCTCCTAATTAAAAAATTTCCCTTATATAAAACAATTTTATAAAGTTTCGTTACTTTTTTTTTTAATTTGTATAGTTGTATGTTGTATTTTTATAATGTAGAGGAAACGGCATATGGAAAGGGAAGAAACGATATAACAAATATTTGAAAGGAAAAATATCGATATCGGTACCATATCGATAGCATACTACTGGCACCCATCATAAATTACACACTGTTCCTCCTGCTTCCATGTCAATATTCATGCTCTATATGACTGTTATAACAATCAGATTTGAAATTAAAACTCTTCCTGCCCTACAGTATCCTTTAATGATATTCCACTAATCCCTGTTGAACAGATCCGATACCTAGGACTCCACTTAGACAAACGTCTTACTTGAAATCTACATACCAGACTCAAACGACAAGAAACTGTTCGTCGTTACAGACAACTTCAACATTTACTAGACAAACGATCAAAGCTCCCAATTAATTATAAAAGACTCATTTACATGACCATGATTATACCTATTTGGAGATACGGATTTGAGCTTTGAGACTCCACTATACCATCCAATTCATCTCGTATCCAATCCTTGCAATCCAAAATCCTTCGAAAAATCCTTAATGCTCCTTACTATGTGACCAATAAACTTATCCGTAAAGACGTTCCTTATGTTACTGATTTAGCCCAGACCAGATAGCTATCCTTCCATAGCAAGCTCCATAAACACTCCAATCCACTAGTCTCCCAACTTTCTTCCCCACTCCATTCCCGATAATCCTCCGAGGCGTCTGAAAAGAATATGGCCTAGAGACCTTTTAGTGTAGATTTTATTGAAGTTCTACCAGTGAGTAGTTCTTCACAAGTTATTTACGTGCCATTGTATTCACTGTCAACACATTTACTTAATGTATATGTTTTTGTACAGTTGTAAATATCAATAAATGAAAAAAAAAAAAAATTAAGACTGATTTTTTTTTTTTTAATAATATTAATTTTAGCAAGAGACATCTTGCTACAACTGCTAATCCTGTTTCAAATAAGTTGGTAATTTGATTAGTAAAGAACTTTGATAATTTTAACTTATAATTCAAGTTTTGTTTATTGATTAAAATCTTGCATTGAAGAATGGAATCGAGCATTATTACTTCAATAATATTTTTAATTTGGTTAAAATTGCACTGAATAGGTGGTTTAAGATAACTATAAAGGCATTATTAGAGATCCAATTTTTAATTTTAATCTATGAGTTGGTATTCGAGATAGACAGAGACTATTAAGAAACTCTTGCGGATGATGGACTGCATTATCAGTGCTTACAATAAAAGGCCCATAAATCATATTTTTACACAGAGTATTAAAAAGAAAAGGATCGACATTTTGATTTGGCAGAAATAATTTTATCGATTCATATGGTTGGATTTTAATTTCTAACCATAAATGTATATGACAGTTTGGCAAACCTCGTTTCTACCAATCAAGACTTTACATATAAATTATTATTATAGTAAACTTTATTATTGTGAACCTTCCTAGAACTATATGGATGTTGTATTTAAAATTTGGTTCAGTCGTGCTCAATAGTTTTACCAGTGCAAACTCTGTTGCAGAATGAATGCAATAACGGTCGATTTTTGAACTGTATTGGGAATCCACATTTCGCTCCACATATTTATATTATTTTTTAATAACAATTAAATTGAAGATAAGTAAATTTTATCATAATTTCCTAGGTCTATATAACACCGTATCTTTGTAACCTCTCTCGAATGCTGTTCGCCACCTGTCGGTTGATTACACTGGACAACAAAATTTAACTTTTTGTCTGTTAAATGAATTACAATAGCTGTTAATTTTAGAATTTGGTGCTCTGATTGGAAATTTAAAAACATTTTTGTCTCAGGGGCAAAAATTTTGTGTAATTTCAAAATAAAAAAATAATATAGTGTTAAAAGAAGCAATTTTATTTAATCAGCATTCATACCGTAAGTGTCGCCTTTGACGATTTCATCTCTTTTCACAGACCAACAATAGTCAGCCAACATATTTGAATTCCACTTTCCCTGGTGTCGTTTTCCTGAGTGGATATTTCTTGATGGAATCGCTTACCGTGTTCATTACTAACGGCCCCAAGATTTTCAGGAAAGAAATGCGAATGCGAAGTCAAGAAAATGTATTTTAGAGACGTATCACATCCTAAAGCCTTATAATTTTGTAGATCAGAAACTAGCTCTCTGTAGTTTTCTGCTTTAAAAGAAATCTAAGCTGATTTTTCGGCTCCATTCAAACATTCCTCAATAAGCTCCCTCATTGGTGGACCCACAAATACACCTTATTTTATTTTCACATCACTGATCCGAGGAAATGTGGCTTTTAAATATAGAAACCCAGGGCCACTTTTATCCAGTGCCTAAACAAACCAATCTGCAATTGTGGAAGATAAACGTTTTCTGGGTTTACAAGATTTACATTTTTTTTTCCAGGTACAAGATTTCCTTTGGGCCATACCTTCTTTAAATAATGATTTTTGCGATCTCTGCTGTCCCACTCACACAGAAAACAACAAAATTTGGTATAACCTGATTAAATAACTAACAAAAGTGCTAACACTTTGAGGTCTCCACACATATTCCAAGAATGCTTCTGGTATTGTATCTCGGACAGTAAAATCTTAATATTGTCATATGTCTCTTTCATATGGGCTGCATAGGCAATGGGGATTGAGGGCTTGTCATTGCCTATATGAAGGAGAACGACTTTTAAACTAAGTTTGGAGGAATCTATGAACAGCCTCCATTCTTTAGGATTAAGATTATATCCTAATTAACCCATTAATGCATCAATATCTGTGCAAAATATTAAATGATCTTTTGCTGAGAAAAAGGAATGGAGTTCTTGTTCCCGTTGGCGATATGTAATTATTTTTGTTCTCTTCTCAAGTAGGTTCCAACCTTTTAATCTAAGAGCCAACAACTAGGCTTGAATTTTTGATATGTTAAGATTATCTCTATTTCATCCAATATTATCGTGCATTGGTGGTGAGTATTTATTTAGAGCAAATAAATAGAATAGAATATATTAATCTAGACACGTTCATATGAAATATCACTTTTTTTTACAAAATTTAAAATAAAAAAAAATCTGAGCCCCATGGACAACTTTGATGGTCATATTCGGAATTACCATAGCAAAATACATATGAGGCAGTCACATTTACCCATTTAACAAAAATACTGTTGACCAGTGTTATCAAACTTTATTGCGCGCCACATATTTATCGCATTTTTATGACAATTATATTGAAAATATATAAATTTTATTATTTCAAAACCTTAATTGAACTATGAAGATTATAGTTAAATTTGGTAGAGATTAGTTCAGTAGTTTTCGCGGTTATAGATACGAAAAATGGATTATCCTTTTATATAATCGTATTTATATAGATTTGTTGGACGTCGACGAGAATGACATTTGATTTTTCCTAAAAATAGTTATATATACAATAGTTAAAATTATAAATAAAAAAAATCATTGAAAAAAAACACTTGCTTTTCTTTTTATTTAAATAGTTATTTATTAGACAAATTTTAACACGTCAAAGGGAGAAATCCCTGAAAGATCTCGGAGGCAGTGCATTGCCTCCTAGATAGGCGGAAGTGGAAGTAAAAATAGAAAGAGGGACCATAAAGAGTCACGTTGGAGGGAAGTGATTACATTGAAAGGGGAAAGTTAGGAAGGCTGTCATTGTACTCTCGGTTTTCGTTTACTTTTAGTCTGCGCCTTTTCCATGCGATAATAATTTTATTATGGTACGCTTAATCCTTAATCAAGGATACAATATCCTTTATAAGCCTTTGCCGATATTATGTACCATAAATTATATTTTTTAGTTCGTCCATAATTTTGTGGGTAAGAAAATAAAAAAGTATTTTATTTATAGTACTTAATATACTAATACTTATTTTACAATAGCTCTTTAAATTCATAGCCCATGCATGTTTATTTCAAGATTAACCCTTTTTCGAGTAGATATTTGGAAACAAAATGAATAATTGTCGGTATTTTGGGACGAAAGCCACATAAGATGAAAAAAATAGAAAATCAAACCAGATAGTGTTTATTATGCAGTGGATACTCGAGTCGTTGAGAGACATTTTCAGTTTGAGAACGTGCAGGAATGGATGACAAAAAGTAATGAAGGGCTTGAAAACATTTTTTTTACCAACAAGGAAATTATAGGTACCACCAACAAAGATGTCTGTGAATGCGAAGATGATGGCGGAAATGCAGACGTGGAGGACTGCCAAAATTTGTTGCAGAAATTTCGTTGCATTATGTGGAACTGCATCAGGATTTTATGGCTTTGGGCGTGATCTACTTGCGGAAATGGAAAAAACTAGCCTTTCAAAAACAACTGATTTTTTTTTTTTAAATAATGATTTTTAGTCTAAATAAAATAAAAAAATAATGTTTTCGCCTTTATGTTGTATGTAATTACTATACGTAATAAAATGAGTAGCAGTAACATTTTGTTTCCTTGTTTATTTATGGTACCTGTTGAAATAGGCTTTTTGAACAAATATTCAGATTTCTTTTTAACCGATAAAAAAATGGAAGTTTATTTTATTTTTTATTTATTTTTTTTTTTTGGCGAATAATTTCTCTACCTCTCCTTTCATAGCGAACTCCATAACCATTCAAATCCACTAGTATCACAACTTGTTTCACATTTTATTCCTAATAACCATTTGAGGCGTCTGAAAGTAGATGGCCTCTGGACCTTCTAACATATTACTTTATTATGTAGACATTTCTTAAGTGGATTGATGCTATACAAGCAATTAGCATGTCATTTTTAGCACTCATCATCACATATAGTATACAGTTGTAAATTCCAATAGATAGTTTAAAAAAAAAAAAAAAATGGCTTCAGTAATTATTTTTTTTCAAAATAATTAATATTTCACTATTTTTGTGACATTGATTTCAACAAAAATTTATTTTTTCAAAAGCTGGATCTACAGTTAAAGTTCAAAGTTAAAAAGTTCAGCCCTAAAAAAGTTATAGTATCCGTCTCAATAAATGCAGGGACAATTAAAAAATAAAGATCAACAGAATTAACATAATTAGTTTAATTTAATTAATTAGTTTAACTTTCTTACTGTTTCAGCGCGGCAATAAAATATCGTGCTTTGTGCACTTTTTCATATATATTTTTTTTTTTTTCATTCAGAACAAATATATCATTTACGAAAGGGCGTTCTAACCAAGTTCACGATAACCAGCTGTGATAATTGTAGTCATTATTATATTATTTTTCCATTTTTTTATTGCTAAGCTGATCTGACAAGAACGACTGGATAATTAGTAGGAACCTAAGGAGGAAAACTCGAGCACATTAATTATATATGTAGTATTTTGTCTTCGACATTTCCTTGAACCGAAATCGTTATGATCGCGTGTTCCATTTACATTAAATTTTTAGTACATATTATCTACACATAATTTATATTTATTTTTATTTGTTTGATACTTAGTCTTTTAACAATGAAAGTATATTTTAAACAAAGAAATTTTTTTTATACATTAAAAGGAATAATGTAATGTTTTTATAATTATTGTTAATAAATTTTATCCTTAAATAATTTAATAGTTAAAAAAAACTAGAAAAGCTCGCTTTTATACCAAACCTAACAAAATGTATTGATCTACAACTTTTAGTATATAGCATTTTTTTATTTTTTTATTTATTTTATTTTAAGGTGCCGTGTACTGCAACATGGCCAGAGGCACCAAATTTTGTGGGGAATGGAGTCTAGTTTCTTGAGGATATGTTTAGCTGCATCACCATATACTTCGCATCCCAAAATCTAAAACGGGTCTAATTAGGCACCGATAAATTCTTAAGAGTGAGTTTCTATCGCAGCCAAAGTTCAGGCCTGAAAGAGTTTTAATAATATTTACTTTTTTTTGATATCATGTTATCGATATGGAATTTCTATGTGTGTCTTAAGTCAAAGACTAAGCCCCAGTATCGAAAATGATTAATTTGGTTTACTACTTGGTTATCCAGTGATATAGAAAAGGCTTGAGTACATCTTTTAATTTTGCAAAAGTGGGTCGCTGAAGATTCTCGTACAGAGAAACGAAAGCCAGAAAGGGATGCCCATGTCTCTAATTTCTGCAAAGCGTGTGACATAACGTCTTGACCAAAAGCTATATCAGACGTTTCGAGATATATCAAGATATCGTCTGCAAAAAGTGAAATTTTGACAGGCACAGGCAAATCGTTGTTAATGCCGTTGATTGTTATGTAGAAGAGTGTTGGACTAAGTACCGAGCCTTGTGGTACTCCACATTCAGGAAAAAAAGTATTAGACATTTTGGTGCCTAAACGAACGCAAAAATCCTATCTGTCAGAAAATTTTCAATAAAACATAATAAATTACCTTTGAAATTCCAATTTATTAATGTATTGATAATTTTTGATTTCCAGCAAGAGTCAAAGGCATTCTCTATATCTAAACAAAGCGCTAATAATCCGTGTTGATTGTTATCAAACGCTGATTTTAGGTAAGAATGAAACTTAAAAACTTGATGAATTGTAGATCTTGATTTCCGGAAACCACACTGCTCATTATTTAAAAGTTTTCGTTTTTCTAATTCCCAAATAAGGCGGTTATTTATTATCTTTTCAATTAATTTACAAATAACAGAGGTCAGAGATATTGGTCGATAATTTTCTATTAATTTCGGATCTCTATCAGATTTAAGTAATGGTAAAACAGTTGCAGAAAGCCAACATTTAGGAAAAACCCTATTAGTCCAGATGTTGTTCAAAAGAGTAAGGAGTAAGTATAGGATAGACGGAGGTGCATGTTTAACGAATTCAACATGAAGTTGATCGGGACCTGGAGCTTTGGATCGCGTACTTTTTATACTAAACTGCAATTCTTCCAACGTGAGACGCGAGTTATCAATTTTTTTAATCGATTAGCCATTTCTGCGCTATAGACTATTAAACATGACCGAAATTAACTTTTTTTGAAAGTGCAAAATCCGTCGATGTTTGACAATCCATTGTGGCTAAACGCCTAAATCAAATTCAGCTCAACGGATGTCTTTAGACGCAAAATTTAATAAACATTATTTTTTTTAAATAAAACATTTTTCGATTGAAACCATTTTTCTCTATATTGTTTTCCAAAATCTGAAAAAAGTTTAAAGAGTTTGGTTTTTTTGTTGCTACCCCCCCCCCCCTCCAAACATTTTCCCCTTATCACTTTTGGTTTCATTTTTAATATTTTATTCTCAGACCCCACCTGGACGATATAAAAACATAAAAACTACTACTTTACTTTATGCAAGGCAGAACCCCTTTTTGGGTTGTGAGAGCATTAGAATAAAGTTGTACAATTATTGTTTTGTCATTGGTGTATTGGAACGTGTCCAGATATCCAAGTTAATGAGATTGCTAGAAATTACGATGATAGATTCCGTTACATACAGGTGAAGTTAATAAAAGTGTATTAAAAAAATAATTAACGGTTATACTTTTCTTTCTGCCAATTAAGTTACGATGGAATCTACTTAAACGATGCATCTATCAGATAGTCTTGTATTTCGATATATTGGTTTAATGGTTGAAACATTGACACAGAAATAAATCTTGCCTCTTTCACAATTTGTCTACTTTGTTGCAAAGTTCAAACAAATGACCATCGCACAGTTCAGTAGACAGCTGAGAAGAGCTGAGGTATTATGTTGATCTTTATTTGTTAATTGTACTATTTTTTTTGTTATTTATGTTGATCTTTATTTGTTAATTGTCCCTGCCTTTATTGAGACGGATACTATAACTCATGTATCGGTTGTCAGAGGGAATAAGTTTCTAAGACTTAATTCGCAACTTTTTAGGGCTGTACTTTTTAACGTTGAACTTTAATTGTAAATCCAGTTTTTGAAAAAATAAATTTTTGTTGAGATCAATGTCACAAAAATATTGAAATATTAATTATTTTGAAAAACATAATTTACTGAAGCCATTTTTTGGGTTTTTTAAAACTATTTATTGGAATTTTCAACGGTATACAATATGTGATGAGTGCTAAAAATGACGTGTTAATTGCTTGTAAACTCAAAAATGTCTATAGCTCTGCGTGGAGTAACCCAATAAAGTTGCGCAGTTTTTGTTTTTGTTATATTAATAAAGCATATTTCTCTGTTGTGAGAATGAATTTTTTTGCCGAAAAAAAATTAACTTTACATACAGACTTAAGTATCCCTACTGTCACGAGCCACATTTAAAAGAACTCCAAACGATTTATGATAAATTAAATGGAAATTTAAACATATTTGAAAAAAAAAAAAAATCCCTGAAATGGCACGAAAAAGGCTGTAGAGAAGCTGTGTGATAGATCCCCTGGCGTAACATAAATCTCTGAAAGTTCAACAGTGTGAAGCAAAGGTGCTTTTTTTTTTATGTCAACCCATCCTATGATTACACTGTTCTGCATCGAAATACTCCCTTCAACAAAAATGTTATTTTATTAAGTTTTGAAGTGTGTTGAATACGAATCAGAAAATCTCAATCAGGCACCGCTTATTGTCAAATTTGTGTTTTAGGTCGAAAAATGAGGTGTTTTTCGACTTTTCGAGCATTTTTTTAATCATTGAAAGCTTTGACAAAAAAATTAAAAAAACTATTTGATTTTGAAACTTTTCTAATGTATTACAAAATTAAAAAAAATTGGAGAGCATAAGAACTAGGCTTTGTTGTATAAATGACATTGTTGAAAATTTGCTTTTATCATATAACGCTATGAGTTACAACATGCTCCCAAAAATTCAATTTTTTTAATTCCCATTTGAATTTCTTTCCTCCCAGCTTGGGAGCAGTGTTAGATGAACACGGAGAACGATTTCATCAAGAGATAGTCCAAATGGAAAAAAAGGTAGAAGAAGAAGAAAAGAAGAAAATGAACTTTATTCTGGGACTACTTGTCCCCTAAGAATAACATATGATTAGAATACATAGGACAATCATCTGGCTTTGATAATTAATTGTAATAAATAATAATATTCATATTTCCATTTCATATTAAAAATATTCATGTTTTACATTTGCTCGGAAGATTGAAGATCCAGGAGGTAAAGAAATAGATGACATTTAAAGAAATTAAGAATGGAGCTTTTTCGAATCGATATGTAGAATGAATTCCATAAAGAGGAAGCGCGGATAATAAAGGATTTTTCGAAGCATGCAGTTCGATGTGTAGGAGTGTACAGTTTGATGGGTTGGGTTTCTAGTATTTAAGAGGTGGATGGAGAAGCGCAGGGTAAGGAGGTCATGAATATAGGTGGGTTTTTTCATGGTAGGTATAGTGTTTAATGCAATGAAAAGATGCTTGCCGACTACTGTTGGACACAACGGGAGAAACGTGATGTAGAGTACAAAAGGAGGAAATATACACATTAACTATATTCAGTATTAAATATTATATTATTTTATATATTACTGTTTTTCAAAAAAAAAAAGTGTTATAGTAAAAATAATTTTTAGAAAAAAAACAAAACCGACTTCAAGATTAAACCTATACATTTATACAAACATGAACTAAAAAATAAAAATTACCAATTATCGATACTTATATACCTATTCACAATTTATACGTAAGTTATTTTTGGAGTCGGTGCCAGCCAAGAAGAGCAGTTTAATCCTGCTTTTGCTACAAATTTGTGAATGGCACGAGGCAGCGGTGATGCGGTGATGAAACAGCGGGAGCATCTTTACAATTACCAGCTTTCTTTCGAATTCTGATTGTTTTGGGTGGCACCGACTCCAAAAATAACTGATCATAAATTGTAAATAGATATTTAAGTATCGATAACTTCGTTCATTTCTTTTAATGCTTTTTGTTTCAAAGTAATTCAAATATTATTTTTTATTTTTTAGTTCTAGTTTGTATATATGTATAGGTTTAATCTTGAAGTCGGTTTTTTTTTTTTTCTAAAAATTATTTTTTTTTTTTTTTTATTTTTAGTGGTGAGTGTATTTTTTTTATACAGTCAATGCTCGATAAATCGATCTTTAAGCTACCCTGAAAAATAGTTCGACTTACTGAACAAAGACTTATCATTCGACTTATCTTCATGTATATGAAAAAACTGAACATAAAATTGGAGTTGAAATAATTACGTACAATTTTCATTTATGGGTATATGTAAGTTTTTTGTACATACATATAAAGTCATTGATACAGAAAATTAACAGAAAATTCAACTGAACTGCGCTTTCTTCAGACGGTACCTAAAAGTAGACTTACCGCCTTCCACAAGTGGCGATCTTTTCTTACTTCTTTATGAAGGTTGAAAAAGAACTACGAGGAATTCGGAATTCACAAGCAACAAACGCTCAGCTTCTTACTCCTTTCTCCACTTTGCAAATCAGTTTTATCTTTTCATTAATAGTAAGAATTTTCAGGGGCTATTGTAAAATCACTCGATTCAATAACCAATAAGTGACTGGTGTAACTATGATCGGAAAAGGTTAACAATGACGGGAAACAGGAAAACAAATTACCCATAAAATTCTTTTAATTTGAGTTCGAGTTATAGAGGCGATGACTGCTAATAGTTCGTTTGATAGAGGTGCTCCTAGAAGTTCTCTCTTTTGACCCCTATTGTCAGTTCGACTTATTTACACAATTTTTCATGTTTTTTTGCTTGAAATCGACTAATTTACGTGTAATGTACTTCCGGCAGTAGGTTTCGTTCGACTTATTAAAGAATTCAGCTTATCGAAGTAAAACAACGAAAGTTGATTGTACATGTAAATTATTTTTGTTAATAATTTAGATTTAGTTACCATGGAGATTTTAGATTACCATAATTATTAAAAATATGTTTATAGTGGAAGGTTATATAACAGTGATTTTTTAAAACTGTTCTTTTGATTTTTCTTAAAAAGTGCTAAGTTGATTTCAAAATATTTTTTATGTGACCACCTCTGAAGTATACCCTACCGATCTAAAAAAGAATCATCAAAATTGGTTCAGAATTGACGGAGTAATCGCGTAACATACACACACAAAAAAAAAAATACAGACGAGTTGAGAACCTCCTCTTTTTTTAAGTCGGTTGAAAATATATGAAAAAAATTGCTATTTTAAACAATCCCCAATCTCTAAAAAATGGTGCTTGGTAACATTTTTTTGCTATTGATTCAGCACACTATAGAGAGAATTGGCACAGCAAGAGGAAGCACCATGCCGGAGATGAGAAGGCTTACACAGGACAGGGACCGTTGGACAAGATGGTCAGAGGATGCTACTCCACGCTTAACAGCACTCAGGAGATAGTGAGAGAAGAAGAAGAATTCAGCACACTTGTAAATATAAAAGTCACAAAAAATGTTCACGGGAGTAAGAAAATAAATTTTCTAATAAAATATGCTATTTCATGTTTTTTCAAAAATAACATGTAATTTCTAAAAATGGATTTTATTTTTTATTTTTTTTATTATTTTTTTAAGAAATGTGGTGATAATTTTTTATTTATTCTTTTAAATAAAAAAAAAAAAAACCAATATATTTTATATCCAATATATATCCTTACCTATTAAAAAAAAAAAAAAAGGACTATTTTTTTTTTTTTTTTTTTGTATTTTCGTCATTTTTACGAGTGATTAGCTCAGTGTTAGAAGTTTCTAACACTGGGCTAATCACCTGTAAAACTGTAAAAATGATGAAAATATAAAAAAAAAAAAAAATTAATGACGAAAAAAAAAAAAAAAAAAAAAAAAAAGAAAAAAAGAAAAAAGGAAATCGGATTCTTTTTTTTTCTTCTTTTCTTTATTTATTTTTTTTGAATTTTCATCATTTTTAAGGGTGATTAGCCCAGTGTTAGAAAAAAAAAAAAAAGGACTAACGGAGGCTGGGGCCCAACCTCATTTATAAGAAAAAAATAGGTAACGGGGCTTCTAACTCTGGGCTAATCACCCGTAAAAAAGATGAGAAAAAAAAAAAAATTACGAAATGACAAAAAAAAAATATATATAAAAAATGGTCCTTTTTTTTTTTTTTTTTTTTTATTTTTTTCAAATACATAAATTCTAACACATAAATTGCATTCACATAAAATTCAAAACACATAACATGCAATCGGATTCTGTTATTTTTTCATAACATTTGCAGATTTTAATTGTATTGCAGGCAGTATAAAAAAAATTAAAGATGAATAAAAATATACTGTGTTATATTAGTAAGGTTAAAGGCAGGCACCGGTATGTGATAGTGTAGCTACATGTTAAATGCTTCAAGCAGTAGGATTATAAAAGAACACCGCAGGATCTAAGCCTGATATTGAACTAATATCGCCTTAATTACAGGAATCTTCCAAGGCTAACTAATAAGTAATAATTGAATATAAAAACTTATAATTATATACTTATAAGTAAAATAAATATATTTTTCATACTTTGCATTTTTCATGGACTTCAGCAATGAGGGAAGATATGAGTAAGTTTCTCGTCCATTGTCTTAATTGCAGGCTGGGTAAATCTTAAGGTCAGAGCTTGTCATTAGATTTTAATTGCCTAATAGACTGTCATATCAACTTACGAAACGATTTAGGCCGGTAACTTTGACGTAGGCAATGTGAAGGTCATTGTGAAGTGCGTCAGTCGAGTTATTCGGGACATCTTCTTTTTCTTAATATTTATAATTGCAGGGGTTGAATTTTAGAAGGTTGGAAGTCCATTGGAGTACCATCGCAGTATAGTCCAGTCAGTGTTGAAGGCCCCGCCAAATTGACAGGGTCTTTTGAATGAGGCTCCAAAAACTAAAAGAAAATAACCAAAAAAAAATAATAATAAACTACGGTTCCGAATATTAGTATCTATTTGAGAAAAACCGAAACTATACACTTTATATACATAATATATTTGCAATTAAGAAAACAAACATTAACTATGTATATACAAATAATGGATTGAATAACAAATAATTATTGAACCTTTTGAATTAAAATCTAAAGTAACCTATTAATAAAAAATATGACGATTATGCCCAATTAAATTAGAAATATAATAAGAAAACCAAAATATAAATAAATAAAATAAAAAGATATGATATTATTGGTGAAGAGCTAGGCTGAGGGAGCGGGACGACTATGTCTGGTTACCGCCGCAACGAGATGATGACGATTGTTCTAGGTCTTGATGAGTGAGGAACCTTCGCAAGATGTTCTAAGATGTCGTGAACACTGCACGTCTTCGAAAGAGGTCGAAGAGCTGTAGGGTCCGGGTCTACCTTGAAACTATCAACGATGAAAATACAGCGGCTTAACAATGATGCCAACTATTCGCCATCTTGTATTGCACTCCAAACAATTAGGGCAATTAATTTTCTTCTTTTTTTTTGACAGTTAAAAGTGAAAAAAAAAAATAAGTTGGGCTAACTATCATATGGCCGTTGCTAGGTAACGGCAGCCAAAACCTACAGCCGTAGCAGCGACCTCCTATATCGCTCACCTCACCAATAATATATTGTCTCTAAATTCAAAACGGATTAAATATTAATGCAACCATTATAAAATTAAAAATACAGTTTATTCAAATAGCGTTAACAAGGTGTGTAGTGTGCATAGAATATGCAAAAATTTTTGACTGCATAGCTTCGTGAAGAATAGTTAGAAGGTAAACATACTAAAAGTCCCCGCCCCTGGGGGTGAGCTAACGGTGGGGAGGGAGGGGTCCAATTTTTGGATTTGTCGATTATACCTCGAAAACGGTGGACTCTAGAAAAATATGTTTCAAATCAAAATTAAAGCTGATTAAATGTTCTATAAAATTGATCTATACATAATTGTTAAACTCCAATGGTTATCAAAATGTCTGTTATTGAAAATCGGTAATTTAAAAAAAAAAACTAATTTTGACCTCACTTTTTGTCAAGCATTTGCTTCTAGTGCCTTCCACGATCGTTTCTCAGAAAAAAATGAAAGAATCAAAGTTGTAGAGCATTAAATTTACTTTAATTTCATATATCCGTTTCTGGCACTTGAAGAAAATGTTTGACAAAGCTTGAAAACCATTCGAAGTTCGACAAATATGTATAGAATCAATTTTATAGGAAATTTAATAAGCTTTAATTTTGAATTGAAACATAATTTCCTAGAGACCACCGTTTTCGAGATATAATCCAATAACCCAAATGGGACCTTCTCTCCTTCTCCCAACGTTAGCTCACCCCCCAGGGGCGGTGACTGGTATGTTTACCTTCTAACAATTCCTAACGAAGCTATGAAGTCCTAAATTTTCGCATATTTCATACAATCTACAATATGTTTATTGACGACTGCTAGGATTTAATGTCATGCAGGCATAGAGGACATTTTTTTCTATACTATCGTTTAAGACTAGACGCATGTTAACCATCAGACTGAATCTTTATTCAATAAAGTCAGTCCAAAGTCAAAAGTCTAATCAAACAGCTGCACCTCCTATTAGGGTTCTTAAGAAGAACCGATGAAAGATTTATTGGATACCACAGAAGCTGAATTGTTAGCGAAAAACCAATTGGGGTTTTGAAAGAAGAGACCTATTATATTAGAACTATAATTTAAAAAATTTATAGCCGCACTAAAATGACAAGAAACTGCCTGTCGTTTTCGACTTCTTCAACATTTACTAGACAAACGTTTAAACCTTCCGATTAATCACAAGAGACTCATTTACATAACAGTAATTAGTCCTATTTGGAAATAAATTTGAAAGTGAGCTTTGGGGATCCAATAAATCCTTCAATTCCTCTCGTATCCAATCCTTACGACCCAACATGCATCCTGAGGACCCAAAATGCTCCTCAATTTGTCACTAACTAAATTATCCATTAAGTTCTGAATGTACCATATATATATGTTGCTGATTTAGCCCGAACCAGATAAATATCCTTTAGTAGTAAAGTCCATAAACACTTAAACCCACCAGTCTCCCAACTTGCTTCCCATTCTATTCCTGATAAGCAATCGAGGCGTCTGAAAAAAATATGGCCTCAGGACCTTCTAGTATAGAACTTTTTTCTTATACAAGTGGAAATAAATTATTAGATCAGATTTCACCAGAACGTCGGGTTTAGATAACATACAGAGAACTTCTTAATAAGGTATTGCCAATAAGTAAAAGAAAATCATTTTTTTAGAATTCAATTAACATAAACCAAAATTTATGAAGCGGATGTATTTTTCCTTTTTGCTCTCAAAAATAAAACTTTTTGTGCAAGAAACATGTCGACATCATGTTGGCATGTTGGGTATCGCTTGTTTATTTATTTTTGTACAGCTGTCGAATATTGTAAAGTATTAACGCCAACACTTCAATTTCTTAATTCATTAAACGACGTTTCGACCTTACAAAGCCACCAATTTCAAGTTTTAAGTAACTTATTACATTAAAATTAAGTAGCAGTACTTATTTTCATTTCCTAGTTTTATTATTTTATATTTACTGATTATTACTAACTCGATACGACTATTGCTATAGACTATTTATTTCGAATTCCTATCCACCGTCAAAACAATGCAATAAATTTGTTTAACGACTCAGTAGATATTCAATTGTTTGTTAGCTCATTCCTAGTTTTCAATAGTAAATAAAGTTATTTACTATTACTTCCGTGCTGTAATGTTATTATAGTTTTGTTATTTTTAACTTCAATTAATTCTTTTAATCAATTATACTCTTGTTATCTTTCCAATAAAGAAGGGAATTGATTTGAAATCTTAGACTGCTTGATGCTAGATGCTTATTCATAGACTCAAATCACCTGATTTGCCTTGGCTTCCCTCGTTTCCGAAACGAATTAATTCCTGATTGTTCACGGTTGAACACGGGTGCTACAGCCAACCTTTGATTATCACATTTGCTCCAAAAATTGAAAACTGCCTTAGAATAATTATAAATCAAGGGAAAAAAATAAATCAATTTATTTTTTCACATATTCTTTTGGCTGGGGGTCTACACTTTTTTTGGTGTAACGTTTTGTTCACATTCATTTTGACAGGCTCAGCTCTGTTGGTATTGATCGAATCGAAAATTTGACGACAGTTTTCCAATCAGAAATTTAATAGAGAATATTTTCTGTTCTATATCATTTGTCGCTAGAACCTACCGTTCAGGAGCTATGTTGCTTTGAATGAAAAAAGTAACGTTTGCCTTAATTTTTTTAATATTGAAACTTTCTTAACATGTTCTGGCTCTCTTGGCCTTGCTGGTATCGAATATTCGTAGTTTCCTAGTCAGAAATTAAATGGGGAATATTTTTTATCTGTAACACGTGTCGCTAGGACCTACCGTCTAGGAACTATAATGGTTTGAATGAAAAAAGTAACGTTTGAATACATTTTTTAAATATTTGAACTTTTTTGACATGCTCTAGCTCTGTTGGTGTTGCTCTGATCAGAAATTTAATGGAGGAAATGTTTTGTTGTATAACATTTGTCACTAGAACCTACCTTTTAGGAGCTATATTGATTCGAATAAAAAAAGTAACGTTGTAACGGTTTTTTTACCATCAAATATGTAACGTTTTTTTCACCGTCAAAGACGTAACTTTTTAACACGCTCTAGCCCTGCTGGAGTTGCTCGGATCGAATGTTTAACGGTGGCTACATTGTCAGAAACTTAATGGAAAACACTTTTGATAAATAACTTTTGTCGAACTACTTCCTGTCCTACAGTATCCTTTAATGACATTCCACTAATCCCTGTTGAACAGATCCGCTACCTAGGACTCCACTTGGAAAAACGTCTTACTTGGAATCCACATACAAGACTAAAACGACAAGAAACTGCTCGTCGTTACAGACTACTTCAACATTTACTTGACAAACGTTCAAAGCTCCCAATTAATTACAAAAGACTCATTTACTTGACTGTGATTAGACCTATATGGACGTACGGAGTTGAGCTTTGGGGCTCTACTAAACCATCCAATTCTTCCCGTATCCAATCCTTACAATCCAAAATCCTTCGAAAAAATCCTCAATGCTCCTTACTTTGTCGCTAATAAACTTATCCATAAAGATCTTAATGTTCCATATGTTGCTGATTTAGCCCAAACCAGATACCAATCCTTTCATGGTAAGCTCCATAACCACTCAAATCCCCTAGTTTCTCAACTTGCTTCCCACTCAATTCCTGTAATCCTCCGAGGCGTCTGAAAAGAAGATGGCCCAGAGATCTTCTTGTGTAGATTTTGTTTTTATTTTTTTTACTTAAGTGCTACTGATGAGTAGTTCTTCTCAAGTTTAGGCATGTTATTGTAAACTTTTTTTTAAACACATTTACTTGATGTATACTTTTACAGTTGTAAATTTCAACAAATTGATTTAAAAAAAAAAAAAAAAACTTCTGTCGCAAGGACCTACCTACCTTTTAGGAGCTATATTGGTTTGAATGAAAAAAGTAAAGTTTTGTCTACATTTTTTTAAGTTTTGGGGCTTTTTAACACGTTCTAGTTCTTTTGGCGTTGCTGATATCGAATATTTGAAGATAGTTTCCTAGTCAGAAATTAAATGGGGAATATTTTTAGTTGTATAACATTTGCCGCTGAGACCTACCGTATAGGAACGATATTGGTTTGAATGAAAAAAGTAACGTTTGCCTTAATGTTTTAAATATTGAAACTTTTTTAACATGTTCTGGCTCTGTTGGTGTTGCTGGTATCGATAAATTTGTCGATAGTTCTCTTGTTAGAAATTTAATCGAGAAAATGTTTTGTTATATAAAGTTTGTCTCTAGAACCTACCGTTTAGGAGTTATATAGATTCGAATGAAAAAAGTAACGTAACGTTGTTTTTTTTTCACCCCAAGAAATGTAATAAGCCAAGTATTGGGGCTTTTTTGACACATTCTAGTTCTTTTAGCTGGTATCGAAAATTTGAAGATATTTTTCTAGTCGAAAATTAAATGGAGAACATTTTTTGTTTTATAACACCTGTCTCTAGAACCTACCGTATAGGAGCTATATTAGTTTGAATGAATAAATGTTAAGTTTTGCCTAATGCAATAGATTATATATAGATAAATATATCCACGATCTATTGCTTTTCCTAGTCAGGGAGAAATTGAGTTTTTTATCAAGTCTTTTAAATCCGCCAACATTGAAACGTTTGTTAAAACAAAAAAAAATGGTAGACTGAAGAGTAAGTTTTGCAATCAACTTTTTTTCTTTCAAAAGTTCCTAAGTTCAAGTGTTCTTTATCTATGTGTGTCATTACGAAATATCGATCCCTTTGTGTTCAACTCAAAGCTGTGAGTTACGTAATTCTAAACGAAAAATGAGTAACTGCTCGAATATTTCAAAACCTTTCCTCAATCCCTTTCCTTATATTGACTGATTTACCTCAATACCTCAATCAGTGCCTGGGAATAACCACAATTATCGAACTCATTCATCTCTATCCACAAACTGTTCATAAGATTCTGTGATTCATTTCCAACTTTTACCTTGTCAATTTCTAAGATATTCATTTATTTTTCTTACTTAGATTACGAAGGACTACTAGTACATAAAATTACTAGTAAGTTCTGTAAAAAGTTATCGAATTTATTTTTTGTTTTTATCATAATCTTTCTTTAAGTTCCATAATTGATTACAAAAAAAGTTCCTAGCCATGGACTAAATAACATATTATAAGATGCTGTTTTGAAAGTTACGGAATACATAATTAACGAACCTCAAAAGACTAACACACATATTACAATACATACGGACAGTAAAATTTTAATAGAGTCGATTAATAATACAGCCATACATGACTATTTGACTGACCTAATCAGACGAAATTTAATAACCATTATGAAAGGGAAAATGGTCTCTATAAAATGGGTTAAAGCACACTTTGGAATTGAGGGTAACGAAAGGGCCGATTACCTAGCCAAAGAGGCGGCTAAAAGTGATTTGTTACCTTCGTATAACAAAGTTCCATTATCATATATAAAGCGGGACATAAGTTCTGATATGGTTAAAAAGTGGGACCAATTGTGGGTGACCTCATCAAAGTCACCAAGCTTACACAGATTTATACCTCACATTACACACAACAATTACAAACACATACAAAGTAACAACTACAAACTAACACAACTAATGACAGAACACGGAAACTCTAAACAATATCTTAAACGATTTAACATAATACGATCTGACATATGTAATGAAGACGGACAAACTCAAAATTTCAAACATGTACTTTATGAATGTAAAGCATTTGAAAGACACAGGTTTAATCTAGTAAAAAATATTATTCTCAAACATGGAACATGGCCAGAGACAGAACAAAATTTGTTCTCTAAATTTAAGACTGACTTACTCACGTTTATACGAAAGATCGACTTTGACAAACTGACAAATGATGGGCAGCGAAGGTAGTTTCTTGTTGGCTTTTGTTTTGTTTTGTTTTTGATATTTCTTTTCTTTTTTTTTTTTTTTTTTTTTTTTTTTTTTTGTGATTTTGTTTAAATATTTTTGTTATATTACTACGTTATGTACGTTATGCTAAACTAATCATGTTAACTTTTAATAACATTGTAAGACATGTAGTATGCCTGTAAGGCATGGAACATGTTAAATTACAAATAAACGGTCCTTATATGGGGATACCATATAAGGAAAAGAAGGAAAAAAAAAAAAAAAAAAAAAAAAAAAAAAAAAAAAAAAAAAAAAAAAAAAAAAAAAAAAAAAAAAAAAAAAAAAAAAAAAATATTATAAGATGAATCTAAAACAAAAATTATAATCGTTAAAGGTTTCATCGTTTTTTAAGTTAAAAATTAAAATTGTTTTCATTTACATTAACCTATTGAGAGGGATATGTATTTTGCCTTAGAGTCTATACTTTTTTGGAGTTACAATTTTTTCATACTCAAATGTGTAACATTATAACACATCTTTTTTAGCGTTGTTGGTGTTGCTGGAATCGATAATTTAAGAATATTTTCTTTATCAAAAAGTGAATGGAGAATACTTTTTAGTTATATAACATTTGTCTCAAGGACCTACAGTTTAGAAGGAATATTGGTCTGAATGAAATAAGTCATGTTTCAAACCCTTAAACATTCTCACTATTTTGTTTATTTTGAAAAACGATGCATTGTTAATTTAATGTAATTATCAATTTTCAATTTTATGGTTCCCTGACCATAAAAGAAATTATAAACCTAAAGTATTTAAATTTTCAATAAAAATAACCAATGTCTGGGAATAATTTATTCTATAAAATTATAGAAAGTCCAGTTCTCCGACGTTGGCAGTAATAAGTAATCACGTCTGAATAAATTTAAGTTTTTTTAGTTTTACTTTTAGTTCTTAGGTTAGGCCGACTCACGGAACAGATGAACCCCCATCATCTAATAATAAATAAATTAAATCAAATTTTTTTTTCAAATCTAAATTTATCACTCATAAATTCCTTAAAATGTAACTCGTAAGGGGACGTTTTGACTAGTAACTCACAGATTTCAATGCCGATTTGTGTGTGGGTAGTAGGGATCTATTGTAATAGAGCAAAACAAGAGTTATAGCCGCTGCATTTGCTGCACCCCAGATACTCCAGTCACATATTACTTCCCTTGAAGAATGGTGTCATAACTGAAGAGTTAAGATAGATTCTAGCAAATCCCAGCAAATAACATCTATCTTGTGTCGAAAACCTACCTCATCCTGTCCTCCTGTATCATTTAATGGAGTACCGCTAAATAATGTTGAACAGATACGATACTTTGAATTTTATCTGGACAAGAGACTCACATAGAACCCTCATACAAGATTGAAAAGACAATAAGCTGCACGTCGATTTCGACTACTACAACACCTACTTGGCAAACATTTAAATCTCCCGATTTACTACAAAAAACTCATCTAAATGAGGATTATCAGACCTATTTGGACTTACGGTATAGTGTTATGGGGATTCACCAAACCATCGAATTCCTTCCGCATCCAATCAACAAAATTTTAACGTCCTCGAAAGGTGTAAAAAATCAATATTTTTTATTTCGATAAAATTCAACATGTAAGTTAATGTTTCATGGTGTACTAAATCGAGATTTGATGCCAGTTTTTCATGAAAAAATTGTTCAACAGATTCATTATAATTTATGAGCATAACGAAAGTATTTTATTTTTAAATAGCATAAAAAAACTACAATTTAACGTTAAAGAATCATTTCTCTATCTTGACTGAGAGCTGAGAAAAAAAATAAAACGTGATTCACAGCTCCTAATGTTCATGGGCGGCGGCTATAACTCTAGTTTTGTACTATTATAGGTCCCTACTATCTACACAAATCGGCATTCAAATCTGAGAGTTACAAGTCAAAACTTCCCCTTGTCAGTTACAGTACAAAGAGAAAAAGGTAAAATATTCAGAATAACAAAACAAGAAAAAAACATACTAAAAAAAAAAAAAAATTATTAATTGAAGTAATTTGATCATTTTAGTTCTAAAATGCAAACTCGGATAAGCAGTAGATATTAGATAGACATATTCATGAATCTATTGTTTTTTTTTTCCAGTCAGGGAGAACTTTAGTTAGTTAGTCTTTGATAGTAAAAGGGATTTATTTAAGTCTGTTTCTAAGTATAAATGTATAATGCATAAGAATGACAGACCAAATGGCGCTTTTTATCGACTAATCGCCGACTATACAAGACGCCAATTAGTCGGCTTTCCTGACTACTCGCCTTTACTTTAAATCATTTTAATGCAAGTTGGACATATGATTAGTTTACGAAAATGACATAGACCTTTCTTTAAACCGGTGTATAAATACATCTAATTAAGGCGTGGAAAAAAAAAAAACCAGCCAAGTCCAATTTCCATTTTTTTTTTTTTAATATATTTTTTCTACTGGACTATCTTTAGGCGAAAGATTTTCTCAAAAAAGTTTTTAAATCACATTGAAAACGACCATAGAAAAAATAATGCCCCTTCCTAATCCAACTTTAACTTTATTGACCAGCTGTGAAAAAGTTTTTAAAAAATGGACTTAGCTGGTTTTGGAATTCTACGCTTCAATTGATATAAATAAATATATCCTAATCGGCCATGCAAAGGATAGGGAATATTATACAGAAAAGGTAATTCAAGGATATAAATCAATGCCTTATAAATATAGATAGACTAGTTTCCTACCTCTCATCATGTTTTTTTGTTTTTTTTTCACTTTATTATTCAATTCCAAGTGACACAGCCTACAGTTGTACTGGCATATTTAACAATATAAAAATAACAAAGGCATATGAAACATATTATAATTATAAAAATATACCCAGACACTCCAATCACACATCACTTCTCTGAAAGAATGGTGTCATAAGAGGAGAATGAAGATAAATCCCAGAAAGTCTCAGCAAATAATCTTTACCCTACGCCGAAAACCTACCTCATCCTGTCCTCCAGTATCCTTTAATGGAGTACCGCTAAATAATGTTGAACAGATACGATACTTTGGATTTTATCTAGGTAAGAGACTCACATAGAACGCTCATACAAGACTGAAAAGACAAGAAGCTGCACGTCGATTTCGACTACTACAACACTTACTTGGCGAACGTGCTAATCTCCTGATTCACCACCAAAAACTCATTAATATAACCATTATCAGACCTATTTGGACATGGTACAGAATTATGGGATTCCACTAAACCATATAATTCTTCCAGCGCATTCAATCACTCCAATCCAAAATACCTTCGAAAATTCCTTAATGCTCCTTACTTTGTTACAAATGAATTGATCCACAATGACTTTGATATCCCATATGTCGCTGATTTGGCACGAACCCGATACCTTTCCTTTTTCCATCAACTAACTATTCACTCAAATCCACTTGTTCCTCAACTTGCTTCCTATTTCATTAAAGAAGATGGTCTCGAGATCTTTTCCTATTGTAGAAGTGCAACCATTGGGTGGTCCCTCTTCAAGTCTTTGTCATGTCATTACTCTGCATTTTAATCATACTGGTTGTATTTTAGTAATACAGTTGTAAATTTATATTAATAAATAAATAAAAAAAACAATTATAAAAAATATGAATTAAGTAACAGGAAGTATTTAAAAAAAATAAAATTTGAATTCATAAATTGATATGATTTATTACACTTTTGCATTAGCTGGGGCATACCCTGTAAAAATGTATTCAAAATCACATTAGACCTATACCCCATTGAATACGAGACGTAAAGAACGCAAAGAGCGGATAAAAACCGTATTAATTAAAAATTTCATAATTTAAAGTTACTTGATTTTATTTAATTATTTTTTAAATATTATTAATACGTTTCATATGCTCTGGTTAAGTACATAGAATAGAATAGAATTGAAAAATTATTTTATTCTGGGACAAAGTCCCTTAAGAATAACAGATAAGTGCAGGTATAACTAAATTAAATCTGGTTAGAGACATAATGAGATATAATGATACAAAAGAAAAGAAAAAAAAAAAGAAAAACATTAATACATTAATGACACTATGTACATAGATGATATTTAAATAAAAAGAAAAGAAAAGAAGATAACATTCTACAGATTAGAGGAGATAAAATTAAATGAGAAAAAAATAAAATAAAGTGATATAGAAAAATCTTTTGGTACAATGATATGATTTGTATGTACAATAGAAGTATCCAATGTTATATTCATGGAAAGTTAAATTTTTATTAAAAGGAATCTCAATTATTCCAGAACTGAATTCAGCAATGGAATAATAATTTTTGACTAACAATAAGTACAGTAGACCCTCGATATAAGGCGGCTCGTTATACCGCGGATTCGGATATAACGCGGGTCCAGCTCCGGTCCCGATCCTGATTTAATTAAAATAAAATAAAAAGAATAACAGATAAGTACAGGTATAAATAAATTAAATCTGGTCAGAGACATAATGAAATAAAAAAAAAATAAAGAAAAACCATAATACAATAATGACACTATATACATAGATGATAGTTAAATATACAGAAAATAAAATAAGATGACATTCTACAAATGAGAGAAAATAAATTGAAATAAGAAAAAAATAAATGATTAAAAAACTTTTTGGAACAATGATTAGATCTGTATGTACAATAGAAGTACCCAATGTTATATTCATAGAAAGTGAAATTTGTATTAAATGGAATCTTAATTATGCAAAAACTGAATCTGACAAGGGGAGGACACACTCAGTCTCTCACGGATCTTGTTGGCAATTTTTTTGGAGGTTCCTGGTCAAAAAATATTAGACACGTATTTTGCCGTTCCGACCAATGGGCCCCAAGAAGCCGAGAAAAAAAATAAAATAGCATTAAAATAATTGATTTTATATCTCCGGTTTAAAAAATGATATCGACATAACTCTTGCACCAAGATGTTTAGTTTTGATTGCGGATTTAAGGAAAAATACAGCCACTCCATAGATTGTGGTTTAGGTTAATTAAATTCTAATAAAATAATTAGTTTTTCAAGCAAAATGCCTCTATAGATTTTTTTCACACGAAAATTGACGTCAGATTCTAATTCAGCATCCTAAAAAACATTGAAAAACACTTATTCAACAAAATCAAAAAATATCATTTTTTTCACGCTCTTCGAGGAAAATGAAATTTTTAAACCGATTATTGGTTACATACCTTTAAATCGCCATTACTTTGTCACACAATTCACAGGTTGGTATCGCTGGAAAGAGGAGAGCCTCAGCTTTCTTTTGATGTATATAAATGTAAAATTCGATGAACATAAACCTATTAAAAAAATCAAAACTAAACATCTTGGTGCAAGAGTTATGTCGATATCATTTTTTAAACCGGAGATATAAAATCAATTATTTTAATGCTATTTTATTTTATTTTTCTCGGCTTCTTGGGGCCCATTGGTCGGAACGGAAAAATACGTGTCTAATGCCTCTCTTCAAATCTCCTTTCACTCCTCAATCACCTAGCACCTCTTAAGACATCTATTTTCCGACGGCCCCCCGCTCCCTGGATTAGCCCAGAAATTAGAGAATTGATGAAGAGAAGAGACGCTGCTAGGAGGCGCTTCAAGCGAACTCGAATTCCAGAAGACTACTCCACTTTCAAACATCTCCTAAACCTTGCTCAGTCTTCATTGCGACGTGCCAAGGCACAGTATTTCAATAATATCCTATCCTAAGCTCCTGATCCTAAGTCTAAGTGGAAAATCCTAAGAAAATTTTCTATTGCCGGCTCCACTCCCTGTACCAACTTCCCTATTTCTCCCGATGAACTTAACTATTTTTTCGCTAGCCCCCTTCCTAACGAGCCAAAAATTAATCCCTTTCCCCCAACACACCCCATTCAATCCCGATAACTTCTATTTTCTTCACATTCTTCCCAATGACCTAATCACTTCCGTACTCAAATCCCGAACCAATGATTATGGTGTTGATCAAATTCCGGTAAAAATTATTAAACTCAGTCTTCCTGCCATTCTTCCCGCCCTTCTACACATTTACAACTTTTCTCTACAAAACTCCACTTTTCCCTCTGCCTGGAAAAATGTCCTTGTGCGCCCGCTTAATAAAAACCCCTCCCCCTCCTTAGCTTCCCATTTTAGGCCTATTTCCCTTCTGTCAAACCTGTCAAAACCACTGGAAAGATTAGTCCATTCACAACTCTCTACCTACCTCGAGCACAAAGATCTCCTCACTCCTCTCCAATCAGGCTTCCGTTCAGGATACTCCACTCAATCAGCCCTATTAAAGATAACCCAAGACCTCCATTCCTCCATGGACCAACAGCAAATAGCAATCCTTGTCCTATTCGATTTTTCAAAAGCGTTTAATTGCGTTGATCATGCAATTCTCCTCTCCAAATTACATAACCTTTCCCTATCCAACAGTGCTTTAAGCTGGTATCGCTCCTTCTTGTCTCACCGTTCCCAAACAGTTATCATTCTCAACAAACCTCCCTCATCCTCACTACCTTTAGAAACAGGTGTTCCTCAAGGATCCCTTCTGTCACCTATCCTCTTCTCTGCTTATATTAATGACCTACCCCAAGTTATACGCCACTCCCAGTATCATTTGTATGCCGACGACCTCCAAATCTATCTATCCTTCCATCCTTCAGATATGTTAAAAGCATCTCGTAAGATTCAGGATGATATTGAGAACATCTGCAAATGGGCAGTGAAAAATAAACTACGCCTGAATCCAGAGAAAAGCAAGGCTATCCTTATCGGTTCAAAACCTATCCTTAATTCCCTCCCTAACTATCCATTACTTTACCTCAACAACCGTACAATTCAATTTCAAACTTCCATCAAAAACCTCGGAATCTCCTTTGATCAACACTTGTCTTGGAATAACCACATTTCCCAAATAACCAGAAAATCCATCATGATCCTCAAACAGCTCCAAAGACATCGTGACTCCTTTCCCCGAAGTACCCGCCAACTTCTGGTATCCTCTCTCATTTTTCCCCACTTTGATTACGGGTGCTTGGTGTACGGGGGACTGTCTGTTGAGCTAGAGATGCGACTGAGGAGACTAATAAATTGTTTCATAAGATTTATCTTTGGGGTCAGCAGACGGTCTCACGTATCTTACCGGTACAAACAGCTAGGGTGGCTTTTCCTTGATTTTCGACGGCAATACTTCCTCGGCACTTTCCTAGTCCAGTCATTAAAAACCAATAAACCCTCCTATATCCTAGACCTACTTACTCTGCGTTCCTCCATTCACCACCTGAATACAAGATCCCAACCTTCCAACCTATATACCCCCTCACATAGAACTGCCTCCTTTGAAAAATCCTTTGTTATCCGTGCTACCTCTTTTTGTAATTCCTTACCTATCCATATTCGCAAAGCCTCATCCTTAACTTTCTTTAAACATCTTTTATTGATCCATCTCCTCGATTTTCAGTCTTCCACAAAATCGTAAATAATATGTAAATGTACATAAGTGTTCTAAAATGTTTACAGTTGATTGTTTTTATTTATTTTATTTTCTATTTTCTATCTATTTATGTATTTTTAATTTTTTCTTTTTTTTTATTAACTTTAATTTTAATTTTTATTTATTTTTTATTTCTGTTTTCTACTTTTTTCTCCTAATTTAGTTATACTACTGATGTGCTGACTAACTAATCTCAGCCAGATAATTGTACCTTTTATTGTGCACTTTATTTATTCTTACGGGACAGTCTGTCCCAGAATAAAGTTTATTTTTCATTTCATTAATATTTTTTGACCAGGAACCTCCAAAAAAATTGCCAACAAGATCCGTGAGAGACTGAGTGTGTCCTCCCCTAGAGAGTCTGAATCCATCAATACAATGACAATGTTTGACTAAGTAGATAGATAGCAAGCGTCAGCTTGGATGAGAAGGAGATATCGAAAATAGAAGTATTTGAATGTTTTCAGGGATTTAGCTTGTTTGATGTGAGGAGGAATAGAGTTCCAGAGGATTGGTGAGCGGAAGAGGAAGGAGGGTTGGAATGTTGAAGTTCTATCGGATGGGGTATACAGATCAGGAAGACGGGATCTTGTATGTATTTAATTGATTGCAGATGTGAATTGAAGCAGATTGTAAATATAAAAATGTTGAAGGGTATTGGTAATTTGGTATAGGAATGTCCCATGGAAATATTGCTACGGAAAGTGGGATAAAGCCAATTTAGTTGGGAATAGAGGTGGGATGGGAGCGTCCCAAACCCAAAAAAGGAACGCAACTTTTCCTAAGCTAAGACTGCGACTTCTATACTCCATACTTCAAAGACGCCCAAAACTACCTTTAAAATAGAAACTTACCATTTACAGCTGTTTGTTAAAACCCTTCTGGACGTATGCATCCCAAATTTATGGACCGGTAAAAAAAAACGCATATTCAAAAAATACACCATTTCAATCTAAATTCCTAATCTGATAACAGACTCCCCTCCTTATATGTCCTTATAACGCTACATATACACACTTACTTATTCCGACAGTTAAGATCCATATTCATAAGATTTACAGAAATTTTCATGAAATCTAAGTGGACACTAACAAACAGATACATAATATGACAACAGAACAAATTCCTGACATAACTCAACGGAGGCTGAAAAGGAAGTGGATGAGGGATCTCCTAGTTAATCCCTAATAATTTAGTTTCATGCCTGTAGATTGTACCACTGGATGCTGACAGCCTCATGCCTAATCATGTCTGTAGGTTTTAATGAAACCTAACATTCACTGGTTGTAAACAAATGTGTGCAGTTGCGAATAAAATTATTATATTAAAAAAAATAAATAAAATTATGCACATAAAGACTATAAATTTTCAAACAGTAATAGAACCAAGGAAATAACCTCTGCTTGAAGTTATTAAATAAATCACTGAGTTAGATAGAAACTATTAACGTACGTAAAATATTATACGAACAGGATGTATGATCTTCAACACTTTAATAACATAGGAGAGAATCAATATTCATAAGGAAAGAAAATTACAGTTATTAGTGTTTTTAATTAGTGTATCACTGGAATGGATGTAAAAAAAATATGTAATTTCCGAGTATTAAAATTAACAAGCGAGGTATAAATTTGATATTTGAATTATCGCTGTATGAACCTTGGGAAGAGGAAAGAACGAGACAATCCGAAAATGGATGGGTCGGGAGTTGCGAAACGGCCGAACCTAGAACTGGTTATCTCATAGAACATTTAAATTAAAAATGTGAAACATAACGGGATAGATTTTTTTTTAAATTTTATTTATTTATTTTATTTATTTTTTTTTTTACTAGATCCTAACATCAACAGTTGAATGGCCTTTGTTCCTTTTATTGGCCTTTCGAATATGGACAGTACCAGACACTGGCGCAACCAAGATGGGAGCTTGGGCGCTGAAGCCCCCCTCTCACCCCCCAAACGACCGAAAAAGTTCCAACACGTTTCATTATAATAAGTTGTATTAATACTAAATGGAATAAAAAGCTTTTATATAAAATTAATTATTCATAATTATTAGAGAAGGGACGACTAATCGGCGTCTTCTGTTCGGTCATTTTTCAAGTCAGCCACTTAATCTTTTATATTTCTACATTAAAAAACAAATTGATTGGAGTGAAAACATTAACTCCATTGAATATAATTTTTATTTTCTATTTTAGACCATACTTAAAATACAAGAAACTGCTCGTCGTTTGCGACGAACAAGTTTACAAGATAAGTGTCCAAAACTGCCAATAAATTACAAAACACTTACTTGCATTTAAGTAATTAGACCCATTTGGACATACGGAGAGTAATGTTTTGATGCTCCACTAAACCTTCTAATTAATCTAATCTCGTATCCAATCCTTACAATCCAAAATCCTTCATAAAATCCTCAATGCTCCTTATAATTTCATAAATAAACTTATCCATAAAGATCTTAATGTTCCATAAGTTGCTGATTTGGCTCAAACCAGATTCCTATCATTTCATTGTAAAATCCATACTCACTTGAATCCACTAGTCTCCCAACATGTCTCATACTCAATTGCCGATGTCACACGATTTTCAACCGCAGCAATGATCGGCCATTTTGCCAGTTAACATTAGATAATTATGTTTTTTTATTATGACAAATATTTATATTATTATTCTTATTAATAACAATATTAATTATTTAAGTTATTTAAGTAACTGTAATAATAATTGTTATATTTAAAAAAATTTTATGACAAATATTATTATGTATTTGCTTTTGTCAATATCATTTTTTTTTTCTTGTTTTATATTTTTTTTTAGTATTTTTCCTACTGTTAAAATAAATGCATTCCAAATTATGCCCATTTTAGCTAAGCTCAGCTGACTATGTAGTGTAAATTGTTTCATTACCAAAACATGTAACAATATTTAATATGTGCAATTGTAAACTGTTTAATCATTTGAATAAAACTTTTATTATTACATTGCGTATATTGGAGCTGTTTTATCTGCACAAGTTATTAGTAATATTTATTCAACTTCAATTTAAACAACAAACAACTTCAAATTATTTAATTATTGTAATCATAATATTTGTATTTTCAATTTGTTAATTATCATTACGGATATTGAACCTATTTTATCTGTAAAATCTAAATTTTTTTATGAAACGCCATTTTTAATATTTCAACCACATTACAGTTTTCTCGTTCCCCTTGAGGTTGGATATATCGAGTTTCAACTGTATTGATATTTTCTTATTTCGTCTTCTCAAATGTAAGGTGTAACAAATTTAACATCAGTTTCAACATGGATTTAGTGTTTTACAAATGGATATTTTCTACAAATATTTATATATTTTATTACTTCCTATTTCCTAATATGAGAAATTTTCATTATAAATATATTGTTTGAATATTTAACAAAAGTAGCTCAAGACAGTCATATCATTAATGACAGAAACACAAACAATAGAATAACGATGCAACCAGTACCAGTCTTGCCAACTGTACTCTGCTTTTAAGATTAAAAACATTCCCTGATTTAAACCAATTTTATAAGGTTTTTCTTATTTTTTAAAAAAAATATATATAGTTCTATATTGTATTTTTATAATATAGATAAAACGATAAATTGTAACGCAGGAATTAATATGACAAATATTGAAAAGAAAAAGAATAACAATATCAATTTATCAAATAAATAATCCATAGTATCTAGAAATGTTTAAAGAGAACAAACGTTTACTTGCCTTGTTGAACCTTAATCATCTTCAATAATGATAACTATATTACAAAGTCATCACCTTGGATATGATATTTTTTGTCAGTATCATTTATCATAACACTCAGTTAATTACAATCATTGTAAATGACGTTCAAATGTGGTTTTATTATCGAGAAATATATTCAAGGATAAGAGTCAAAGCTAAACAAAGAAGAAAAAAAATTATGTTTAACCAGCCAAGAATTATTTCGGAGGTTGTCGTGAAAAAAAAATCGATTAATGTTAAAATTTTGCTTCTTAATAGGGGCTTGATATATCTAATTGCATTACAGAATTTTGGGAAACAGTAAAACATTGTCCTACAGAAAAGTGAACAATGTCGACTTATCGACTTTAACAACAGCCAGGGATTTATATTAAAGAATTATTTGTAATTTGTAACCTAGCTTTATTGAACTTCATATCAATTGATCATATATAAAACAAAAGTTTAGGTCTACAGGCGTACCAATATTAAAGGCCCCATCGTAGAGTAGTGTGTAGTGAGACACGTTCCTCCACCCCACCCCTCTTTAAATTAGGTAAAACAATAAGATAAATTTTTTTTAAAATAATGTTCTTATAAGCTATTTTATAATCATGCTGTTATTTTAAACTACTCGTTTTCTTAAGAGTGCAGTCTGACAACGGTTACCCTGAATGTGTAAATGTTATGACTAAAGCCCGGATTTTCGTGCAAGAAAAATTCTGAAATGTGCAATAAAAACTTGAAATCGTGCAAAGTCGTGCAATAAAAACTTAAAATCATGCAAAATAAAATGCAAATGATAAAAAATGTTGAACAAACAATTTGCTAGTTACATTCCTTTCCAAAAAGTGGTTTTTATCTTAAAATTTATTGATCCGGTCCTTAGTAAGGGAGTAATTAAATAGTCCTTGTCTAAAACGCAATAAGAACAAATCGCATCTCTTTCTTGTAAATGCTATACATAAGCTATGTATACATATTACTTATGAATACAAATATGTATATTGCTATTACAAATAAAAATAACCGTACATTTATGCTCTAAATCATTAAATAGGGATAAAAATTCAAGTTAAAAACTTACTCGAATTAGAGTGTGCATCAACTTGTGACTTTCTTTCGCTGCCGATAGCTTTGTCACAGGGCCCACAATATATTATTTTGTCACCGGATTTTAGTTCCGGATATTTTACTATCCATCCTGGTATCTTTGAACTAACACTAGCTGAAATTTTAGGTATTTTAATGGAGACAATGTTACTCCTTAGAGGGAAGTCGGAAACTAAAAAATTATTGCTTCCGAAGAGAAAAGTTATGAAGGAGAGTCAAAATTTCTTGGAAGGTGGGGATCCGAGTTCCCTTGCTCAAGTCAATCTAAACATTTCTAAGAACACTGTAGAAGCGTATTCATTTTAACACGCTTGGATTTTTTTTATTTTTGTACTAAGAATAGTTTATATCACTTAAAAAAGAAAAATTATCACCTATATAAAAATAAAATTATTCATTCTTCTAAAAGCTGCTACTTTTTCAAAAAGAAGAAAGTGTTGTGCGCATTCACGATTTGAATCCAGGAATTTTGTGCATTCAAACTGCAAAATGTGCAATTTTATGCATTAAAACAGCAGAATGTGCAATTTTATGCATTCAAACTGCAGAATGTGCAATTTTATGCAGTAACACCCAAAATGTGAAATTTTGTGCAATATTAAACTAGGTAAATTTGGGCCTAAACATCCTAATTCATATCAATAATTTGTCCCTGGCTGATTACGAGCTTGCAATAAAAAGATGCAATTGCACGAGAATCCGGGCTCTAGTTATGACGAATTAACCGGAAAAAAAAACAAGCGCCTGATGTCTAACGAGGGTGTTGACACTGGCAGTGACGTACTTAAGAATTGTCTAGTAAAATAAGGCTCCAAAATCCGTTTTCAAGAAAAAACTGCTGATGGTTGCCGTGGTAGCAAACTTCAGATTCGGATTCAGCACCCCAAAAAACATAAAGATCCGTTGAGAATAAAAGTTCCGCAGTTTTTTCTTCGGCAAACCTTTACTTTACTTGACTATAATCGTTAAAATAAATATGACTTTTTCATGCGACTAGCGTCTGTTTCGAGTGTTTTCTTAACCATATTTTTGAACTAGTACATGTATCTCTATAACTACCCAACACAAATATGTTTGAACAAACAAAATTATAGAATCTTCAACGTCCTACGAAAAAAAAATTACAGTAAACCGAAGAAAAGTAAAACATTTAGTAGTTCTCTTCTCCCCTCCTCGAGATTCCATAGAAACACGCAACGAGGTCGAAATCTTGTAACGTGGGGTTCTAAACTAGGCCTGGCTCAAGGCTTTCACGATCATTAAAATCGATATTTGGCTATAAATCAAGTTATCAAAAATATTATTTCAGGAATAAGATTAACAGTTGAACAAAATATTGTTTTCGTTTAAAAAAAAGTAAGGAACTTGCTTGCTTTGTATCCTATCCATTCTCGTTTCAATAAATCGCTTATATAAATAAATAAATAAAGTTATAACAACTTTACTAATCTCAGTTGGTCTCTTGGATAAACAAGCAAGTAACGCATAGGTAACAACTGCCAATCGATACCTTGTGAATCCTTGATCTCAATCACATTTTCCATATCAAGGCACAATGTTACTACATCTTCATATGACGTCAATTTTTACTGTGACTCAAACGACATGCATTTCCGTTTTTTCCAATTTATTCATTTTTATTTAACAGTTCATAACCTAGAGAAGGCGATAAATAATACTGGAAGATAACGTTCTTCACTCCTTTCCAAATCTTTAAGAAGAACTACAATTTCAACAGATAAGTAGCAAAATTGATTTATAAAAATAACTGAAGACTTCTTATAAAAATTGATAAAAGACCTCCCTCATCCAGTGACAACCAAGAAACTTACTTCCTCCTTTACAATGTAATGCAATCATATTGACTGCAATAAACAAACTGCACTGATAACTAGGAAGGATTCGCATGTCGGCCCTGACCGACATATCTGCCGTAAAAATATTCAAAACAAAGAAATACAAAGTTAAGACATAAGGGAGAGATACGTCTATATAAAGATTCCTCAGGAAAATAATCACTCTTTTGGGGGAGCCGGGAGATGGAAAGGAAGAGGCTGCTAGAGCCGACCATGATAGGGACTTGTAGGACGTACGATGCCGACTTAAACCTTAATACCTTAAGATAAGTACCTACCTAACTAGTATGTAATAAGGAGATATTCTGAATTCTGTGATGACCCTTAAAAAGATTAAAGGCAAAACCATTCACAGTTCTAGAATCAATTACATTTAAGCATAAGAGGTAAAGCTAAACAAAGAAGGAAAAATTTGTTTAATATAATATTTTTGATTACTTGATTGATATTGGCAAATATCCATGAAGTTATAGACAAGTGGAGGGGGCTTACCTCTCAATCAGCAGGGCAGACAGCCATTTTGGTGTGAACCGTATTTTCAGCATATTTACCTCCTATCAGTTCAAATTTTGGCTTCCTCGGCTTTATACTACTGCTGTTATTTTATTTTAGTGATTTATTTACTATAGTGGTTTACTTATTTTATTTATTACGAACCCTTTCAATTGCCCTAGCCCAATGGAATGTGTCGCCAGTTGGGCATAGTGGGCGTGGCCGGTTAATGTTTTGGTCTCGCCCCTCACGGAACAGTATTCGGGAAGGGCCTCTCCATATAACTCCATGCAAATATCGGTTTTCATGATCGTTGAAGCCTTGAGCCAGACCTAGTTTAGAACCACACGTTACAAGATTTCGACCTCGTTGCGTCTTTCTATGGAAGCTCTAGGAAGGAAGGAATTGTTACAATTTCGACTTTTCTTCGGTTTATTATAATTATTTTTTCGTAGGAAATTGAAGCTTCTATAATATTGTTTGTTCAAACATTTTTGTGTTGTGTAGTTATTGAGATATAGTGCGTCAAATTAGTAGTTCAATAACTTGATAGCGAAATGGAAAAAAAAAAAAAAAAAAAAAAAAAAAAAAATATATATATATATATATATATATATATATATATATATATAAAAGATTTTTATGTTTTTTAGGTTGCTGAATTAGAATATTAACGTCCTCCTCTCCTCTAAAAAGTTTAATTATTTCAGAAAATAATATGCAAAAACCAATGAAAAAAAAAATCTATTTTTTCAGTTTTTGGCCTCCAAAAGAAAGCATATTTTAATTTTTTTTTTTTTTTAACAGAATCTATAATAAATTACATTAAATTTTCTACAAGTTATTTATTTTTATTTTTAATAACCAAATCTTCTTCAGAAAAAGTGGTTAAGGAAACACTCAGAAACAGACGCTGGTCGCACGAAAAAGTCAAACGTATTTAAACGCCTAGTTAATTCTAACGTATTCGCCGATGCTAGTATAAACAACCTCGTTGGACACCAGGCGTTTGTTTTTTTCTCGAGCTGATTCATCTGAAGATTTTTTCTTCATAATTTGAAGAAAATGTTGAATAAAGTAGAGTCATAGTGACTAAACCTAATATTGATAAAGTATTTAGTAAAAACCCCAGCAGCAGGAGCAGTATAGCACCCTTTAATTTCCAAAATCCGCACTATCATAAAGACATGGCTAAATAAATAAAAGGAGCTGGACTAATGTGTTTTTCAAAGCAACTCTCCAGAATCGTCTCTAGATATTCATATTTTTAGGAATTTGGAAAACCCTGATTTTTTTCGAATTTTACCCTGGAATTAATAAATTATTTTTACGATGGGAAAAGTGACAAGAAAAAAAGTAGATAGGTAAATATTTTCAAAAAAGTATTTTTGGGTGTTTTGCACTTGTTCCCCGCATAGGGTTGCCATCTCCTAAAATACAAAAGCCGGAGACTTGGCGCTGTATTAAGCCGGACATAACCTTTAAAAGCCAAACATACCTTATATAAAGCCGGATGTACGTTTTTAAAGTTGGAATTAACTTCAATAATAAAAAACTCGGTCAAGATAAGTTACATATAATTTTTGATTAAATTTTTAGTTATAACATTAACCACTTATTTATAGTCCTATCCTTAATCTTTTGATCTTAATGCATGACATTAAAATTAATAACTACCTGAAACATTTTCAGTCTTCTATAGAATTCACTTTTATAAAACAAAAATAAATAAATTACAGCTCCACTTTGGCAGTAAACTAATAGTTTTGATTATACAAATATAAAAATATATGCACTATTCTTAGGAGAAAACAAAAAGATTAAAATTAAAAAGCTAATTATATAGAAATCTCAAATGTTTCTAAAAATAATAAAAATTCATAAATTCTTAGTTGTATTTTGCTTTTTCACCTAGTTTATCCTAAACGTCGTTTTCCATAGAAATCATATCATAAAATCCTGCACATGTTAATTTTAAATTGCACAATATGAACATTATCTGTGCAATTGTTTCTGTTTGCAATTTATTGCGTTCCTTTGTCCACTGGGCATTAATCAAAGAGAAAAGCCTAACAAATGCCGGACACACAAATATTTGGCCGGACACGGCCGTAAAAAGGCGGACAAATGGCAACCCTATCCCCGCATTTCATTTTGAGTTTGTTATTGTTTATTTCGTTTAACGTCACTTTATGCTGCTATGGCTAATCAGACTATTTTTTAGTTTGTTATCCTATGTTTACGTTACGAGTAACCTTCCTCTAAAAAAATGTAATAACATGTCAGTGAGAGATCGTTTCATTGTTCCTATTATTAAATAATTAAATAAAAAACAAAAATATTACAAAAACAAAAAAACATGTAATTATTAATTTAAATATTTTAGTAAGAGTTAATATTACAACTTGTAAGGTTATAATTAAACATATGATTGCTTAGCAACATTACCTACCTCATATGGTATCCGTTTCATTGTAATATTCGTGATATCATTTTTTGTATTATTATATGCGACATGTCTTTGTTTGATTTAAGCCGTCGAATAAATACAAAAGAAGAAGCAATAGAATTTCTACAGGAAAAAGTTATTTTACATCGAATAACGCTTAATAAAATATTTAAATTAATAATTAATTTTTTTTTTTTAATTTAATACCAGGAACAATCAAACGATCTCTCATTGACATGTTATTACATTTGGGAAGGTTACTCGTAACCTAAACATCTGATAATAAACTCAAAATGAAATGCGGGGAACAAGTGCAAAAGACCCGTATTTTTAGTTACGTAAGTTCTTTTTTCATGAAATATATCTTTTGGTATGAAAATAGATATTTCAAATGAGAGGACCTAATATACAAAAGCTCAGACGATTTTCTGGGAAACCATGAGGCTGGGATTGATGAAAACAGCCAATGGAAAAACATTACCCGGGATGGTACAACCGAGGTGTGAAACCGACGGTAGGTGTCAACCGAGAAAGGAGTCAGCTACCTCGAGGACGTACTTCCCTCCTTTCTGTCACGTTTAGAAGCGGAATTGTATTGAATTACTGAGTTTCACAATTCCTTCCAAGCCATCGGGGCTTCTGGGCCAATCTCCATGGCCTCGATAAGGGCATTGAACCCCTATGCCCCAGCGGTTGCGTTCTGGATACTGTTCAGCACTACACCGCACTCATTACTCAGGCATCAATAGCAAAATTCCTAAGGAGAAAAAGTAGTGAATTATTTTTTAAATGTTTTAGTGAACTTGATAAAGAAAATGTATTTTGGCTAGGGTCTATACTTCTTTTCGGAAAGTTTCCTTATCAATAATTTAAAGAATATTTTTTGTTATATAAAATTTGTCGCTAGGACCTACAGTTTTTTTTTTTTTTTTTGGGGGGGGGGGCTTGATGGCCGAGTGAGTTGCGGCGAGCCTCAACACGCTCGGCACTGAAGGTTGAATCTCACCTGGGCGGGTTAAAATTTATATCGTGGTGAACCCACGACTAAATCATGACCTTCTCACCCAGGCTAGAATAGGTTTGTAACCTGTACAATAACCCGTTTTCCTGCACTAGTTGGAGTACATAAGGACGTTAAGACCAAAAAAAACAAAACCTACCATTTAGGAGCTATATTGGTTTAAATGAAAAAAGTCACGTTTTACCCACATTTTTCAAGCGTTGGAGCTTTTTTGATACGCTTTCGCAGCAACCCCAACAGCAACGATATGTCTTTTGGCTACGGGTCTACTACTTTTTTGGTGTAACGTTTTTTTCACATTCATTTTGACACGCCCTAACTCTGTTGGTATTACTCGGATAGAAAATAGTTTTCTGGTCAGAAATGTAATGGAGAATATTTTCTGTGATATAACATTTGTCGCTGAGATCTACCGTTTAGGAGTTATATTGCTTTGAATACAAAAAGTCGTTTTGCCTACATTTTTAAGTTTTGGGTCTTTTTTGACAAGCTCTAGCTCTGATCAGAAATTTAATCATCAAATGTTTTGTTACATAACATTTGTCGCTAGAACCTACCGTTTAGGAACTATATTGATTCGAATGTAACCTTGTAACGTTTTTTTCACTATCAAATATGTAACGGGTTTTTTTTACCTTCAAAAATGTAACATTTTAACACGCTCTAGCTCTGCTGGAGTTGCTCGGATCGAATATTTAATATTTAACGGTGGCAACCTTGTCACAAATTTAATGGAAAACCTTTTTGATAAATACCTTTTGTTGCAAGGACCTACCTTTTAGGAGCCATATTGGTTTTAATGAAAAAAAAGGCGTTTTGTCTACATTTATCTAGTTTTGGGGCTTTTTTGACACGTTCTAGTTCTTTTGGAGTTATTCCCATCCAAAGTTTGACGACAGTTGTCATATCAGAAATTTAATGAAGAATATTTTTTGTTATACATTTGTCCATAGTGCTTTATTGCATTGAATTAAAAATGTCACTTTTTTTTTTCACATTAAAAAATGTAACATTTTGACACGCTCTAGCTCAGTTGCTGTTGCTCACTCTAGCTCATTTGCAGACAGTTTCCTGCACAGAAAATTTTTTTTCTTATAAAACATTTGTTGTCAAGACTAACTGTTTAGAAGTTTTATTATTTTAAATGAAGTAAGTCACATTTTGCCTACATTTTTTAAGCGTTGAGGCTTTTCTGAAGGGCTCTAGCTCTGTTGGTGTAGGTGGGATCAAAGGTTTGACAATTCCCTTACCAGAAATTTTATTCTAGAATATTTTTGTTCTATCACATTTGTGGCTGGGACCTGCCATTTAGGAGCTATATTGGTTTGAACGAAAAAATTCACGTTTGTAACCCCGAGTTTCTCTTAACTTTGTTCATTTCGAATAATAATTGATTGTTAATTTAATTTAATTGTATTTATTTATTTTGTTTTATATATAATTTAAATAATTTGATCCTTTTAATTCTAAAATGTAAATTGCCTGTCGTTACAGACTACTTCAGCATTTATTAGACAAACGTTCAAAGCTCACAATTAATTACAAAAGACTCATTTACATGATTGTGATTAGACCTATTTGGACATACGGAGTTGAGCTTTGGGGCTCTACTAAACCATCCAATTCATCTCGTATCCAATCCTTACAATCCAAAATCCTTCGAAAAATTCTCAATGCTCCTTACTTTGTGACCAATAAACTTATCCATAAAGATCTTAATGTTCCATATGTTTCTGATTTAGCCCAAACCAGATACCTATCCTTCCATAGTAAGCTCCATAACCACTCCAATCCACTAGTCTCCCAACTTGCTTCCTCCTCCATCCCTGATAATCCTCCGAAGCGTCTGAAAAGAAGATGGCCTAAAGACCTTTTAGTGTAGATTTTATTGAAGTGCTATTAGTGAGTACTTCTTCACAAGTTATTTGCATGCCATTGAATTCACTGTCAACACATTTACTTGTTGTATATTATTTTGTACAGTTGTAAATATCAATAAATGAAGAAAAAAAAAATGTAAATTGGTAAAAGCTGTAGAATGTAGATTGAAACTTCCATGATCTATTATTTTTCCCAGTCAGGAAGAAATATTTTAATTTATTTTTTTTAAATTCCTATAATTTAAAATATGCTCCATCACTGTCGACACCCTTCTCCCAGTAAGAAACATGCATTTCTATTTTTTAACCCTCAAAATGTGTAACTTTTTAATCACATTCAAAAATTTTGACACGCTCTAGCTCAGTTGCTGTTGCTCAGATTGAACATTTACGTACAGTTTACTGCACAAAAATTGTATTGAAACTTTCTTTTGTCATATAACGTTTGTTACTAGGACGTATATAGGTTTGAAAGAAATTAGTCACGTTTTTCCTACAATTTGTAAGTGTTTTCAAACACTCTCTAGCTCTGTTGGAGTTGCTCCCATCCAAAGTTTGATGGCAGTCCTCTCTTATCAGAAGTTTAATGAAGAATTTTTTGTTTTAAACACATTTGTATGACCTACCGTTTATGAGCTATATTGGTTTGAATGAAAAAAGTCACTTTTAAAAACCCATAGTTTCTCTCAACTTTGTTTATTTCAAATAATCATTTATTGTTAATTCAATTTAATTACTTTTATTTAAATAATTTGATCCTTTTCATTCTAAAATGTGAATTGGGAAAAGCTGTAGAATTTTGGATTGACACTTCCATGATCTCTTGTTTTTACCAATCAGGGAGAAATTGATTTTTTTTTAAACACTGCAACAAATAATTACTTACTTACTTGTACTCTTCCTCAGTGCTGGTGGGTACAAACCTTCATTTGATTTTAAGTCTTACATTAGTACATTAATATAATAAATATAATCATTATTTCAAATTGTTGATATTTTGAATGTTTTTTTATTTATTTAGAGCTGAAAATAAATGTATTACATTCAAAACTAGTCTTAAAACAAACAAAATACCATAAAAGTGACAAATCAATTTCCAATTCCTAATTAAATTTAAATCTTTTTCAAGTAAAAGTAAAGAATTTTATGAGAAGATAAACGTAAGCTAACAAACAGAACAGAATCCTCTTAACATTTTTGTGAGCGAATAACTAGCTGCTTAATACAACTCTTCACATTTAAGAAAGTGGTAAAAGTTTTATTTGAATAATGGAAAAATCAAATCACAATGCCTTCATTTCACAATCAAATCACAATGCTTCTTTGTTTTTACCTCAAAAATATTGAACTGCTATAAATAAAATAATAGCCAACTAAAAATAATACTACTATAATTACTTATATCTCAGTGGACAATAATAGACATTTAACCAATAACTCGTTAAAATTGCATAAATTGGCGAACAACAATGGACGTTTAACAAATAACTGTTTTAAAAATTCAAATATGATTAGGCTATATTAAAAAAACTCTTCTAACCTTTATTAATTACAATTTCAGAAATCAACAGAAAATCAACAAACAAACATTTAAATAAAAATTATTACTACCAACTTAAGTTCACTTAGAACCTTGTTGAAAAACTATTCCTTTTTGGTTCTGGATTTCTTTTTGCATTTCTATCACAAGCTTTTTGTATTTTTCACTTTGACTGCTATTTTGCTCGACGCCTTCGCCTTTTCGATACATGACACTAACATTGACACATGCCGGAATACTTCCTAAATCGCAAGCTGTAACGGCATGATGAAAAGCTTTAGCCATGTCTTTACAAATGTTTTCAGTCCCACAAGTAGCGCCATCTAAGTACACACTACTTAAATGAAAACAGGCATCTTTATTCTTTCCTTCACAGCCTTTTTTTAAAAGCTCAACACTCTGAAAATAGTAAACAAACACAACATTAATCTTCTGATACAAACAAATGAAAACAAACAAAATATCCAATAAATCGTATAGGAGCAAAGAAATAACAATTAAAATATGATAGGAAAATGAAGTTTTTCGATTAAACATTGAAAAAAAAATGATTTTGGTCCTCTCGATAATTTAAAACTGTAAATAGTGTAGTAAATAGGAACAGCATCAAACTTGATGACACTTCGTAATTTAAACTTAAGTGTTTATTGTTCATCTATTGAACCTTTTTCTAATTAACCTAAGAAACCTCAACCAATCTTATATTTGCAAAGCTAATAAAGAACAAAACCCAAAAAGGAATAGTTAAAACTACCTTAGTCCTCTATACTTCCTAAATCTAACTGTTTCTAAAAAAAAATAGAAATAATCAAATTCTAGCATATAAAAAGTAGAAAATTAATGGTATCATTATGTTTGATGATGCAATTACATAAAAATTTAGACTTATAATTAGAGTTCAAAAAAAAAAATAAATAAAAAAAAAAAAAAAAAAAAAAAAATCATTTCATGTTAAGAGATGTAGATAGTTGGGGTAGGCAGTCATAGATACACAGCAAATCAATTTAAAATTGTTTTTATTTTAATTGTTAATGCTGACATTTCGGCATTAACGTTTCGGCATTTCCTGTTAATCAATAAAAGCAATTTTATTCCATAAAATAGCACCAATAATTTGTTACTTGATAAATACAATTAGAATTAATGAATTAATAGCCACTTCTATTGGAATTATTTTTATTTGAAAACTAGTTTCGAACGTTTAGCATTCATCAGTTCTAAGGAGGTAAATGAAAAGGATTTCTGTAATGTATCAAGACCTAAAGCAAACTAAATGATTTTTTTTTTTTTTTTTTTTTGTGTGTGTTTTTAAATTTGAATTTGTTTTGTTTTTCTTATCAATATTTAGTTATTATATTAAAAAGGCATAACTCCCCATTTGCTTTATTCATTTAACTACATGTTTCAGAGCTTGTCATGTTGCTCCATCTTCAGGTTCTACAATCATTATGCTATGTTATTTTACAATTCTTTACTATATTAATACATCACTTAACATTTTTGGTTTTTATTACCTAACACTGTGATATTCTCACTGGTCATCTCTTCTACACTGACACCACTGGGCAATGTTCAATTATTGTTTTGTTTATTTATTGTCAGCTTCTGGCCTATTCATTTAGTTCCTATTTTACCATTCCATTTCCATTCTATTAGTTGTATTGTCACTACTATTTTTTTTACTTTTATTTATTAATGATTTTATTCTTTTTATGGACTATTTATATTTTCAGTCTATCTATTAATTTAGCATAGTTTGTACCAATTTTATGTGTATCAGTTTTGTAGTTTACTGCCTGGTCTATTGTTTTATTTATATAAATTGCTTCCATTATTTTTTATTTTTGGTTTTATACTCATGATTTAATATGGTTGTATTTTCAAAGTCAAATTCATGTTTGAATTTGTTTGTGTGTTCACACAGTGCAGTCTTATTATTTTTCTCTTTGTTATTTATTCTTTTGCAGCATATTTATGCTGGTTCACTCTTTTAATTAAATTCTGTTTGGTTTCACCTATGTAATGCATTTCACAATCTTTGCAGTTTATTTTATAAATCAGATCTTTTTTAGTCCACTTGTCTATTGTTTCTGTATTTCTTATTATGTTATTGATTTTATTATTATTATATAAAGCACCATTAATTTTAAAGTTTTCATTATTTAAATTATTTATTAATTGTCTTGTAAGTGTTGGGATGTAATTCACTCTGTTATAAGTTTTCTTTAAAATTGTGTTAGATGTTTTTGGCATTGTTACTACTGTGTTCTCTTTTATACTATTATTAAGTTCTTCATCAGTACTTTGTTTTTTAAGGTAGAAGTCAGTGATTTTCAATTGTTCATTTATCTTGCCTGTTTTACAGCTTGTTATATCAGTGTTGTTACTTTTATTGTTATTATTTCCTATGTTAATTTTACTATTTTTGTCAGTATCTTTATTATTTTTAATAATTGCTTTATCTTTTATTTTTGTTTTATTTATATTTTTATACCAGCTTTTATTTATTATCTTATACGGGACCATATTATCTGTTAGGTTGTTTATAATTTCTTTTTTATTTCATTTAGGTATATTTGATCTGTTAGTTTTATTGCAGTATTAATATAATTATCTATTGTGTTTAGTTTTTGGTATATGGGGTGATTACTGAAGAAGTTTAAAATTCTATTGCTGGATTTTTCTTTTTTTATCCATTTAGTATTTATAGCGTTTTTATTCTTTATTATTAATAAATTTAGGTATTTAATTTCATTATTTGACATTTCTTCTTTAGTAAACTTAATTTTTTTATTCATTTTGTTGAATTTATCGTATAGTATATCCATCTCATTTTTATTTTCTGTTATTATTAACAAATCATCAATGTATTTTACCAATAATAATGGTTGATTTATTATGCTATTGTTTAAACATTTTTTAATTAAGTGGTTCATGGTGATTCCACTTATGTTTACACCCAGACTAGAACCCATTGCAATCCCGTCAATTTGTCTATTAAAACTGTTATCGTATTGGAAATAGTTATTGTATAAACAAATTTTTAAACCTTCCATATACATTTTTTTATTTTTAATTGTTGTATATGGTTCGATTTCCTTCCAATTTTCTTCTGTAATTTTCAGGCTTAGGTCTATTGGTATGTTAGTATATAAATTTGTTACATCAAAATTGCATATTTCTATGTTTTGATTGTAATCTAATTCATTCAGTTTACATTTTAGTTCAACACCATTTTTTATATCAAAACTATTATTATTGAGTGCATTTAGTGTGTTGTTAAAATATTTGTTTAGTTTGTAAGTGGGTCCATTTATATTGTTTACTATTAGTCTTAAGTTTTCTTCTTTTTTGTGTAGTTTTATTAATCCGTGCACTGTTGGGTGATATATATTATTTGGTGCCATGTTGATTTTTTCTTTTTTATTAATATATTTTTATTTACTACTCTATTTAGTCTATGTAGTGATTCATATTTGTTTACCATTTTTTGTTCATTATTAATATTCCATCGGTTTTTGTTTTTATTTGTGTTTTCATTGTCTATTAATAAAAAGGAAGGGACTTTATTATTTATATTTTTGTTTACCAAGATTTGTGGAATATCAATTTTATTTGTTTTTATATTAACTTTTCCCATATAATATGGTATAATAATATAATATAATATATATATAATAATATCCCCGATAATATGGTCCCGTATAAGATAATAAATAAAAGCTGGTATAAAAATATAAATAAAACAAAAATAAAAGATAAAGCAATTATTAAAAATAATAAAGATACTGACAAAAATAGTAAAATTAACATAGGAAATAATAACAATAAAAGTAACAACACTGATATAACAAGCTGTAAAACAGGCAAGATAAATGAACAATTGAAAATCACTGACTTCTACCTTAAAAAAAACAAAGTACTGATGAAGAACTTAATAATAGTATAAAAGAGAACACAGTAGTAACAATGCCAAAAACATCTAACACAATTTTAAAGAAAACTTATAACAGAGTGAATTACATCCCAACACTTACAAGACAATTAATAAATAATTTAAATAATGAAAACTTTAAAATTAATGGTGCTTTATATAATAATAATAAAATCAATAACATAATAAGAAATACAGAAACAATAGACAAGTGGACTAAAAAAGATCTGATTTATAAAATAAACTGCAAAGATTGTGAAATGCATTACATAGGTGAAACCAAACAGAATTTAATTAAAAGAGTGAACCAGCATAAATATGCATGCAAAAGAATAAATAACAAAGAGAAAAATAATAAGACTGCACTGTGTGAACACACAAACAAATTCAAACATGAATTTGACTTTGAAAATACAACCATATTAAATCATGAGTATAAAACCAAAAATAAAAAATAATGGAAGCAATTTATATAAATAAAACAATAGACCAGGCAGTAAACTACAAAACTGATACACATAAAATTGGTACAAACTATGCTAAATTAATAGATAGACTGAAAATATAAATAGTCCATAAAAAGAATAAAATCATTAATAAATAAAAGTAATAAAATAGTAGTGACAATACAACTAATAGAATGGAAATGGAATGGTAAAATAGGAACTAAATGAATAGGCCAGAAGCTGACAATAAATAAACAAAACAATAATTGAACATTGCCCAGTGGTGTCAGTGTAGATGAGATGACCAGTGAGAATATCACAGTGTTAGGTAATAAAAACCAAAAATGTTAAGTGATGTATTAATATAGTAAAGAATTGTAAAATAACATAGCATAATGATTGTAGAACCTGAAGATGGAGCAACATGACAAGCTCTGAAACATGTAGTTAAATTAATAAAGCAAATGGGGAGTTATGCCTTTTTAATATAATAACTTGATATTAATCTCCTTAAATGAAACATTTAAAGTTATCAATATTTAGTTATTTAAGGAGTGGGCGGGTTATCAGCCCACTGGCCCCCAATTCAGGTGGCAGGGCTGCCTCCTCAGAGCCATCAGCTTGTGCTCCTATCCACTGCAGCTACCTAAGAAGTTGATTCTAGGATATTTACTGCAGTTGAACTTGGTCTATTAGCATGTTGCAGTATACAGTACACTAAACTGGATGGTTGTGAATTACATTTCCCCCGACCAGGTGGGCCAGTGACTATTTACATTTTGACGACTGCATGATGGGGTTGCCACTTCCCATAGGATATTTTATTTTTGGATCAAATGCGCTAACACTATGCTAACACCAAGTTACCAACTTAACTTAGCAATAATGGAGAGCTCTAGACATATTTAAAGTGCCTGACATTACATAATTTTTAACCTAGCAAGCAGAAACCAAACCTATGCAGATTTTAAAACCACATCTATACTGCTTTAAGAATGATTTCATAACAACATGACTAACAAATATATGTTGGAACACTAATGATGAAAAAATAACATTGATTTTACCTGTTTCAATGTTCTCAAAGGTGTTTTGCTTCTACTACTGAAAAAACTGATCATTCCTCCTCTAAAGCATGAATCGAAATCATTGAGTTCACAGCCTTTTTCATAATATTCTAGAGCCTGAGGGTTGAAATATATATATATAAAATACATGCTTAATTTTTTTTAACTAATTAAATATCTCCAGCTAATCATTATTACATAGTCTGCATTTAACTATTAAGATACCACTTTTATAGCTTAACTCCTTAATTTGTAGAAATGTTGTTATCGTACACAAACAAGATAGGTTTATAATGATTAACCAATGAATAGTCAATATTTAAATTAGAAAAAAGAAATATTATAACTGTAGGTAATCAGTTAAAAACAATTTCTCTCTGACGGAGGAAAACATGACAGATATGTCTCTCTATAATATACTGCTTTCACAATTTACATTTTAAAATTATTATTAGATCAAATTAATCCAATTAATAATAAAATTAAATTAACAATTAATCATTATTCAAAATAAACAAATTGAAAATATAGTTTCAAACATGACTTTTTCATTCAAAAGTAGACCTTGGTGACAAATGTTATATAAGAAAAGATATTCTCCATTAAATTACTGATATGGAGACCGTCATCAAATTTCCAATCCAAGCAATACCAACAGAGCCAGAGACTGCCAAAATATTACATTTTTGAATGTGAAAAAAACGTAACACCAAAAAAGGATAGACTTAGCTAAAAGTCAGAGTTTCACAATAAAACATAATTCAATATTTATAATAATTGATAAAAGATCAATTTTTACCATAAAATCAAAAAATATTAACATTAAATTCCTAAATTAAATCCTGCAATTTTGGATATGATTTGAATAAAAAATTAATAGGTTATAAAAATTATACCCTTTGGCGATTGACACCAACACCCACCAAAAACATTTTTATCACCTATCTCAACCTAGAACCAATTTATTTAGATACTTCAGATATACCTTTATCATAGCTTAGAGGTAACAACTGATTCAGTCCCAAATAGTTTAGTGCATGTTTACCATATGCTATGGACTTATTACTACTTTAGGTTGATAACAGCTGTTGACTTCCACTAGATCAAGAGATAATCAAAAGCCTAGCCAGTCCTTTTCTATAAGTGAAATATAAAACTGCTTCACCTGTTTATAGACAGGCCTACGACAGTTTTTAGTTTTTTTAGTAGCTTATTAATAATCAGAAGAAAATTATATGGAAGCCAACAAGACTTAGGATTTCTCCCAAAGACTAGTAAAAATGACAATCGACCATAGGAAAGGAGCAGCACAAGTGGAAGGACAGGTTTTTATGACTCAACACCTAGTAGACGATGCAGTGATCACTAGCAGAACAGAATACTAGGAGTATTGGAGGAATGAAATAGATAAGCTAGAGACGTTCTCCTCATTAATGAAGAAAAAAACAAGTATTTGGAAAATCTATAAGGGCAGGATACCTCTTCAAAAGCATTAAAAAATTCATAAATAATCTGGGAAGTGTTATGGCTTAAAGAAATAGAGTGAATGAAGGAACCAGGGAAAGAATAGTAGCAGGCAATGGGTGCTAGCAGACCATTGTACTGTAATGGCGCAAAACCTGGACACTCGTAGCAAAGAATGAAGACACTCTAAATATATAGGCAAAGGACAATGAGGAGGAAGATTTAAGGCCCTACTAAAGATATGTATAGAGATGTATAAGAATAGAAGCAATCAAGTGTAACTTCTAAAAAAATCAATTTAGTGGGCGCTGTCAAGCAATAATGAATTAGATAGTTAGGACATATTCAAAGGATGGGATACCATACAATGCTAAAAATGGTTATGAATGGACATCCGGATGAAGAAAAGAGAGAGGAAATCCCAGATTTTGCTAGAGGAATGACTTTGAGGACCTGAAGACCCTTGGTGTGAGGAATAGGCTGAAGAGAGACAGGGACAAACATTAATGGAGAAGAATTTTAGAAGACGACAAGGTTCTACATGGACATTAAAACATTGTTGTTATTCAAATTAATAACAAATATTCCAGGGCTATAATATTTGTTTTAAAACAAATAAAAACAAGGCTGAACATACTCCAATTATGCCATATTAGTAATTCAAGAAAACCTGGTAAGGTTCCAAGATCATGAAATGAATCTGACCCTTCGAACTCTATATACTACTGAATTCCAAGACTATTATTGGAAAGAATAATAAGTCTTTCCTGCCCTATTTGGAGTACATAAAGACGTTAAGCCCAAACAAAAAAAGAAATAGGTAAGGTTAAGGAAGAAATTATTATATATAACAGGAACGAAATGAAGAAGCATTGCTGGTCTAGACATTAGAGAATAGTTTCCAAAGAATATAATTACTGTAGCTCATTTCTTAATTTCTTAATACATTGAATCATTAAATTACTACTTATTAAATTTAAAACTATGAATAAATATTAACATTGTATATAAATATTTTATTTACACAGTGGATCAACAGCTATTAAAAAATATGCCTATTTAAACATTTTCACCATACAAATAACCATTTGTATCTAAAGTAGACCATACAGAATTCATTACTTCTTTCATACATCAGAAATCATGAACTGATCCTATACCAGAACCAATTCTTCCGAGAAAAAAAATAATAAACAGCTAAACATCAAAGGTTATGAAAATTATAAACAAGGCCAATAAAAACTAATTTATAAATTACAGAGCATTTGCTAAGTATAATGAAATAATAGTGAGGCATTAGATAATATTTGATTTCAAGTCATTAATATAGTCGTAATGATTCCAAAAATTTTAAATTATTTCAAGTGATTAATTTAAAATCCAATCATTTTTGGAGAGAAATATAATCTCACATAATGATCATCACCCTAGAGCTATCAGTTTTGAGTTTTTCAAAATGTTACAGACAACTTGTGCAATCCAATGATGAAATCATATTTTTCTCTGACAAGATGAATAGACCACTTATCCAGACAGAATAAATAAGAATGTCAACAGCAATCGCTAAAATGTTTCAAAGCTTAGAATAAGCACAAAATCTATGACTGCTTCATAAAGTGTGATATAAGCAATATTTAGCTTAAAAACATATGAGTATCACCTTAGATTCAGATTTTTGAAGGCCACCTTTCCCAGCTAAAAAATAGTTTCCAACTTTTAAACAACTTCTACTAAAATTACTATTGTCACAATTAACCTTATACACTTTGGCAGCTTTATCAAAGTCTTGGTTAATTGCTTCTAAATAATCGCCCAATAAATGACATACTAAAACAAATAAACTTCTTAATCATTGTTAATTACAGAAGAATCACAGTTTACTTTAAAAATAGAAAACCTTCAGGTTTTTTTTCACTAAAACATCCAAATCGATATTCTGTTCCCAAATTTTTTATATATTCCTTAACGTCTTCTTCGTTTTTTAAATCATAAGACATTTTAGATAGTAAAATAGCATTTGAAATAAAACTTATTTCATATATTTAGCCCGGGACAATTATCACAACTTAACTACCTAAGGAACAGGTTACTAAACTTTTGGACAAGTACTTAAAATTGACGTTCAGTAAGAGGTATCAGATTAAGAATAAGACTAATGTAGGTGTCACTTTTGAAATTCTTCAAAAGTGACACCTACATATGTACGAATCTGTGTATAAAAGCATTAATCCTAACTTTTTAGAATTAGAAGAAAACCGTGTGGTATAAGATTATTTCAAATTTGAATCTGTTCAACCATGAATCATTTTTTATCGCAATCTAAAAATCAAACTATGAATTAAGTTATCGGTAATTAGAATGCAGTCTACTGAACTTCAATGGAACGATTGGGTAAATCATCGTATCAGACAAATTTGTTTTTAATCTTATCGTTTTCCTTATTCCTTTATTTCTCCCATCAGAGCTGATTTAATCGTTCCATAAACGTAAAAATCTTTCATCATCAATAAACAAAATCACGACCAATACAAAGGGATTGGGTGAGTTAAGATGAGTGTACATGATCAGAATCGTTAAGAAAAATTAAAGAATTTTCTTTTAAAGTTAATCACAGCTAGACTTGGGAATTAAAATCAACTAATTCGAAATTGCTTAGGATACTTGTCATATCTGAAAAAGAACATGGGGTTTTATTATGAATTACTATCATTATATTATTATGGGTCTTAAAGAAATGGCATTAAATCTAATTAACTACAAATATATATATATATATATATCATTCATCTCACCTAATTTAATATAATACAGAATAAATGTTTTCAGATTTTTAAAGGTAACATTGATGTGCTACTTTGCCACATCCACTTGCTGGATAATTAATATTTTCATATAATGGCCTTTATAAAATGCGAGGAGCGATGCCAGAACCCTGGGCATCAGGAACTGGTGTGCAGCTGCTAGGAATAGAGAAGAATGGAGAGCGATTCTTGAGGCAGCCAAGATTCTGTAAGAGATTGTTGTGCTCAGGATGATGATGATGATGATAGAGGCCTTTAAAAATAATATTTGTTCGCTGATTCATATATGAGTTTATTAAAATGATTATAGTATGGCTAATTATCAATATTTCGCTTTTTCAAGTTGCATATTTTCAATTTTTCAACCATTTAAAATATATTCCATTAACAAAAACAGTAATATTAATAAAAAGTCAATCAATTGATCCTAAACAAGATATGCTACAATTTTTACATTAATCATGAAATTGCCACATTTCTAAATTTAAAGATTTATAAAAACCTGAACGGATATTATTTACATAGAATAAGACTGGAGGTTTGAAGATCATTTCACTTATGGAATAAAGACTACATATTCTATAATTGACTATCGACCTTGAATAAATATTTTAATTTATTTGTAATTATTTACGAAAAAAGAATAGCTAAAATAAACCCGATGAAAATATCAACTAAACAGCATTCAAATAACCATGTATCATTAGATCATGTCAATATTTTTAGTGTCGTCTCACTTTTTAGATTGCTGTAACCTCTTGCTACAATGATTGAGTATTAATTTTATTCAAGGCGAAAAAATATTAAAACAACATTAATTGATATTATAATCTAAAAATATTAACATAGATTTCTTCATATACTTAATATATACTTCATATACATAATATATATTGAACGTACAAGCTCCAATACAAATTATATTTAATCCTACTCTTTAATTTCTACATTAATCAAAATATATCGGTTTACGTATATGTTTAAGATGCAAAATTTCTTTTAATTTAATTAAGGATTCTTCAATTTTTTTCTTAGCTTTAAAAATTAAATTTATTCTGGACTTTAGGTTCTTTTATAGGTGATATATTGTGAAAATTGTATCAAATGGCAAACTTATCACTATATTTATTGTACAAAAATTTGTGTGAATTAAATGAAATGACTCTTATTTATAAAAATGTTTCTGTTCTATATTACTCTTTCCCACTTTGTACAAGTTGGTATATTTGTGAGAACTGCGTAATCTTTGGCGTCTCTGTTATGGCGGCTAAGTGTGGTGTGTTGTGATTTTGTGTTATTGCGAAGTTTACTTCGGATTCTTTTGATTTATAGTGGTGAAGAGATCTTTAATTTTTCGCTATTATTTAGCAGGAACAATGCCAACTTCTTGTAGTGTAATTGGATGCAAATCGCGTGCAAATGCTGGTCCAAAAAAACAATTTTTTCGGTTAGTATATATCACAATTGTTTATAGTACCCTAAGATGAAATACTTAAGAATCTTTATAATTGCATTAACAATAGCTGTTTTGATTTTAATGTTATATAATTTTCTTGCATTACCTTTTATTTCTGCCAAAGTGAAAAATGCATTAAGGTTATAACTTAAATGCTTGTTTACTATTCATTGATCATCATTTTGTTACATACTATCTTATTTAGTAAATTACTTTATACATTCTTTTAATTATATACTCCATGCCCTTAAAATATACCTTTTCTTTGATGCATAGCAACTTGAACCAATTGTTATTCTAACCTCACTAATGTTCCTTTTCCTATGATTAAGGTATTTGATTTTCAGTTGTAGATGTCCATTCATTGTTTTATGGATAGAAATACAATATTTTTTTTATTTCTGATGAAAAACTTGTTGATTGTTATTATTAGTATTCCTAATCATTATCTTTTCTGCATCTTAACTAGTTGAACTGCGGTTTAAACTACTAATATTTTCCAACATTTAAGAGTGATTAATTTATTACAATTCATTTAATATCTACTTTTCCTCATATGTTGTCTGCTGGCACACAATATTTTTTATAAATTTATTTTATTTTACATATGTGCCTGTTTTGTGGACTTTGCCATTTTCAAGATCCACCAATTATCAATTTTTTAAATGTTATAATTGATTCCAAATTGTTAAGTTTCATATTTCTTGGTTGCAATAACTTTTTCTATGAATTTTTGTCATTTACACGATATATTGGTTTTTATTTAATGAAAGTTACTGCTTAGTCGTAATACAAATGTTTTCTCAATTTGTTCCTATTGTCGAAGTTATTACATTATTTCGGTCATTTTTGTAGGGTTACCTTTGTAGTGGTTAGTGGTTAGATTTTGTTACTGATTAATTAGATGTCTATTGAATGAAAAAAAAAAAAAGATTTAATTAAAATGCTAGAACTATTTAATAGTCTTAATTTTCTGATACTAATTTAAGTGTAAACAAGAATAAGTAACCTGTCTATAACCTTCTGTCTGATAAATATTGATATTTGGATTTATTATTTTTAATGTAGTTAATTGATATTATTTTAATAGTATATTATTTTTTATTTATTTATTCTGTCATTCACTCTTATTTTTAAAAATATTTCTGTGTTATTGTGAATTTACATAGCTATTAATATGTCAGCTTATAATGTTAACTGTAGTATACTTATTTGTAAATTTATCCATGATAAGATTAATTATTTTTTATTCCATATTATTTACATAGGCATTTTTAGTACAATTCTTTATATTGGAAATTGTAATTAGATTACGGATTATTTTAACTAAAAAGTGCAGAATATCAAGAACATAAACGATAACTATTACAGTATTGTTATCATTATTATAAGATCACATCAAGTCCGATTGAATATCAGAATAATCTAATATGATTATAGGATGTACTCCTATAACCACCTGTTGAGAGTGTTGCTTCATAATTTATGGTATCCTGGTAAAATTTACTAAAGTTTGATAAATGATCTCTGTACCTTGTGCTCAAAGGCAGGAAATCGGTTTGGCATTGCAAGGTCTTCTTATCTAACGAACTAGTGTAGTGATGAGATACCCATTTTCTTTAATTTAATTAAGTATGATCAGATAATTCCCGTCATTATTCTTGCATTCAATATTCAAAGTGCAGTACAATCAAGCTGCTGTTAGTAGTCAGTCTGTGGCTACAACTCATAACTCTAAAAATAGAAATTTTTATAGAATCGTAAAAAATTCAAGTAGTTAAGTATTGATCAGATAAATGGCCTTTTGGTTTATATTGTTAATAATTAAAAACAGTGGAATGTTTTGTCTTTTCCAATCCGTTAACCATGTGATAAATGTTAACATTAAGTTGTTTTCTTTGATATAGGTTTGACAAAAACTCGTCTGTTTATTTTTCTTTAGTTAAGTAAAAACACTTCATAATTTTAGGATAATTTGATTTGTTATGGCTAGTTTTACTTTTTATGTTATTATTTATTAGTAAAAAATTAAGTATAAATTGACTTGTAAATATTCTTTTAAAAAATCACGAAGTTGAACTGGGGAAGGACTGGTATTGTATTAATCATTTCTTTCCCAAATATCATCACTATCAATAAAATTGTAATATTGGAAAAGAAAAAAGTAAGGAAGTGTAATTTCGTTAATATTATTAGGTGTTGCAATAGTTTATTGATTTATTAATTCTATTAAAATAAAAGCCAAAGTGTTGATGAATGCTTGTGAAAGATTAGTTCCTGAAATGAGTATAGAAAACACAAAGTATAAGGTCAGTAATATTAAAGTATGTAGCCTACTATCCTAATAAATACAGTTAAGATTTCATAAGACATACCTTGTTTTATACAGTTTATTATTGATACAAAGTGGTGCCACTTTCGGGAAAGAATTCACCCTAAAAAATTTAAAAATAAAATGTTTGGCCTAATGATAAGCTGTCTGCGGAACCTAGAAGGATTCTCGATGATGAATTGTGTGACTTAAATCTGGTTAATAATTAGCACTATGATAATTGATAAAAAAAATTTTCCAAAATGTTTAACTGGATTAGGACTTTTTTTTTTTTCATGGCTTTCTAGGATTAACATTAACAGTTCATGGCTCAAATTTTGAAGTGACATCAAAATTCATGCTGGCCATGCACTAGGTTTGATTTAGTTATTAGGCTTTATAAGATCCTCTCAGTGCGGACATAACATCTACTCTTTCTCTTCAAGCTTCATATACAGTTTCAATCACAATTATTTGTCCAGAATTTTCCATTTCACCCAAACTGGAGAAAAGGAGGCTAGTATTTCTGGTAATATTGTTAGTGTGAAATAGAGGCATTCATGTCCTCTGAGCAATTGCAAGATCCATTCGTTTCGAGGACCCACAGTGGAAAATACTTTTATTAGTCTTCTTCAGTAGCCGATATAGGTAACAGTAAATTTCCTTTCATTATTTGCATTAAAGATAATTCTCAAACATACCTTACCTGAACATATATTTTAATAAAACTAAAGGGCTACATGTCAAAAGTACATTTTAAGGTATTTATGTTAAAAGAGATTTAATCTAATGGATCATATATTTAACTTGAATGTGCTCTATTCATGTAAATTGAAAGATTATTATCTAAACATGAAATAAAATGTTCTGTTTTGGAATATACATGCCTATTTTAATTTCTACCTCACTATTTCGCTCACTTTTCAGGACTGTAATGGTGATGACAGTTATGATGGAGTAACTCTGAACAACTGTTGCTGTTAAATATTGTATTATGTATTAGTTAAATAATAATAATATTTAAGATTCTGAAGTTGATAATGTCATGTTTAGTCATGAATTTTACTGAATGTACAAGTATTTATTTTCAGAACTATGTATTTGCATTAATAAATGAAATATAGAAATCATGATATTAATTACTTAAATGTATTAAATGTTTAACTACTTGACGTAAAATAATAATACGTATTAAACGTATTTCTAATGTAATGGTAAACTATAAAAAGTATTCTTAACAAAAATGTTATTTAAAAAAAAAAAGTTATATTAATATTTTCTGTGAGGTAAGCAATTTTTTTTAATTTATTTAGTCTGGCTTTTTCTTGTTCATTATTTTAAAAAAATCTTATTTGAACCTTTCCCAAATTAATTTATATATAGATCATCAATCATACATTAAACATTTCATAATAGGTTTAAGAATTTTTATAAATTGGTCAGAAGATATTAAATGGATTAATGTGCAACTGAAGTTAAAATGGATCACTGCCAGAAGGTATTTTCATCGGAGTATGTTCTATAATCTGTTTATTTTAAATTCTTACTCTAAATGTACTGCTTTCAATGTAATCTTTCTAAAAATAATTTAGTGTGCCTTGTTAATTGAGTGATATACATTTACTGATATATTATTCAACTATTTTGTGACAAGGAAAACTGTTTTTTGTTTCATACTATTATCTTGAAAGATTACATTTTAATTGTGTTCTGAATGAAATTTTATTATTATCTTTAGTTTTGAGTTATAATAAGGGGGAAAAAATGTTAAACAATTAAATTTTTTTTACCTTTGTTACATTAATATATATATTTTTATAGGTATAATACATATATATATTTTTTATTTCTCTGATGTACTGTTGCGAACAAATTAATGTACCATTTATAAAAATATAGTGGGTAGTAGTAGTATATTTAGAACAGTAGTAATTTTATTTTATTAATTTATGTTTTACTATTAGATCAAGAGTTTTCTCTAAGAAATGAAAAAGGGTACAAATTTCACAGATATTAGAAGTATTAATGCCTTAATTTTTTCTTTTTTTTTTCTAAACATAAGATTACTTCAGAAGGATTATGTACTTCCATTTTGGAAAAGGAATAAGCCAAAAACAAAAAAAAAAAAAAAAAAAAAAAAAAAAAAAAAAAAAAAAAAAAAAAAAAAAAAAAAAAAAAAAATGGTTTGTTAAATTCTTTGAAAATAGATTGTTGTGTTAGCCATTATTAAAAAGATAAGATCAGGAAAGCTTCAGTAAATGATGGCACATCATGAACTGAATTGATCAAGTATGTTCGAGTTAAAATCAAAGTTAAGTTCTCAAGAACCTTTTTAGAGGTTCTGGAATCACAAGAATTTAATACCTGAGATTTCCTTAAGAATTCTAAAACAATTGCAGAATCAATGTGAATGAAGAGTTTCATATAGCATGTTGGCTTACTGAAGTATTCAGAAGCATATCTCTCTGGATAGTTTTAGAGATAGTTAAGATTGATGCCTTTATGATTCGTCTCTCATTTCTAGACTTAAAAGCAGTATTTGATTTAATACCCTAAGTAATTTAGTTTTAGTGAGGCTTCGGAAGCTGATCGAATCTAGAGATGTATGCTAAGGTTACATCTTAAAACAGTAGCCAACAAAACTTGGTGGGACAATGTGTGCGAAATCTCTAGGAGTGTTAAGAAAATCCTCTAAGAACCAAATTGAATTGTTTTGCTTCTTTCTTTTTTTATATATATTAATTTAGTACTTCACAAGTTTATCAATATGCTTAATTTTGGTATCTGTAGGTTTTTAAAATGCTAGTTAATTTGTTGTAAATTAACATTTATATATTTCGAGTTATTGAATTTATGATATTTCTGTCATTTATTGAAATGAGTTTATTTTTCACTAGTCATCAGTATAGGCTTTATTAAGCCAGTCTTATTAATCTTTCAATTTGTACATTTTATATCTGTAAGAATGTCTCAATCCTTTGTACAAATTCATTGAAAACTTTCAAAAACATTTCTGTCGCCAACAAATAAATTTTGACCTAGATTTTATTTGTAGAATCGTAATTATGTTTTCTCTAGTATCATTATAGCTTGTCAATAATTAGACGTTTCTTATCTAAGAGAATGTTAGTTTAAGGATATTAAAACTGATAAGTGAAGGTTATTAAAGTTCTAGTACACAGGGTCATCTATTGAAAAAACTTGAAATGAGCCCAATCATATGAAACATACAATAATCTAATGTATTTCATAATATAATCATCAGACCCGGACGTATCATGTTTTAAATGTGCCGTGACCCTTGTATGGTAACTTCAGGTTCTGCCATTTGCAGCTCCTTGGTTTATTTTCTATTTATTCATAACTGAATCTGCAATTTTGTCGCGTATAATAGATAGTTTAGGCAGCAGGGCGGGCTTATAAATCATCCTAACTTGAGTGAGATTGTCCGGATTATTTCAATGGGGTAAACGTTAGTTCGCACAAGAGAATCTCGAGAATGCTAAGATTCTTGAACATAACTTGCTCGGCCTTCGAGATTAATGTTTATTTTTATTTGTCCAAATCAGTTAATAAGGTTCTGAATGAGCTGAATATGAAGGTTATAGTTTGCATTTATCCATTTTGGTTTGTGCCCGTTCATTTGTTTCACGGAATTACCGTTTCTGCCTACCGAATATTATTCGACCACCATTGTTTCATGCTAAATTATATGTTAGAAAAGTATTGGATCCAATCACGATGCCCTTTCGTGATCCCTTCCTTCAGATACGTAGTGGCTACTGAGAATTATCTTGTCAACTTTAATCATAGTGTGTGTTAAGACCGCCATTGTAATAGTTATCAACTGACAAGGGTTCTGAACCGGACGCTCTGCCGCTATTGCGTCTGTTGCGCATTTGATCTTGTTTGCGGTTCAAATTTTGGTCCCAACATTTAAGGTCTATGTAAATGGATAAATTTGTCCTAAACGAGGAAATATGATTAACAGTTTTATTTATTACTAAAATATTCATTCAATATCAAATCAAGTAATGACGCTATTTGTTTGATGAAGTTTTTGAGAGTCGGCTCTCGCAACCCGGGTCCAAACGGTTCCAGAATGCAAAACGTATCGTTTTTTAGTTCATCTGTCATACATCGACTATTTTATTTGAATAATTACTAGTGATCTTACTAATATTCAACTTGTAAATTGGTAAGAAGTTGGTCTGACGAAAATGAATACATTATTTGGGAGTATACTCTCCAAATTCTGAACCTTATCAACAAACTTTATATATCAGTGCTTTTAAAAAAACTATGTTGTAGATTGATAGTGAACTTTTTCCACACTCTTTAATGAAACCATTTATTCTGATCTTAGATAAAAGGTCATAAGATTATTTTATTGAAAAAAGGTGCCATCTTCTATAGAAAGTGTAAAATCCTAGAGTCACGATTTTGTGATGTAATCTTGTTTTTGATTAGATGAATGACTTATTAAGCAAAAATAGTTTCTTTGGTTTTATTTATTCCACTTAATTATGACAGCTATGTTTTTCAAGGGATCCAAATGCTTGGTAGGATCTGCACACTTCTTCCTGCCTCAGAGGAAGTGAAAACTAGTTAAGCTAATGGATTGGTCACTAAACTAACTGCAAGTTTAAAACCATAGTGTGTTGTCATTGTATTTAACTGAAGGCTATGGCAAAGTTGTTATCTGAAGGCTGGGTAATATCATCGATAACTTTATTGCGATTCAACCAATCTAAAGAAGACTTGATTTGTTGATAGGATTTGCTCTCGCCGCCATTTCTTAGGTATGGCGGCCTCCCTTTTCTAAACTTCCGAGGTGCATTGTAAAGAAAGTATAACTAGTGTTTAGCTAGAGTTGTGTTATCAATTAATGATAACTTTAGAATTCTCCAATAATTCCTAATATTAGCCATTGCGAGGTCCGGGAACTGGTTATAGACGCATCACGTAATTTTACGATATCTCTTCAATGATGTGCATCGAATTGAGACTCAAGCTGGCTGTCTTTGTTATAATTCAATATTGTATAATGGAAATTTATATTCCGCGCTTATATTACTTTGAATTCCTTGTAATGAGAAATTATTAAGGCGTGTTATGTTTATTTTGTGGTTAATCCAATGTGATAATCTTTTTATACAATTTTATTTTATAATTATTATGGCTTAAATGGAACAAAAGATATTATAATTATTGTTAAGTATTATAACAATCCTTAAAGGATTATACAAACCGGCCCAGTAGTTCATGTTTTCTTATTACTTCATTTAATGCTTTTTCTGACCAGTGTCGTTTAGCGTGTATAAAAATAACTTTATATTAAGTAGATGTAATTCGTTAACATTTCTTCTCGGGGTAAAAATCAAATCAGGTCCGCGTTGGCCGATGGTGGGATACCATAACTTAACGATGCAAGGAAGTTTCTCGAATCCCGCATAGAGGATTGACTTATATTTCGGTATTGCCCAAGGAAGTATTGACTATCATATATAAGCTTTGATATGTCGTTAACATACTACATATCACTTCCTTCCGCATTTGGAGTTCTTATGACAAATCCAATAAACAACGTCTATTACTATAACGTACATTAATAATTTATTGAATTAACCAATATTTAGCTTGATTTTACTGCGTTTTAAGAAAGAAAAAAAAATATTGTAGGAGCACTGATTACCAGAAGGTTCTTTGCCCTCTAAAAACCCATAACAATTTTATTGATATTATAAATTACTTTTTGCAATTTGTATTACTTATTGAATTATACATTGTACATTCATTTCTGTTTTATTTGTTATAAACAAAACATTCCATCAATCATTTTTCTTTAGTTAATTAGCAATGTCATTAATTGATGTATTTTTTTTCTTTCAGATTTCCTCAAAAAAGACCCAAGGTCCTCCAACAATGGCTGATGGTTCTTGATAGGTTGGATTGGACCCCCAAACCTTCCAGCAAAATATGTAGTGACCATTTTTCCCCAGAAGATTTTTTATATAGGCCCAATGTAAGTACCCCAAGACTAAAACCAGAAGCAGTACCATCTATTTTTCCAGACCCGACTACAGCCCAAGAAGAAGAGGTTGAGGTTGAAGTTCCTGTCGATGAAATTAAAAATTCAAAAGTTCCATTGGAGATAAAGAGTTGTGACACACAAAATCAAGAAAATCTTAATGAAAATTCAATTAAACAGGACTATAGTAAACAAGCGGAAGATAATGATATCTATCCCAAAAGACCCCGTAGAACATCAAAAATTAATGTTAAAATGAAAGATTTTATTCTTCTTGATGACTTGAGAAAATTAAATAAATCTAATCCTCTTGAAACTCCTAAAAAATCAATAGAAAAGGGCGAGGAAGTCTCTATTAAATCTAAATCGCCTGAAAAATTGGAGTCTCCTGGTGAATTAAAACTTAATGAAAAATCAGATTCTCCAACGAAACCTATTACAGCTCAAGAAGTGGATGCTGCCAAAGAACTCCTATCTATACTGGCAGATTCTGATGATGAATCTCCTAATCTGTCACAGAATAAAAATGATAGCAGTGATGGTAGTAATGGTCAAATTGCCAGTTCACTAAATTCTGCTCCAGAAAATGGATCTGTTATTGGGAAAGCTCAGCTTAAAAATGATTCACATAAAGCTATTAAGAAATTTCCACCTGGTCCTAAGTCATCTAAAAAAATACCCCATTCTGGTACAAACATTGTTCAAATTGCCAGCAAAGTGAAAGCAGCTAATATCCCAATAAGATTTGCATCAGGGAGACCTGAAATCGGCCGACCTATTGATTCTAAAACTCTCAAGCAAAAAACAAAAGGTCTTTCAGTATTGGATGGAAAAAATGTATCAGCTGCCAAAGTTCATCAACAAGGTACAAAAGCAAAAGGATCAGATATGGCTGAACATCACAGTTCTTCTGCAGATGAGCAATCTAATGTTATCACGAACACAAATGACATCCAATCTGAAGGGAAAATTCCAGTGCGCATGAGGTCCAAGCGTCCTTCAACTGACTTAGCTAAAACATATTTTCCAATCAGATGTGGTGAAAATTACTTTTATTTCAGCTATGCAGATTTGAATCCAATTGTGGATCTGTCAAAAAATAATATATTGACGAAAAGCAGTCCTGAAGATGTCGAAGAAGAAAATGTTGAAGTGTCAGCCAACAAAAGTAAACCGCAAATGAAGAGGAAACTTAAAAGACGGAACGAAGAATCAGTAAATGTTAATGAAAGTAAAATTGATGAAATTGAAGAACATCCAGAAGAAAATTCATCACAGCCTCCTGAAGTTGAGGAAGTTTCTCAGTCTGTGAATGAAAATGATGAAATTTCAACTGAAGTAGATGAGGCCTCTGAAACAAATGAAGCTTCTGAATCGAATGAAGCCAGTAATGACTTACCAAATTCAAACGAAAATGACACTCTTCTCAATGATCAAGGTGAATTAGTTACTGATATTGGAAATAGTTCGGATAATGTGCAACCTGATGATAACACCACAGAGTTTGAAAATTCAGAATCACTTCCTTCCCCCGCTAAAAAAAGAAGGAAAAGATTTAAAACTGTTGCTGAAATTGTTGTAAGAACTGATAATACCAAACCTGGAGAAGCTCCTAATGTCAGCATTGACAAAATCAACAAAATTGTTGATTTTAAAACTACAAAGCCCCCTACTGTTAAAAATACAAGAAAAGGGAATAAGTCAACAAATGAAGCTACTAATTCAGTTGATTTTAATGATAATTTAAGCCACATTACTCTTTCTACTGATGTTGAGTCTTCAGATGAAGAACTGGCCCGCCTTGCTGAACGTATCACTGACACCGTTAAAAGAATGAAACTATTAGATAGAGTTAAAGGTAATTCTTCAAAATTGACAGTACTTATTACTACTTTGCCCCCTGTTACCGAGAAGGAAATACTTATTATAAAGAAAAAGAATCTTGAGACAAACAACATAATTCAGTCAAAGGAACTGCAGGTTGTTATCAGTAGTAATAAATCCAATGAACCATCTCTACACGGAAATATTGTTGTAACCAACCCGCTTGGCTACACTATTTTACCAGCTGGTAAGAATAATATGTCAAGTAAATCTTTAAATGACCTTAGTTCGAACAATTCAGAAGAATTGGATGGTAATATGGATCAAGAGCATCCAACCATTGTTTGCTTTCAAGATAGGCCTGGAAACAGAGAAGCCTCTGAAATTAATTCAGCATCTGGCGAAAATACTGAATTATCAGAAACGGCCAATGAGTCCGTTATCGAATCAGAAGATAATGAAAACAATTCAAGTGAAGCTATCATTCATGACCATCCTTATATTTCGCCGAATGTAAAGTATTTATTGGCCAATCCTAATGTTTCTATTAATCTTGCAGAAGTTCAATCCAAAGAAACACCATCAAAAATGAAGTTGTCTGAAAACGAAATTATATTTCGAAATAAAGTCAGTAAAAAATTAAAGAGCTTAAAAGATAACATTCAAAAGAAGAATGATGCAATCAGCAAGCTGAAAGATAAAATAAGATATTTAGAAAGAAATCTTAAGGAAGTTAAAAGAAACCGAAAAAATCCCTTAAAAGCTATAAAAAAAGAAAGTGCGTCATTACTTAAAAATGACATATTTTATGGTGTTGAACAATTAGTCGACACTAGTGACTTTTCCAACACAATGGATTATAGTCTCAACAATATCGAGTTACCTCTTGGGATAGATGAAAATGGAGAAGAATCAGATGATGATGGAGAAAGAGAATGTGCATCTCCTATAACTTACCTTTGTGAACCAGCTATTGAAGTTCCTAGCAAAGAGAGGGAAATGGTTAACTGAGAAACATAAGTGCCATCTGAATCGAAGAATTTATTCATCACGAATTTTAATTTTTTTTAATTTAGATGATAGCTTTTTGTTCGCTATTTCAAGAAGTTTTAGTTAGTACCTGTAAACAATTGTTTAAAGTGACATTGTTAAACTACTGTAATAACGAAAAATATGGATTTTTTTTTGTATTTCTGTTAATTTTATAATTATCATACTAAATTTATCGTTGTTTTTGTATTACCTAATCTGTGAGCATTAAATTGTTTTATGATATTGAAATCATATTACCAGACCAGTTGGTATTTTAAAATTTTATTTTAGATAAGAATAGCTGTTTTACTGATGTATTGTGGTTTCATATAAATAAGAAAAATATATTTTTCTCTGGATTCAAAACAAAAAATTGTAGATAGCACTACCGATATCATTTGAATGCTCTATTTAAGTATTTAAGTGTTCATGCCAGCCATGGACATCATAATTTTTAATTTTTAATTATAATTTAAAATTACCATAGTTCTTTAAGTAATAATGTCTAAAACTAGATGTATATAATATATATTATAATTCATTCAGGTAATTGTTATATTCATTTACCTTAAACTTAAAAATGGATATAACTTTTTTTGTAAATATATAGTTTTTAGTTGAATAAATTATTATAAATTTTATTTTTATTTGACATAGTTATACATTGTTATAAATAATAGTTTAATTTAGCTGTTATGAAACAGTAGTTAAATGTTATCAAAAGCTTAGAGTAGCCAAGCTGAAAAAAAAACAAGTGCCTACAGTTAGGTTTCTTAAATGTTTAATCATTTTGATATACTTGGACAAATAAAATGCAATAAAATTGTAAATTTACTTTTGAGAATATAATTGTACATGTTTGTAATTCATGTAAATATAATACTATAAATATTACCACCTGCCTTGTGGAGTAGGCTCTAATGTTATAATTTACTGCTTGTATCAATTTCTTATTACTATAACATATTTTATACATCTCTTCTTGGGAAAAGGCCAAATGATCTGTTTAGTATTTAATTTAAATTACCTTAAGTATGCATGACTTTTTTTTAGTAATTTTAATTTACTCTAAACCAATTAGTTTTATTATTTTTTTATTTATTTGGCACTTTTTCTCATGAGAAGGGGTGGTATTGTTAACAGCTGTTATGTGTTAGCACTGCATTTTACTTGTAAATATAAGATTATAAGTTTGTTGTTTTTTTTTTTTTCTTTTTCTTTTCTGGAAGTTATTTTCAATATATATTTCTTTGCATGTATGTAAGTATGTAAAAATTTAAAAATATTAAACAAAAAATTGCATGTTTGATTTTTTTTTGCTATTATACCAAATCCTTTTTCGATAGAATACATGTCAATATAAAAAATAAAAATATATAGGATTCACCGAGTGTATAATAATTTGGTTATTCATTGCAAGAGTGCTTCCTAAATTTTAGTTTATAATGCATACCCACAAATAAATATGGACATACTAACACTCTTTTTGATGATTTTTCCACGACGTTAATGGACATAACATATTAATTGAGGATATGGCAAAGAATGGCATATTCAGAAAAGGCTGGATGAGAGATCTGCTTGGTTGAGTTATTTTTCCTTCATTGCTTATCTTTTCATGGTAAGAAGCCATTAAACCTTAAGAAAATTCGAAAAATAAGTCAAAAAATTTTAAATTACATTCTTCTGATCCAATGAATTTATCTGATGTGCAGTAAAATTAGCAGGATTTTTTGCTTCTTAGTGATTATGTTTTCGCTAGTCCTTCACGTTTACATTTTCGACACCATCTTCGCTTGAAATTTTTCTTCTTTGAAATGGTGTACCCTTCATCAGGTTTCTGTCAGTTCAAGTTTTCCTGTCATTTCTTCTTCTATCTCATCCTCCCATCTCTTTATTGGTGGTCCCCTCCTTCTATTTCTCGGAGCGTTCCATCTTTCACCATTTCAGGCAATCTTCCAGGAGGCATGCGACGCACATGTCCATACCATTTTAACTTCTTTTTTATAATATGTTCCTTTAGGCTCTGCATAATTTCAATTTTCTTCCTTACATCTTCATTTTTTACCCGATCTGATCTGGTTTTCTGGATACACCTCCTCTATTAGTCTATCTCAACCACATTCAACCTATCACTAATCCCTCTTGGTGAGGGACCATGTTTCAACACCATATCTAAAAATGCCTTCAACCAATGATTGAAAAACCCTTTTAATACTCTTTATGGATAAAGTCATGCCCCATAGACCGGATGAAAGGAAGTATTACCTTCCCAGCCAATCCACATCTGCTCTGTATTCTCTTTGCCTGAAATCACGAATTTGTTACAGTGTGCCCCAAGCAAGGGTGTATAACAGCTGTAGTAGTGATACAGTTTAACACCATGAGGGACTCTATATGTATATTCATTAAAAATAAATAAAATATGAAAAATAGAAACGTATCTCAATTATGTTCTATTAAAATGTTTTGGTTATCCAAATTAAGCATAAATAAATTTATAATGTGAGAACATTATATTTTCTTCTTTAATATCATTAGCATTATGCAGACCAATATCAGTCTCCCTTTTCTTATTCCTAACTATTCTATTCTATGTAGCACAGGAAGGAAACAAATACATAATCAACGGAGGCACAGTTTAACATGCAATGCCACACTGTCCCACACCCTACTGTTCCCAACAAAAATTTGTTAAATTATATTATTGGGATTGATGAATTAATTGCCACTTCTATTGGGATTATTTTATTAGAATACTAGTTTCAAATGCTGAACATTCATTTTCATTTCTAAAAATTTTTCAAGACATCAATACTATGTAACATGGATTATATACACCAAAATTTTTAAAAAATATAAGATCAGAAATCAAACATTAGTACTCAACTCAGGAGATCTAAGAGATAACTGAAATATATCCATGGTGAGAAGGGGACCTCAACGGCAGAAAGGTTAAATTTTTGGAATTTACTATGGGATTTCCCTTATGACTCATTGGATTTTACGTTACTATTGAAAACAAATTTAAAATGGGGCTCTTGGAAATTTTTATTTTCTACTTGATGTAGTATTTTTATATCAAGAGCATACAGTAATAAGACCCAAAATTCCAATTTCGCTATCCATCTAAATGAAAATAACCATAAATTTATTAAAGACTGGAGAGTAAAAATACTACATCAAGTAGAAAATAGCCTAAAATTAAATATTTATGAATCATTAGAAATAATAAAATAGTTTAAAACCGATCCAGATTTTTGGGAACTTATACTTATTCACCAGTAATCATTAGTTTTCCAACAAGAACAAACCTTCACAAGCCGAACGTTTTACAAAAAACATAAATCCTATTATTTTTATATTTATCCTGCAATTAGACTTCCAATGACAGCTGTTTGATATGGCGGCACATGTGGTTAACCAACATATAAATAGATACCCAAGTCAAATTAAAAAAAGGACAGATCTAATCATAATGTTACAGGGTACCCCACTTGACCCTACACAGTTGTTACAGGTATAGAAGAACGCTGGTAGCAGTGAATTCAAGGGTTTCTTCCTTTCACTTAATGGTAAGAAAGTAAACTTGGTATTGGTATTTGGGCACATGTTTACTAGTAAAGGATGTGAAGTATTCCCGATTCAGATGGCCTGTGGCCAGAGCGGATGAAGGAGAGATCCAAAGTGGATAAGGATCACCCACTGGCAGAAGGCTCTCACCGGACTGATACTTTGCTAGAGTAACAAAGAGCACTTGACAAGCTGCTCATTGAGTAAGCCTTGATACTTAAACTTGTTATAGCGGCACCCTAACCAGTTTGCTTGAGGTGTGGATGATGGTATGAAATGAACAATATAATTGATAAATTATTTTCCACTTCTATTGGAATTATTTTACTTTTTATTTCCATTTATTTATTTTTAACATGAATATGTCTTTTGGCTGGGTCTTTATAATTTTCTTTTGTAATGTAAAGCGTCGTCCTGGTAACCTGGAGTGTAAAGTAAAGGTTGCCATGGCAATCCTTTTTTTCACGCTGAACATTTCGACACACTCTAGCTCTGTTGGTGTTACTCGAATCATAAATATGACGACAGTTGACTAATCAGAAATTCAATGAAGAATAATTTTTTGTTATATAACATTTGTCGTCAGTAGCTACAGTGAAACTTTGTTTGTCCGGATTAATTCGGGCCGAAATAGATACCTAAAAATCTGAATAATCAGATATTGAATTAGGGTATTGAAATAAAAAATACAGATAGATGTAATGTTTTAACTATTTATCTTATCGAATAACTAAAATTGTGGCTGTTTATAAAATTATATTTACGTAAAAACAAAGTTAAGTAAACATGTAGAAAATCGTGGATGTTCCAACACAGAACTCATCCGCCAATTTTTTTTTCCCAGTTTCGGTTTTCCTTAGACGTTTTACAAAGGACTGTTTTTCGGATACAGTTAATACAACACGTTTTTTTTTTAGGTGCCATAATTCTTTTAGTTTTAAAGAGATCACTCGCGACGGCGGTACAGGCTGGGCAAAAACCGTTTGGATGGATATGCTATCCTTCTAGAAACTCACTAATTGTAAGTTATGAGGTGTGTGAGCTCCGCCCCTAATTCTGAGACGCAGGTAGCTGCCGCCAGGTCCATTTAGTTTTATGTCTTTTATTGTCATGAAAACTAATTAGACGGGACCTATCGTATTTTATGTGAAATCTGAGCCTCAGCCTACAATGCCTGTTAATAAACTATTAAAAAACAATTGTATGCAATAAAAAAAATATAAATATAAACATTTTTTTAAAATCAATCCGGATAATTGGAGTTTCACTTTATATTGGTTTGAATGAATAGTCATGTTTTGCTAACATTTTTAAAGTATTTGAGATTTTTTTGCGCGATCAAGCTCTGTTGGTGTCCTCAAATCGAAAATTTGCCGACATTTTTCTTATCATAAGCAATGGGTTATAGATAGACATGTCTATGATCCAATGTTTTTTTTCCTATAGAGGAGGAAATTTTTTTTTTTTTTTTTTTAAATATAAGGAACAACAAAATATATTTACTCAAAAGTATTCGTACACCTGCTATAAATCATAACAAATAACAAATATTAGCATTATTTAATAGGATTGATTTAAAACAATAAATCCATTTAATGTATACAACAACACGTATATTTATAAATATATTTTGGTATTTATAGAACATTTCACAAAATAATACAAGAAGAATAACTAAAAAAAAACAATAACATCATGAGTCAAAAGTATTCGTACACTTGATAAAATTTCTATTTAATATTGACATTCGAGAACAATTAATATTTAGGAGGAACAACTTTTGCTTTTATAATGCTCTATATGCTTTGTGGCATTGAATTAACTAATTTTTGTGTCAAAGTAACTATAATTTTGTAATAATGACGTCACTTAAATTTTGATTGTTAGAAACACACCTTTTCCGTACTCGATCCTTTAGATATTTCCACAAATGCGCTAGAGGATTAATATACCGTGATTGATGGGATGTGGCCTCCACTTGGATGTGTTGTACAGGATCCACATTTTGGATTTCCAAGCTGTATGCTCGGGATCATTATCCTGCTGAAAAATGTTATATTCTCTAATCGCAAATTTTGCAGCACTGATTAGGAAATTTCTTTTTATTACGTCGATATATTTTATATGATGCATTATGCTATCGATAAATTCAAGACACCCTACTCTAGCATCATTCCAACAACCTCAGACCACGAGTCACTTCCTGTATTCCGAACAGTTGAAACTATATTTCTTATTTCCATTACTATATTTGTTTTTCCATGCTTTTTGGCCTCTCTGAAGATTAAACATTTCAATTTTACTCTCGTCGGTAAATACTATTCCCAAGGTCACAATCTTATTTTTTATGGTCTTTGGCACATTGATATCTTAATATTGCTTATTGATGGTTTTCTCCTAGCTGTCCTGGGCGAAGCTCGTTCCGTCTCAAGCATTAGCGCATTGTTAAAACACTCCCATTTTTCTCCTCTTTCAGACAAATGTTCATACATTAATTTAGTGGCACTAATTCTTGGTTTTCTTTTAACTTTTCTCGTGATATGTCTTTCATATTTGGAGTAAATTTTCCTTAATCATCCTGTTCTCTCTATATATTAAAAAGTTTTTCTCGTTCCATACATTTTAATAGCACCTTCGACTGTTGAGTGAGGTCTAGTTACTTCTCTAAGCGACCGTAACTCATTATGTAGCCATAAAATAATTTTTGTTTCCTCTTCAGTCGTCTCTCTGGTTTTGCGCCCCATTTTCATTTTACGAACAGCAATAATAAGCACTAATAATTGCTACATCTTTACGAATGACGTCAAGTTAAAGACTGATTGTAGGTTATCCTCTAAATATTAAGACGGAAACTACAGTTAAAGTCTAGTGTACGAATACTTTTGACTCGTAACAATGAGGCATCTTGCTATAATGTATAAGATATTAAGCTGAATTCAGTCAATTTCCTCATGAAAAAATATTAACTCTATTCTATAATCATGAATGCAATATTATATGTGTTTAAATTACATAAATACGTAATAAATACAAAATTAAACGAAAGAAAATAAAACTTATACTAGTGTACGAATACTTTTGACTCTGACTGTACCTAACAACCGAACTCCCACTTTCGTCTTCCTACACTCAGTCTGCTCTAGATTCTGATATGTTTTAGAAGCCCTTGATTCAATTTCTGGTAGAAACATAAGTTAAAGTAATTTATAATTATCTTATAAATGTTTAAGAATAATTTTAATGTGCAGATCTTGTACTTAAATTTGAATACAACTAATTTTATGCTCAACAAATTCTGTTCCAAAACTACTAACGTTAAGTTGAAAAAAAAATTATATATTTGGACTTTCTTTTTTTTTAATCTAACGGAATACTTAATTTTTATAAACAACCACTTCAACATATTTCCAAATTAGAAACTAAATATTTCATTTAAGAATCAGATGATAACTAGATACATAACTTTTCCGTTGAAATTACTAATCATCAGAGATACTAATATATACAATTCAATAACTCACCTCTGTTTCCAGTCAAACAAATATATTAATTCGGTTGTCAGGTTGTAGGTTGAGCTTCACATTTTTTGTATGTTATGTGTTCTAGCTTGACTAAGCTGAGAAGAATTCAACCAAATTAAATTGCGTCTCGTGCATACAGTTTTAATCCCCATAATAGACACCTGTATTATTTTTTATAAATACTACTTTATTACAGGTGTATGTAAACAATTACTAATAAAACATATGTTCTAAATTAATTCATATCTTGGTGTAATAATTTTACACAACACGAAAAAATGGTAAAAGTATTTCTTCTTTACAACACTTACTTAAGAATAGATAAATATGTTAGCGCTCAAATCACGATTTTAACTAGACACTGACTTTAGCTACTAGATCATTGGTTTTAAATTTGGAAAATTCTAAATCTGACACCCCACCGTCGATTTATTATCTCTTGAATATTTCGTCAAGATATTATCTTTGCTTGTAAAGATAAACTGCCAGTTGATAATTAATTGGACATTCTATTAGCGCTAAGATGCAATAAACTCATACTCGCGCTTGTTACCACGAAACATTATAACAGTCGTCAGATTCAACCTCTCTATTTTTCCGTTACTATGTGGTTGTTAAGGAGTGTAGTGAGAGTAGTATTGTGGTGGATGTTAATTTTTTTTTTTTTTAGACATGAATATGTATTTTGGCTGAGAGTCAATTGTTTTTTTGTAACGTTAAGCGTCGTCCTAGCAACCTCAAGTGTGACATTTTCTTGTAACGTAAAACATCGCTGTGGCAAAGGATGTTTTGTGAAAAAGACGCTCTTTGGATGTGATGTGGAATTATATATTTTTTTGGAAGGCTAATCTAATGATTAGTCAACCATTATTTCCAGATTTATCTACCCGTTTTAGCGATATTTTATTTTTTAGACATTTTCCAATCTAATATATTCTCGCTAAAAGTAAACTATATTTATACTGTCGATTGCACCTTAAGAGACTGCCTCTGATTTGGAAATCATTTATGAAGCTAGGAGAAGAAATTAAGCAGGAAATAAAGCAGGAACAGGACAAAAATATTAAATGATAAATAAAATAAACAATATATAATAAAATAACTTGATAAACAAACTAAAGAACCTTCTTCTTTAGTTGAGCCTCTTATTCTTAAAAAAGGCAACACACCCTATTTAAAAATATCCTTATTTGTTGCTTCTTGTGAACAGTTTTTCGATTAAAACAAATGTTTTTAGATTTTCGGCTCTCTTAAAAGAAGTTTCTATTCAGTAGCAAAATATAATCCACAATTTTAGCTTCGTGAAAAGAATTTAGTACACTGTTGTTCGTAGAGGTCGGTATTTAGATAATTTATCTCAACATCTATGGTGTTCCTTACACTATGCGTTTACCTTCAATGTTTTGGGAATATTAAATTTTTTTTTTTTCGGAGAAATTTAATAATTTTATCTATATTCGTTTTATCTCCAAGCGTTGACGAAAATTTTCTTTCCGTCTGTTCCTGCTGAAAACAGGTTCCGTATAGCGGGCATTCTTCCAGTATATGTTTAATGGTCAGCCGTTTCTTGTAAGATATACAATTTAGTGAGGTTTCTCTCATTATAACATTATAAGAAAGCCATACGTAAGGCGAATATGGCTAGTTGCTCGTTAATGTTCTTAGTAATACTAATCTTGGTTAGAGTTGCTGCCTCATTTGTATACTCTCGGTATTTTTCAATGCCAATTGGTGACTGCCTATCACCTGATAAACAAATAATAATCTTTCTATCACCCTCACCTTTACTTTGATGAATTCAGCCCTTTGAGCCGAAATAGTAAAGGACCTCCGAGAGGTGCTACTAATATTCAGTGCACACAACCTCGTCTTACTATATCCACCTGCAATCCCATTTGATTTATAAAATCTTCTGGCACTCTCTTAGGCTACGGCCACACGTGCTTTATTTCCCGCAGCAGTTCTGCTTCTTTTCCTGCCGCTGCCAAACCGGCAAATGACCCGGCCACGCCTGCAATCATGCTTTTTTCAATCGGCGGGAAAACCTGCTTAACTCCTGGCCACTCGACCACAATTTCACCCGTGTTCAGTTCATTTGAGGTCTGTTCCGTGTGGTCACAACACTGTGAAACATTTTAATTTATTCTCTCTCTCTCCCTTTATTAATTACTCTCTACGCAAACCAATAACGCAGTAGCAGCATTATTATGTACTGCTGTAATTGTTCGCCGGCAGAGACGAAAATGTGAGCAGAGAAAGTGCTGGGTCCATCCAATTATTTTTGAAAGATCACTCAAGGGAAAATTCGTTCTTTTCGAGATTTCTGACATGAAGACAAAAAGAATCGTGGCAGGACTTCACTTACCTTGATGTTTCTTGAGCTTTGGTCGATGTAAATCCCAGAACAACCGTTCAAGAACTTGTGGAGAAATTCTCAATTCGCACTTTCATCATCGCTGTCTACCTCTTGGCTTCATTAAAAATTCGTCGTTAAGGATGTTTGGTTTAAAGAAATTGTTAGAGCATGGTTATGAGATTCTGCCTCACCTCACTCGCACCAAGACCTCTCGTTGCTGTGTTAATAGAAACCAAGACTAAATCTTGGTTTTATTAAAGTCGATAAATGCATTTTCAGAAATTGTTAGTAACAAAGATTCAAAATCTTTATCAGAGGGAATGGCAAAGGTACCGACACATTAGCGGAAATTTATTGTGAGTAGTGGAGCGTATTATGATTAATAAGAATGTTTTCAAATCATATATTTCATTGTTTTATTTTAAAACTATCTAACTGCATTAATTTTCGAAGAACCAAATTTAGACTGGGAGCCAGCCATATGCAAATTTAATTGGAAAGACATTAATTTGTTTCCAGCCCATTTTATAGTATCATCTGCCTTGAAATGAGATATCGTAGTCTGGCAGCCTGTATCCGTCGGAACGGCGTTCATGTTTAGGAAGGGTTACACTAAAAATTGAGACCAAACTCAAGAACATTTCTTTCCAATTATTTTTTGCAATGTTCGGGCGATTTTAAGCATGCACCACACCCCGTTCCGACGGGTACAGGCTGCCAGATCACATCTCATTTCAAGGCATATGATGCTGTAAAGTGGATAGGTTACAAATTTATATCTTTCCTATTAAATTTTCATGTTGCCTGACTCTTGGTCTAATAAAAGCTCTAATAGAGACCAAGTATCTACACTAGGCCCAGAACGTGAATTTCGATACTGGGTAGTAGTTAAATGGAAGTGGTATTACTTAACTATATTAGCTCGTTTGATGAGGCGAGCATCTTCAGTATTAAGCGATATGCTGAAATAAATTTACTAACTCTTATCAGAAATTCCGGTTTCTTATAAATGCTTTATGTATAATAGAAATTTTTGTTATTTAGTATCTTTTAATTGAAATTTAAATGTTATTTTAAACTACAGTCTCTATTAGCTCACTCTAATACTCCGTTGTTTCATTCACTAGATGATAATATAATTAGTATAAGAATCAATAATGTCATAGTTATTATTCATATTCTGGTTGTTCTACATTTGATAACTAAAATAATTGCGATTTTAGTGTCGAAAATTTGCACCGAAAATATCGGTACAAGGCTAGAACTTCGTAAGAAGTATGATTCAGAAGTAGAGGTACTAAAATAAAGGGTTACCATGGAAACCAAAAATGGATGAGGAAATATAACATTCTTAATAATAGTAAAACCAGCAGGGGGTCATTAAAAATGGCGGTGACATAAATATGATGCAAGTGTATGTTTATTTCGTTTAACGTCACTTTATGCTGCTATAGCTAATCGGACGATGCTACGGTGGGAGTCCTTTGCCTAAATTTTGCCTATCCAGGTATAATTAGGATAGGGATCTTTAACGAGTACCTGACATCGCACAGGCTCGGGACCCCCATTTTACGTCCCTTCCGAAGGACGGCATAGCAAGGATTTTTTACTCCCTTTAAAAAATCCTAAGATCATCTGCCGGGCGCAAGTGTATGTTATTTATATTTCAAAGTAATAAGGAGTAAGAACTAGATGTTTTCTGTTTAATTTTATTAAAAACCAGGAGGGTAGTAAATAGTAATGGCACACAAGAAGTAATAAGGAAATTAGAGGTTATAACAGTAAACAGCCATTAAGATTAAGTATATTAAGGGAAAATATGGATGTTTGTTGCAGTTAAAAAATAATATATTTCATGATGAACATGGTATGGTTGGCTGTAAGATTTAATGACTGAGAAGATGCTCAGGGATGCAGTCAGGTTGATAAATTACTCATCCAAGTTTTAAAAAAAACTTTATATTCAAAGTGCCAATTTTTTTATCCGACTCACAGTTCTTCAGAGCTAAAATAACCCCATTTAATCACATTAAATTAAACTTTAATAATTTGAATTGCCTAAACATCTGTCTTATGATGTTCAATGGGTACCTTAAGCTATTTTAAAATAACTGCTATCTTCTTTCTCAGCCAGTACCTTAGCTCCTTATATATTTCCTTAATTCTAGGAAGATTGTGGTACACAGTGGCCTCTTGATGAAGTTCAGACATTTTTAATCGAATGTTTACATTGCTATATTTGATTTCAGAGCCTCGAGGAACTTCTATGTTTTCCATATCAACAATATCCTTTTAGTCAAGTTCTTTGTCTATTCACAGATCACTAGATCTTTTATTTCTTTAGCTCCATAAAGCTGGATTTCTAAGTTTTCAATACATCGTGAATAGAAGAAGTCATTTCTTAATTTCTTATCTAGCATAATGACAAAGGGTGCACCATAGATAAAGACTGAACGATATAAGCTTCTTTATGGAACTTGTTTGTTGTTTATTTCGTTTAGCGTCACTTTGTGCTGCTATGGCTAATCGGACGATGCTACAGTGGGAGTCCTAAATTTTGCCTATCCATGTATAATTAGGATAGGGATCTTTAACGAGTACCTGACATCACACAGGCTCGGGACCCCTATTTTACGTCCCTTCCGAAGGACGGCATAGCTAAGGATTTTTTACTCCCTTTAAAAAATCCTAAGGTCATCTGCCGGGCTGCGAACCCGCGATCTTGGGTTTAGTAGGTTGCCATGCTAACCACTACACCACAGGTGATCCCGCTTTATGGAACTTAAGGAAAATTGAATCCACTTCCTTTGCCTAAATTTTATGAGATCTAGTTACATAGCCTTAAAACTATAAATTAAAATGATAAATGGTTCAACTCTAAAAATGAATGTAAACTGGAAAAAAAAAATAATATTTTAATAAAAATCAGAATCTATAACTCACACATATATTTATTATAACAGTAATATAAAATAATTATTGACATCTTCATTAAAATTTTAAAAGGCACAATAGGTCCATTTGGTCCCAATAAGTTAGGATTAATAAACTATCGATAATCCAACAAAATATTCTTTGAAAAAGTTAACAAAACATTATATCACATCTAAAGTGTTGAGCTGAGGTTTTGTAGTAGGTTTGCGATCTACCAAAGGCAGAGACTCGAGCCTTAATGGTTTCCGAGCAGGTGAGTCTGAAATCAAAGGAAATAGGCATCAATTAAAAATTAAGAAACTGAATAATATAAAGTAGACTTCCACTTATCCATTTACACCATAATCAGTTAAATGAAAGAGCTATTTAATAAGAAGTTGTCAAAGATAAAACAAACTTTTTGACTAGAATCATTATGTGGAAAATAAATCACCAAAGTAAATGCACCAGTAGTGGAAACATTAGGAACAAATTATTTCCGAGCCTAGGATTCCTCTAAGTACTTTTATTCTAGAAATTGTTTTTGTATAAAGTGCTTGTCTTGTATAAAGTCTATATCTCTTATACTTCTTGACCAATGAAACGTTAATTGAAAGTTAATTATATTTTTTCCTGAATATAAATTTACACTAATAGCGGACTCAAATTCAATTCTGTTTTCATTACAAGTGCATTAACCTTACAAATTATCAGTATTTAAGAAGTTTTTTTGCCTCCTTTTCCAACATATAATAAATATAAGAGAATTTTTTAGTGAAAAAAAAAATAATTATATTTAAATACCGGAAAATAAGAAATACACGAATTAAATATGATAAAATTAACTACTTCACATTCAATGAAATTTAAATCTGGAGTATAAATGTGAGATTGATCTAAAATTTAACATGATCAAAAACCAAGATTTTTTTTTTTTTTTTTAACATTTATTGAGTAATTATTACAATCTGCCACAAATGTGGGCAATAAGTAATATAGGTGACTTCATGATTACAATCACACATTATGTTCAAAGAAAGAGAGGAAAAAAAAATAAAGTAAATAAAGAAATGAATAAAATAATAATAATTGAGAAAAAAAAATCAATAAAGAACTATTCTATACATAAATAATAAACAATATAGAATATGTATATCAGGGAAATATATGAATAAAAAAAAAGGAATAAGAAATATATGCATAAAACAAAATAATAATAATAAAATAAAATAAAGAAAAATTAAACAATAGTAATAGTAAAAATGAAACTAAATTAAATAAAATGTTAACAATACAATCATACTCTATTTACAATCCACACTCATCCTAGAGATCTCCCAAACAAACCTGTCCCACCACTCTTAGAGGGACAGGCCCGGCACTGAGAGGTCCCAGCTCTTCTCTATCAGCTGTGTCACTGGCGTTAAAGAACACCCAGTGGAGGCTGAGTGAGAGTGCAATAATACAGTCGCTCAGGGCATGAGTGGAGAAGATGGCCAGTGCCAGAACTCCAACATAAATAAACTTTTACAAAAGGTCACAGGACCACTGCTGTTTTAATCTGCGAGGTGGGTTATCAGAATACGTTAAACTGGATAGTGATTGAGCCCAAGGATTAGGATGGCAGGAAAGGTTGCGATGGAATTTCAAAAATTTAAGGGGTATGAGGTCGAGGACATATGGTATATTGAGATCATTGTGTAGGGTTTTATTGGATACATAGTAAGGAGTTTGGAGGACTTTGGATTGGAAGGATTGAATGTGTTTGATATTCAACTTTTTAGCTTGCCCCCTACAGTTCAAGTCCATAATCCCAAGTAGGTTTGATGATGGTTTTGTATATGAGAAGTTTGTTTTCAATGGGAAAACCAAGTAAGTAGAAAAAAAATGAAATGGAAAATAATTTTTATTCTTGGATGACTACATTAAATTTGTCCAGGAGTGTATATTATATATTTTCTTTAACTCTAATATCCATAAAAAAAAAACTATAGTTCGCTTGAGGTAAGCATGATGGTATAAAAGGATCAATACAATTATATATTGAGTATTTAAAGTTTATGCTCAATTAATGCATAAACAATTAATAATTTATTTATTTAGTAGTAATTAAAATCATAGTCTGTTATAATAATAAAACTTAAAAAAACACAAAAAAAAACATACCAATCCATCCATTCAAACTTGACGTTGGACCACTCCATGAATTATTCAAGAAGTTATTTTGGGATTGGCTTTTCAAGGTTGACAAAGTATTGATTGCATTTAAAGAACCTTGAAGATTGATTCCTATTCCCTTATTCCCATACATGAAATCTATAAACATTTTATTAAAGTGAAAAAAATTTAAACATGTAAGGTAATATTTTATTTTGTTTATGAATAAATACCTACTGTTAGCTCTGGCAACATCCTGGTGTGCCTTTGTAAGCAATTCCATCGCTCTTTTAGGTTTGAAATAGTTTCCAGCAAAATCTTCTTCTTCGCTTTTTTCAAGTTTCTGTAATAACACTAATTTCTGAATAATTAACATTAAAAAAAAACATTCAACAAAGGAGCTAGTGGTTTATTCCTTTTATGGATTTTTTACTGAAAAATAATGTTTTAGGTTCATCGATATTTCATTTGAACAATGAATTTATTTGCAATTGTAATTGAGAGGCCAGATCACAGGATTTGCAATTTAAAGATTATGAGTTCATATTCTGGCCTCTACCTGTGCAGCAGGTCATCATGGGAAGTTAAATCAATATAAACTCATCATTAATTAGAAGGCCATATAGGCTATTTATTATTTTCTTTCTTAAATGCTTTTTTTTTTTTTTCAGATACATGTTTAAATATGATATTTATTTGGGGAATGGAATGGATATCAAAAGTTTCTAATTCAATACTATAGAGTAATGGTAATAAAAGTTATGTTTATGGAGGCAGTTTTAACGTGTCTAAACTGACAACTAATAGTTTTTAAAACAATTATATTAAAATTAATATAAACTAGTAATTATGATGAACAAGAATTGATTAAATTATATATACTGCTTGCATCTTTTAGAAAATATGGCATGCGACATTAAAAAAACAAAAAAAACAGACAATCAAATCTAATATATTAAGTGCCACAAGATGGACGTGCCAAAAAGATGATTTTAATGTTTTGTTAAGCATTCCATGTTTGCTTTATTAAGTTGGATACATTATAAAATTCTATTATATTGATTAATTTTTATTGGAATACTTATTATGTAACATAAATCATAAAATAAATTAAATTCTTATGAATGATCATAAAAGTAAATAGGCCTCCATGTTAAGCACTTTATAGAAAGTACCATAGTAAAAGAAAAAGAAGGAAAAGAAGTGATATTCTTGGGCTCTGGTTAAAATTTCACCAACAAGTTCGTTCAATTCAAAAGTTATTTATAAACTTGCAATATAGAGAAAACAATCATTTAATAAAGCAAACTGCCAAGTATTCAGAAACTAGCTAACTGAAGGCTCCTTAAAAATAAACATCTATAATGTAATCCGAGCAACAGTATGACGGTATCAAATTGCTTTAAGATGTTAAAAAAGTGTTATTTATTTAGAAAATAAAAAAGGATAACATACGACTTTCAGGTAAAGTTTGTTAATTGTTCTATTATTGTTTCATTGAGATCTATATCATTAAAAGGATAATACATGGAGAAAATCAATATCTCAATTTGATTTATAATTCTATTTTTTTTCTATTGCCCCCAAACTATTGTGCAGGGCCAGATCAGCTACCATTAGCCAATGAACAATATGACATAAAGATTGCTGCTTAAGAACAATATTTCAATAAATTCTTTAAAAACAACATTTTAACTAAGATTGCACATACCTTGGATATTAAGGGGAAGAATCTGTAAAAATCGAATCTGGAGTGTTTCAAAAGAAGCTTTACATACCCATGGGATATCAAAATGTTTCAGGATTTTCACAAAAGATCTGTGCAGGGCAAAGTGTAAAAGGAGTTTGAGCATTCCTTAATTAATAATAATGACTAGAGAATTTTCATAAAATTATAAGCCTACTGGTCTGAGGGAACACCAAGGTATAATACAATGTAGAGTTGTTTGTCTGTGTGACCATTGTGGCACTTAATACGTTAAAGAATGTGAATATAAACAACATGAGTGAGCTAGTGAATTCAATGTGTTTTTAAATGCACCTCAAAAGCTGGTTTCTTTACCACTTCGATGCATACTCCATCTCGCCCTGAAGCATGCACAGTAACAAAACAAAGCCAAAACTATTTTAAAAGTCATTATTAATCTCCATTTAGAAACAAAAATTATCGCTCTAATATTTTAAAAACTAGACATATACATTGCTTGAATGGCTTTTAGTGTGACATGCACTGTATTCCCATCTTTCATTGAAAAAGTGCATTATTGTGAAGCATTTTTTTTTTTTTAAACATTTAGTTCAGTCAGACATTAATTTGAATAAAAAATGAAATTATGGAGAACAGGTGTTATGGTTAACTAATGGCATTGACCTGTGTTAGGGGATTGGCGCTCCTATCAACGCTTGCCTGAAGTCTACCTGGGGCTGTCTGAGAAGGTAACCTCCACGGAATTCCTATATAATGTTAAATAAACTATCTTCTATTACCAACTAAAAGCTTTTAATTTAAATAATAATTAGGTTAATAAGCTGCACATGGCTATGTCAGACAATATACCCTTGATGGCAAATAATCAATTTTCCTTAAACTAAAAGTCAACCAAATAATTTTTAAAATAAAATTTTTTCGGTAATACATTTTTATTTGATATATATATTTTTGTAATAAATATACCTATAAAGTCAGGATGGTTCAAACTTATTATTCATACTTTCAAGAGAGTGGAAGAGGACTTGGAAGTTGAGTTACAAACCGCTGGGCTATCGTAAACAAGGCGAAAACAAAATAAATTCACGCCAAGCCTTGTAGCACTATCCAAGATCATTCTCAGGTATTAGTCCATTTAAGTAATAAATTTAACCGAAGGATCTGAACCAAACTATAATTAGTGAAACTTCTTAAGAATCCTGATGTCAGAATTATCTAGGATTTAGGGCTTTGGTAAGATGTCCTCAGCAGAGTGAGAAGGCTGTGACTGTAATGGATAAATGTTAATCTATAACTGGAGAAAAGATATTTAAGTTGACCTTAATTTATTAGAGGTGAAAACTGATGAATACAAGCATCATAAGTTTCAGGAAAATGGATCTAACAATGGAAACTTAGGTTGAAAGACAGTTAATGATGAATTGTCTTGTATTTATTTGTGGGCCCAATAGATATACAGAGAAGTGAGACCTGTTATTCCAAAACCCATTAACACTAAACCTGGGGTCAAATTACCCTTTTTGGAGTTTTTGGCTAAAGTTCTTGGAAACAACATTCATTACTTTGCTTTTTGACATTACTGCTTTCATTAAATAAAATAGGTATCAAAAGAGTTTTTTCAATATCCACTCCCCTCTTGTTACTGTTTTTTACTAGGAAATTGTGTTAGAAAAACATGAAATTTCGGTAGTTTTAGAGTTAAATCCATTTTTCTTCAAATGAGTTTTTTTTGTGTGTTAAAGTTCTCGCTGAGATCCCCTATCTCCATGGTTAAAATAATTTGTTTCATTGTAGTTTTATAACCTCAAATTAATTAGATATTTACAGTCAACGTTAACAAAAAAGAATGCAGATTAAAAAGGTGTTTCCAAGAGTTTGAAGCAATCATTACGCTAAAACCCACTAAGTCCAAATCAAAGTGCCAGATTCTCGAGAATCCTAAAATTCAGACGGCAAGACAGTAAGACCTCTAATACTTGCTCACACAACCCATTTATAGATACTATAGTTGCTGAGAAAATTCAGTCTGTTTCGTCATAAATTCATATCTTTTGGTTTGTTTTTTTTTTGTCCCCTGTAAAATTTAAAAAATTGGACTTAAAAAGTTTAGAATAACATGCCTCAAGTAACATCAACACTTTAAAACAAAAAAGCCTGATCTTCACATTTGTTTAAGCCTGGTTTGAATTAAACAAAAAAAAATTATCTGTTACATATAAATATGTTGATTTTTTGGAAACTGTTTTATTAATTCATCCAATAAATATTCTGTAAAAAATATATAGAGAGATAGAATACCTCTAAAAATACAATTAGATTTTTTTTTTTGTTTTTTTTTAAATAGGTAATTTGATGACATTAGTTTTTCAAAATAAGTTTTAGTACTCTTATACATCCTAACTTTTCTAAGTCATTTATTTGATATTACTGTATGGAGATGGAAATGGTACAAATTCGAATTTCCATACTCACAATGCCTAGATTCTAAAAAGTAAGGAATATAAACATACAATTTTCTTTAAAAACTTTTACATAAGCCATTCAGTTTCCATGATTTTACTTTAATAAGAAAGGGAAGCTAATAATATGACTATGATATATCTTAACTTCTTATTTATGCTTATGTAATCTTAACTAATATTAAAAATAATATTTTAAATTAAAGAAATAATTTTTGAATGAAATACCTGCAGGAGGAAGTTTTGTCCTAATAGGAATTAAATCTGGCAAAATCCATCGTTGTAGGTCATCATCCCATCGAGCTTCTGATTTAATTGCTTCGATATTGCTTTAAAAAAATATTTCATTAAATTTTCTAGATGTTCTAACATCAATATTTGTAATATAAATCAAAAATATATTGATTTGTTAAAGACTAAACTGCCGCAATTTGAAGATTTCGAATAGTCGGTTAAATGTCATGCCAGAGCTATTATAAGACCATAAAATTTAAATATTAATAAATAGTATTAACATAATGACTTATGTTGTTTCTTGAATCAGTAATTCAATTATGACTGGGCCAAAATTTTGCACTTTATTTTTTGTTACTGTTTATGGTTTGCATTTGAATGCTTAAGGAAATTACTTGACAGGGAGAAATCTTATTATTACCTGTAATTATATTGATTCTTCAAAGTAGGTATAATTTTTTCTAAGATTTGGTTATCTAATTCTATTTGTCGATTCAGCCTCCTAATAGTTTCCAAATAATCAGTTCTTTCTACTTCAAATTCACTTTGTAAGTCTGTTATTTCTCTCTCCAGTGATTTAATCTGTAATATAATGCAAAATTATATTGTGTCTTTGAAAAATTTGAATAAGATAATTTTAAACTATGATTTCATGACAAATAAAAACAAAAATGCGTGGATAAAAGATATAATTTTAATATTTTGATGTTAGTTTATATATTACAAACTCATAAGGAATGGTATACAATTAAAAAATTGCCCGTTCTGAGGAAGACACATTTTGAGAATCACTCAGGTATGTTCTATAAAAACGTAATTAAAAGAATTTATTTATTGCCCATTTTACCATACATATTTTTAATGAGATCTATATCAAACTCAAGATCTATATCAAACTCAACATTTTTTGAGGACCTCACTGGTCTGTTCTATAAAAAAACGTAACTAAAAGTAAACTTATTATCTATGCCCATTTTACCAATCCATTATGCTTGTTAAATAATGAGATTCTTATATCAAAGCGTCTAAAGATTGATTGATTGATCATAACATGATTATGATACTATTATATGATGATAGAACTATACTAGTCCGGAATAGATAGATAAAAATATTATAAAATCATAAAATTGCTAATAATCATATCCTAGGGGAACTCCAACGATTTCTCTGGATTTTTATTTAATTAATTAAAAACAAAAAATTTTCTTATAATGGAATAATTTGTGAATAAACATCCTCAATGATTCAATATTCTATATGAATAACAGTATAATAAACAGCATTTAAACTCCTCTTTATTAAAAGTATAAACTAGTGACATGTTTCGGGAAACAAGGTCCCATCATCAGACTTTTTCTATTGACTATGTAAAAGAGAAACAGACACGGTGTGTTAACACCAAGAAATCATTTTAAAAGTCTGATGATGGGACCTTGTTTCCCGAAACATGTCACTAGTTTATACTTTTAATAAAGAGGAGTTTAAATGCTGTTTATTATACTGTTATTGATCAATAAAAGTAACTCCTTCATTGAAGAATTTATTCTATATGAATATATAATCCCAGCTATAGTTCTTTACAGGTGTGAAACATGGCCACTTATACCAAGGGGTGAATAACTCCTTTAAGTATTTGTAAATAAAATATTGTGTTAAATGATTGGAACAAAAAAGTATTAGCAAACTAGAGAATTCAGAAGGCTCCACGATGTGGAATGGTGAGACATTTATCCATTAAATATAGTTCAGGTAATAACAGCATGATAGTAAAAATGGGTATGTAAATTCGTTGGTTTTAAACTTGAACTGTCAAGTATATGTTTGAGGGGAAGAGATTTTAAAAAGGCTGATCTTGAGGATTAGGGTTTTGATAGGGTAGGATGCATGGAGGTGTGTGGTCAAAGGCTTCCGGTTCACTAAGACTTTTATAAATATCCTCTGTATATTCTCACCTTATGTCGATATTTTTTTAATGATTCACTTTTCGCTGTTAATTGGTCATGCATGTCATCATACATGCCCAAAACAAGGCTATTATTTTCTTCTTTTGCCAATATTTCAGCCAGTGCATTCAGTTTCTTTTCAGCTGCTCGTTTCCTTCTTGCCCTTTGCTCTTTCAAACCCTGATCTCCTGCTTTTTCTCCTCCGACCAATGTACGTTGCAGCTTCACCAACCTGTTTATTTGATGGACATTTAAATTAAATTTCATTAAAATATTCTTTTCACTACAAATAATAATGAATCCTACTTTAGAAATATTTTTAAATTAATATAAATGGAAAATAAAACAGAAGCAGAAATTATTAGAAAACAACTATCATAATTGATAACTATTCAATTATCGAATATAACTTTCCTTCAATCATTATTTTATTTTCAACTGTCAACTGATTTAAATCAACAGTCTTAACCTGTCAGATGCCAGAAATACCCAAACAAAATGTTTCTTGTGCTTATTAGAAGCAAACTGGGAAGAGAAAGTGTACCATAAAAGTAATTCTTTCGAAAACGTTTTACATGATTATGATACTGGATGTAAAACAAAAGCAGTTTGAGATACCACTAAATTTCAGTTACCATAGCAATTTTCATGTTATATCCAAGTATTGGGAGTTTCTCCCCTATTTAATTTGTTGTTGCTATGGATGACTAGCTCTGCACTAACAATAGAACTATAGTAACTTTGAACTATAGAACAAAATCAAAGGTTACTATAACATTCATTATTCAAAAGATTCTTTAATTAAATAACATTAAAAATATGGTTGGTTTATTCATTTCCAATTAGATTTGTTAAATATTGCACAATGTCATAATAAACTTATGGTTTGTTTCTCTCCTTAGTTTATAACTTCATTTAGCTGATAAATGTTCCCTATAGGTGTTATTAATGTTGTCTCTATAATGATAACTGTGCACCTCTATTGACCTTATTAAATATAAATGATGTAAGAAGATAAAACATTAATTTCTATATAAATAATCCCACATCTTTTCTTTTTATAATAAAATTTGATTAGATTTAAACAAGCAAAGTAAACAGTGTCAGCTTAAATTAATATATTAGAAAGCATAAATGCAGATTATCAACATATAAGGTGAATAAACTTAAAAATATTTTAGTTAGTAATTGGGTTTGTTACATCATCAAACTATAATAAAAACAAATAAATAACTTTTTTGAATTCACTTACCTGGCAAGAATATCTTGTTGTGTTAATTTTGATTCATCATTTTTGTTGAGCCTAAGAAGAAAATAATTACAGCATAAAATTTAGAATTTAAGATTAAAACATACTAACAATGACTTGTTGCTTTATAAGTCATCGGCTTGTTACATTATATTTATTATTTCTCTCATTTACTTAATGAATTTATTTTATACAGTCGTAGACATCAATAAATAAAGTTAAAAAAATGAACAGAATAACGTAAATTATAAAACTAATACATTCAACTCAGGTAGGGTAAACATTTATAATTATTATATTTTTTAATGAACATAGAATTTTTAGGGTAAAATACTTTCAAAATATTAAGCAAAATGGCTGCATATCAAATCATTGAAGTGCTAAAAATTAAGTATGTAGCTACACTTTTGAGTACTTAAATAAGAGGTATAAGATGTTGCATAATTTCTTAAGTAAAGAAATATTGGAGGAAGATATAATAGTAGTTTGTTAAAGAGTGATTCAAAATTTCAAAAATAAAGGAAGTGTATGACTTTCTTTTACAAATCCATCCACCAGTAATTACAACATTAATTATTAAAAAAAAACAAAAAAAACGTATCAAACAATGAAAAAATAAAATAAATATACACATATAAACACTATTCACATATTTGCAAGAGACAGATTATATAGGAATGGGAATTGAATTCCAGAAGGAGATTGCATGAATGATTAAAGATTTATCAAAGAAAGCAGTTCTATGGGGGGGGGGGGCATACAGGCTGGAAGGCCCTGTATTCAGAAAGTGGATGGAGGAATGCAGAGTAAGTAGATAAAAAATATAGGATTTTTTTTTTAGTTTTTAATGACTAATCGAAAAGTACTGGGGAAGTATTGCTGTTAGAAATCAGGAAAAGGCCAATCTAGCTCATAATATCGACAAGAAATGTGTTCGCATGGGGAGTCAGAAGATAATTTTTTAAGAATCAATTCTTTAGTCTCTTCAATCTCATATTGAGCTCACCAGACAGCCCTCCCATATACCAATGAGAGGAAACTAAAACTTGACAAGAAATGAACTACAAAATTTATAGAGCTGCTTCCAGATTAAGACGCACTTTATAGAAATTTAGGTAACATGGATGTTTAAGAAAAAGTATTAATAGTTTTGGAACGGAATTGGATATATAGGCCTTGATAGCTAAGCATATGTGGTCCCATTCCTACTTAGGCATTAATATTTATTTTATGGTTATCTCACGAATCTTGAGATTCCCACTCTGGGATGATTTGCTAGCATTAGCTATCATTAGGCATCAGATATTAATAAAAAATAAACCTATATAGTACATATTTGTCATTGATAAAAAAAGAAATTTTATTTTAGGAACCTTCATGTTTGATATGCAGAGATTATTTTTATAATACTTTAAAAATAATATAGATTTTTAAACATTAATGAATTGTATTAAACAAGGTAATTAAATTAAATGAAAAAAAGAATATTTGTTACATTAACTTCATAAGACAAATCTCTTTTAAAGACTAAGAAATAGTGTTTCTATAGTACAATACCTGTCTATTTCATCTTCTTTATTATTCTCTTCCTCCTTGCCTTCTGTTCCATGATCAATAATAGTTATTGGCTCTTGTTTGAACACAGACTAATCAAATTAAATAAATATAATTAGAATCATAGATCAACACAAATTAATATTTGCCCATCAATGATATAATTCTCACCTTACTATTAATTTTTTGGATTTGATTTTCATATTGGTTTTTAAGAGTTTCAAACTCAGTCTGCACTTGAATTTTTGACATGTGCATCTCTGTAAACTGAGATCGTAGTGCAGCTAACTCCCTCTCATACTCTTGCCGCACTTTGTCCCTTTCTTGTTGTAACAGCACCTCATCTACTATTAAATGATAGTTTATTGCTATAATTGTTCTAAGGTCTAATAAATACTTTATAGTATAACATGAATATAATTAACTACAGTAAATAATAGGATGAAATGATTTTTATAGCTTCCAAAATAAAAATAAAAATAGCATTTAGGTATAGATTATAGAATTGTTAATTATTATAGTTTGATCCAATTAATGAAACCAATTAGTACCTTTCCAGTTATGAAAAAGCAAAAGAATATTAAATTGGTTTCAATTATAAATCTTTATTTTAAATTGATTTCAGGTTATTCAAAAAGTAATGGTTGAAGAAAAGTAGTTCCAATTGTTTACATATTTTCAAAATGTAATGAAAAAGTTTCATATTTTATCCATTAAGTTGAATATTTGTAATTTTAAGTTAAAATAATTGTATTTTTTTAATTTTCAAAATGGTTAATTCAGTTATATTGAATCGTCGTCATTTGTTAAAAACAATAGCTATAAAACATATGTGACATCATAGTGATGTACTACTGAAGTCAGTCTGGATTTAGATTACAATAAGATTGCATCTGGAACTAACCGCTTATATCTAAACGATCCGGATCCAGATCTCAATGAAATTGCACGTGGTCAATCAGCCGCTTATATTAAGAATGGATATTAATAGTGGGAAAAAAAGCGCTCAGTTATGAGTATCGATGGTGAGTTGAGGTGATCAAACACCGGACTTTGATGCAAGTTGTACTGTATTGGTGGAAAATAGGATACTGACAAAATAAAAAATTCATCAGATTGGACTGAAAGGACGTCTTTACTTCTTCAAAGTATCAAGCAAGGTAACATTGGCTATATATTTGGACGATCGATAATGTTGCTACAAATTAATTGGTTCTAACTAAAATTGAAATTAAAAGTGAATGTTATTAACTTGTAAATTAAATCAGATCAAATTATTTTGTTTGTTAGTTATTTTTTTAAACTTACAAAAAAATTTTTATATCTCTGATGATTGTTCATTTTCTTGATTAATTTAATATTTTAAATAATTTTTTTTGTTTATTATTTTTTTCCCTTATTATTTTAAGGACGACGCATTGGGAACGGCTGGTAAGAGGTAGGTGGACAATGACAGTAAGTTCCTCTTCTCAACAAATATCACACATTCTACCTGATGCTAAAGCTTTTTATAATGGATTAAATTAAAATGACTAACCAACTGCTGTCATTTTAGGTGTTGTCAGCATTGACTTCAGTTTCTCAATTTCTTCTTGATACTTTCTTAACATAGCATCTTTTGGATCTTCATTTATCTGAGGCTTGTTACAGATATTTTTAGCTCTGTTGGCATAGCGAAGGGTAGACAATGTTTCATCGTAATTATTATCTGCTGGTGAAAGACATGCTAACATAAGTGTCTTGGTATTCCCTCCCAGTGAATCCTGAAAAAATAAAATAGATTTTCAAGTTTAGATAGTTGTATTATATTAAGTGAATCAACATTTATTCATCATTATTGATAGAAATATAATTCCAATCTTTAATACAATCAAGGATTATTAATAGGTGGGTAAATACCGAGAATTTTTTTAGTGTTGCTTATAGGATCTTATATGGATTAAAGTTCAATTGAACCTTCTGAGATTTTTACAGAAAGCAAATTTGATCATATTAAAATCACACATTGTCATAGACTTTTCAGTGTGATTTATTAAAAGAATTGCTGCTATATCATATTAAGGTTCTGGTCATATTATTGCCATCCCTATGGGTTTTTATTTAATAAATGGCATTCAAGAATAATTAGAAAATTTCAATAAAAATATATATTCATGAAGAAGATTGGACGTGCAGTCCTAGAACAAAACAAAAAGATGACAAAAAAGGCATTGTGTATTAAAAAATATTAGAAAAGAGCAATAAATAAAGAAAATTTAAATTAAAATAAAATTAAGTTAAATGAATGAATATTTTGTTAATATAAAGATAAAAAAAGAGTTATTTCAATTTTATTTAAAATTTAAATTGTCTTTATTGTTGTTCTTTTCTTACCTTTTTTAATACTAAGTGACTTTTTGTCATATCTTTTTGTTTGCTTTTCTTCTAGCACTGATGAAGGCTTGCAATGTAAGACAAAATGTCGGCACAAGACATTAAAATTTATATTTTAATTGTGTTCAATTTTATGACTGCAGACCATACTTATTCATAAATGCCTCAGTCAATCAATACCTCACCAAAATATATATTCTACTAGTAATATTGCTTTAAAACTTAAAATACCTGCAGAAGTCTCGTGAGCTTAGAATCTCTGTAAGGTATATGTTTTGCTTTTCCATCAACTAATGCAGATATTACATTTCCAAGAGCAGAAAGTGACAAATTAATTTTGCTTGCTTCCTTTAATCTATCCCCCATTGCACCTATAAACAAAAAAAAAAAATGAACACTTAGAAATTATTATTATTATTGTTTCCAAATATTATAAAATTTAAACTATCAATGTCAATAATTTGAACAAACTCTTTGTTCAGATTATAATTCCTTCATGGAAAAATAACAATTTTATACTTTTTCTTTAATTCTTACAATTCTAAGACAAGAATTATTTGTTCATTATTTGCATACAAAGACTCAAAATATCTAATCTATTAGGATTAAAACAAAACTTTAATATTTCAATTTACAATAAAAATAAAACATATAAGTTTTAACACATTAAAACAATCTAGAGATGTAGATTGTTGGGGTATGCAGTCATAGATACACAGCTATTAAAATTTCCCACCAAATTTACTTATAAATAATATTATATAAGTATTTAATTTATTAATTTATAAATTTAACCAGCAATTTTTATATTTACCAATTATATTGTTGTATTTACTCATTAACTATCACTATTTTTAATTTCTTTTCAATTTAAATTAATTCAATAGTCTATATGTATTGTTTTCATGCCCTTTAGATATTAACTCATTAACTTGTCCTCATTATCTCATTAACTTTGTATCTACTCATATTTATATTTACCAATTACATTGCAGTATTTACTTATTAACTTTTAATTAACTATTACTCATTTTAATTTCTTTTCATTTTAATCTTAATTCAATAGTCTTTATGTATTGTCTTCATGGTTTTTAGATATTGCCTTTATGTTATTGTCTTTAATCTTATACATTTATTCTTTTCATACCTTTGTTTTTTATGCTCTCTACAATATAGTCATACCTTTTTGCTTGTTTTCTTTTTCTTCTAGCTGTGATGAAGGCTTGCAATGCAAGTCGAAACGTCGGCATTATAAATTAAAATATTATTTTTAATCGCTGCGTATCTAGGACTGCATACCCCAACAATCAACAACTCTAAATACTTCTCATTTAACTAATACCTTATCAATTAAAACAATCTAGATATAGTTCAGAATAACCTGTTTTAGTCTGCCTCTCACTTCCTGCCAAATCAACCAAACTCAATTTCCCTTTTCTTAGCAATCCATCAATGTCACCAGATCCAGTTGTCATCATTTCAATGCTGATACTAAATATTGAGTGGCTCCTTGAAGAATCTGCATTCATTAGAGTAGCACCTGTTGATCGGTTGGCCCATCCCTTGCTCATTAAATTTTCACAATCTGCTACAGACCCGGCTGCATGCCAAGTCAAATCTGAAAATTTTTAACCTATGTTTGATCGATACTTGTATATAATTTGCAACTTTGTTTAATCTAAGTTAAACATTAAATATTAACAATTTGTAGATTTTCACGCTGGTAATATTTGATGAATTTTCCTTGATTATAAATATAACTCTGAATTAATAATCTTTCAATCATGTTAGTATTATGTAATTTTTGTTTTAATTGTTGTTACCAACCTTCCAGGGTTTATTTACATTGTATTATTCTCCTAGAGGAGAAAAAACAACAACAAATGAAAACATTAATTAACTCTTATATTCTTTATATTTCTTTTCAGACAATTCATCTTATTTCTTTTGAGATATTTTGGAGTTTCACTGGAAATGAAATGGAAACATGTTGGGAGACTAGTGAATTCGAGTGGGTATGGTGCTTACCATAGAAGGATAGGCATCTGTTTTGGGGCAATTCAACAATAAATGGGGCATAAAGTTCATATAGATAAGTTTATTAGTGATATAATAAGGAGCATTGAGGAATTTGGATTGTATACTAACAGAATTTGTAGGTTTGGTGGAGCCATATTCTATAACAGGTGATAGAATTATGTGTTCATAAAAAAAAAAAAAAAAAAAAAAAAAAAATGGACAAAATATATTAAAAGATTCAATATTTGCCTGTTGTTGAAAACACTAAATAAACTTTTGTTGAGGAAAATTCAAGGACAGCCATTCGAGTTCTATTGGAAAATCTTTTCTTAGGTTATTGAACCATTCTGACTACTTCACACAAATTTATAAAGTGAAAATGCAATTGAAATGGACTCGTAATGTATTTAATGGTCTATAAAAACAAAATATTGCTATGAAGTGACAATATTCTAAAAAAATATTCAAAATTAACTTTTCAAGTATATTGCCTCATTCACCAAGTGTTTTATTATTTACAATTTCCTGATAATTAAACCACTATGAATAACATGTAATGATTCGCCTTAGCATAAACTGTATATTGTAATAAGGAAATTAATTATAGGGTTGTTTTTGTTTTTTTATTTTGTGAATTTACTTTTTTTACCTCCCAGAATTCCAGAGGTTTTGATCTTTAATCTTTAAAAGTAGATAAGACTTTTAAAGATTATTCAGAATATTTTTCATGAATGTATTGTTTTGCTATCTAAAGAAGATGGTTGGAAGGTGGGAATGTCCTCTTGAGCAAAGAGAAGTGTCTAATGCCAGATTCTTAGGAACGCTTGAGTGCCATCCAGGAATAATTCTGTTTCACGGAATGCTTGCAATAATACCACCATCACTTTAATTGGTCTATGGTTGAATATTGTTTTCGTCATTCAAATTTATTGTCAGGTATTATGGATTTGTTATGCAAACAAATACTGTTCAGATTAGTTTCTCAACGTCTTTAGATCAAATTGTAAATAGGCTGATAGGTCTGAATGATGAAGTGGTGTCTATTAGTCTTGTAGATCATTATTAAACTTGCTATATTATAACATTATGTTTACTTTAGAAAATCATTGAAATAACCTGAACAGCAACTCTGAAAAGGCATTAATCAATAATTTTGTGTTAAGTTCTCAGTGTGAAACAAGTATTCTGAATAATTACCAGGCCAAAATTATAAATGCATAAATTTAAATCTGAACCTACAACAAAAACTGTTTTATGGAATATAAAACTAGTTATTTTTTATTCATTATTAAAGGGATTTGAATTGCAGTTAATTGATTAAGTTGAAAATCTGTGAAAATTGTACTCATTCAAAAAGTTACCTTGAACATAAACTCCTCTATCAGCACTTTCTTTGAGATCTAGTTTCTTCTTTATATCCGGTCCCAATAGATCACGTATTTCCTCATTATATATTTCCAGATATGATGCTAATACAAGATATTTGACATCCGGTGTTACGGAAATGGCTTCAAAGATATGCTCGAAAGATCGAGGTATTATTCCTCTTTGAGTCGGTGGTTCCGGTATTCCTTGCATTGAAAAACTTTTACCGCATCCGGTTTGCCCATACGCGAAAACAGTGCCATTGTACCCTTCAAGTACCCCCTGAAAAGCATTTTCTTATAGATAGGTTGCACTATTGTGATAATTATAAATTGTGATAAGAGAACAATACTGTACCTCAATAAGTGGATAAACACTTTCATTATAAATCTGCTCAGTTGTTGAGTTCATGCAGTAGACGCCATCAAAAGAAAATGTTTTTGGAGGGGCGGAGCTATCATCCGGGTTCATGATGGAGCACGATCCTCCTCCTGAGTCTAGTACAACCACACTCTAGAAAAACAAAAGACAATGTCCAATGATATATTTTACTAAACAATTTTAGTTCTGCTTTTCGTAATTTAAATGCAACTCCAAAATATTAATCGTTTGACTATTATATGAGGAATTATATTGGGCTGGTGAAAAAATAATGCAGGATTTGAATATTTATTTTGTTTAGACAAATGCTTGTCAAGTAAATAAAGATAATCCTCCAGTCTAGTTAATAGATTATAATCAATGGTTATTAATGTTGTTTTTCCTCAAACATTATTTTAGTTAGTGCTAATTTTTTTATTATTAAGGACATCTGAAATTCACCATATCAAAACAAGATTTTCATTACATTTATTTAAACAAGTTCAAACCTGGTCGAAGTGCGAACCAATCGCGCGTACCATCAATATTGTTTGGGATGAAGGAATCATCAGTGAATGTGAAAACACTTCAAAAGTACAAACAACAGATTTTCAATTATACAGGGTGAGTATCTCTTAGAAAAAAAAAAAAAAAAAAAAAAAAAAAAAAAAAAAAAAAAAAAAAAAAATTGGCTGAAACTAGATCAAAAATGTATCAAAATGCCGCAGACCTCACCTTTCTATTCCAATCCGTTGCAGATATTCGATAAATCAAAGACTCTTTGAGGAAACCACGTTTTTTTCATTAAAGCTGTAATATCCCCATTTTGTTTAAATATTTTTCAAATTTTGACCACATTTTCGAATTTAGCATTAAATTTCCTATAATAGCTGAGTTCCTGTAACCTTGAATTTTACAAACTTGGTATCTAAAGAACAGCTTGATCTTCACCTTATTTGGGGAAGTCACAATGTCTTATATTACTTTTACGCTCACCGTTTTTCGAAAAAAAAACTATCCACAACAAGTCAAATCTCACAAAATTTAATCATTTAATTCCAATGAAGAGTTTATTATGTTTTTAAAATGCACATAGAGATTGTCATAATGTTTTATTTATTCAAGTAACTGATTTGTATGCCAAATGAGAACACCATGTTTTTTCGGTTTCAAAAGTGAATTTCTCCATGAAATTGAAACGAAATCATTACATTTAACATATCATTCGGAAGCTGATGACATTTTGTGAGATTCGACTTGTGGATAGTTTTTTTTCGAAAAATTATTTTTACTGTTCTACATTTTAGATTTATTTATGCCCAGATAATATTTTTTTCATAATTAAGGATTAGAATTTTTGAGATCCATTATTTTAAATTTTATATTTGACTTTTGAAGTTGGCAACGTCTCTAGCAAGAAACCTTAATTTAACCTCTTTTTTACTATCTCGCTAATAAGAAATGATAATGTTTAAACTGGCCAATGGTATTATTCCACTTACATCAAGTATAGGAATTGTATCAAACGTATGTATATAGAATCTTTCAACTAATTGAATTGTCTTTATTTCACACCTTCAAACAAAAACAAATCCAGAAACAGTTGATTTATTATAATTTCTCATGTCACATGAAATTCCTCAACCTCTCCTTTCGTTTATTATTATGCCAACTTGATTTTTTATCTTTCTAAGTTACCCTTCTCCTTTTCATATATTTTTTTTATTCATTAATTTATTTTAAATAAAACCTTTGAATACCTGTTTATATTTTTTTAAAAAATCCGTTACTAAGAAATGTATTATTCAATTGGTTCACTTAGTCAAAAATTGTATCATTTAACAAGATCTTGATACCTTTTCATATTATTTATGTAATTAACACTTTTCATTTTCTTTCAATTAATTTTGTAATTAAGGCTGTCGATGTTTTTTTTTTTAAATTAATTTACTTTATTTGTTAATTATTGTATAATTTTGGTCACATCCAGTTTTTTTGTTTTTTTAGCCTGAAGAACTGCAAAGTAGGATGAAACGTAAACACTGCTTATATAAAGTTTTTTTCAAACATGTATGTGTAGTTTATAAGCCTGACTGCATCCCTGACCATATTCTTATACTAAAAACAAATGTAACAAGAATAAATATTTCTTCTCTTTTCTACATCTCTTTAATGTCTCCATATACGTACGAGTCACCATTTTCCCTACTGTGCTAAAGTAATACTCTCAATGCTTACTCTCTGAAGAATATAAAGAGTTCCACAAAGATTTTGAAGGATAGAAAGAAAAATTCTTTACAGTAATTTAACCGACGAGTGTTGAAACATCCGGTGTAAATCCGGATTTTCAATTTTTTTACGAGGGAGAAAAAAGTAGATATCCTCCAAAATTTCAATTAATTAGACAATTTTTTTTTTTTTTTGGAAAGACACCCCATATCTTTTAAAACTACTGATCTGACTAACGTAATTTCTTCACTCAACACGCCTTCCTAAGCTAGTTTTGATCGACAACAAATTTTTGCATTTTTTTTTTTTTTTTACATATGCTGTTTCTGCACTTACCGATTCAATTGTAAGGTGTATATTTTTGAAAATGCGCCAGCGATGATTCATGGACCTAAATTTATTTTTGAAAAATTAAGCTAAACAGAAAAGTAAAATGTTTATTCTAATAATCACAAATGCCATTTTGAAAAAAAAAAACTCTAAAATTTGTTTAAATAAATGACGATCGGGAGAAATATATTACCTTGCGACCCCAGCGACCCTCGGCGAGAACGTTAATTATTTATCGGGTCATTCACTGACTATTATTGATTTAGCAACATCCGCTCGTTATCTCCGATCATTTATTCTTCGTAAAAGGGACGGGGGACTGATTGAATAAATTATTCACTAATAGATTGAAACATTACACAAACTTTTTATTTTGTAATGACGTCATTATCTAAAATTGGAAACTACCTAAAAATCAATTCACTGAAAAAATAAAATCTAAAATGTCTTAGAGAAGATTATAAGTGACAACTTACAAAGTAGACGATAATTATTCCACTAAGATTGTATTGCTTTTAATTCAATCTGTTCGATTAGTAAATGTAAATAAGACGTCATGAAAACATGTAGCGAATTTAGGAAAAAGTCATTAGCAACAACTGAACGAGGCAGATCTATCAAATAATAATTAATAAAAATTATAGTTTAAAAAACTAAAAAAACACGCTTTAATAGCAAACCAAATCAAACCTATCTTAGACTTAATATAATGATCTACGTTTTTTGATTGGATTAGCCATTTTTGTGTCATAGACTCTTAAACATGACAAAAACTAACTTTTTGAGAAACTTGGAGAAATTCGTCGGTTTTGACAATCCATTGCGGCTAAACGCCTAAATCAAATTCAGCTTAACAGATGTCTTTCGACGCACAATTTTATAAACTTTAATTTTGTAAATAATACATTTTTTAAATTAAAGCATTTTTGTATATCTGTACCTTGGAGGTACAGAACACTATGTCACATTTACAAGAGAGCAGTTTGAATCTTTATCATTTTTAAAAGATTTCGTTTCCTGAACTGTTCATTGTATTAATATATACGATATGAATCACTCAGGCTAAAATAGGTTTGTAACCCGTCCTTCCTGCCCTAATTGGAGTACATTAGAATGTTATCCCCCCCCCTACCACAAAAAAAAAAAAAAAAAAAAAAAAAAATGTAAAACATTTTTATGTAACTTACCTTACAATTAATTGGTCTAGGAAATAGAATTCTATACCTCTCTATAAAGTGAACAAAGGTGAATACGAATACGTAATAATGTTTTTATGGTAAAAAATGGACATAGTGTTCTATACCTCCGAGGTACTGTTATGTTTTTTGAAACAATCTGATTTTTTGCAAAAATTGCCCCCCAAGACTTTTTTCCCTTATCAAATGTAGTCACATTTTTGATCTTTTATTCTCAGGACCCATCTGGACCATACTGAATCATAAACCTACTTCTCCACCTTTTGCAAGGCAGAGCCCCTTTTTGGGGTATTTCGATTGAACTAACATTGAAGTGGAGATTTCATCAACGATTTCTAACGGCCTTAACAATTGCTGCGTTCATCTGATTACAATAGTAATGGCATCCCTAGAATCAGCATACATTCTGCTTTTTATCCATGTATATAACATTGGGATTTCCCCAGATTTTAGTGGGCAAAAACTGATGTGAATGAAAAAATTCCGAGGTCAGCTACAACTTGAGATATCTCAACAATGGAAAATCCTGCGACCTCCGGATTTGAGCTAAACTATGCAGTTTTTCGGCTTCTAGATGTCCTTTGGTTTTAATCGGTGGCGAAATGTGTGAGATAGCACAAATTATTTACATTGTTTCAGAAATTGACAGCATCTTTTTAAAGGTAAAAAAAAATTTATTTTTATTTCGACAAAATTTAGTTTCTACATGTTTTTTGAGATGAGGAATCTGAAAATAACATCGGTTTTTAGCATAAAAATTGTCCTCACCCTCTGACCTCGGATCTTTTCATTCACATCAGTTTTTGTCCACTAAAATCTGGAGTAATATCAATCTTATATATGTACATGGATAAAAAGCAGAATGTATGCTAATTCTAGTGATGCTATTAATATTGTAATCGGTTGGACGCACCAGTTGTAAGGGCCGTTAGAAATCGTTGATGAAATCTCAACTTTTAACCTCCTCGAAAAGGGTAAAAAATCAATATTTTTTGATTTTGATAAAATTACACTTGTAAGGGTTTTATAATGCGTTAAATCGAGATTTGAGGTCAGTTGTTAATGAAAAAAAATTTCCACTAATTTAAAGTGGATTTTTCTTGGAGTTTTGTCATTTTTTTAGAGTTTTTGAGCACCCTAAAGCCGGGTGGTGTCTTGAGCATAACGGGAGTATTTTTATATCAAATAGCATACATAACTGCAATTAAACGTGAAAGAATCATTTCTCTATCTTAACTGAGAGCTGAAAAAAAAATAAAACGTGATTTTCATATTTAATTTTTTTTTTCTCGGCTCCTAATGCCCATTGGCGGCTATAACTCTAGTTTTGCACTATTATAGGTCCCTACTACCCCACACAAATCGGCATTCAAATCTGTGTTACAACTCCAAACGTCCCCTTGTAAGTAAAAATATTAAAACAAAGTTGTGCAATTATTGTATTGCCATTGGTCCTTGACACATGTGCAAATTTTCAAGATAATCAGATAGCTGGAAATCGGTGAAACTTACGATGCAATATTCCGTTACATACAGGTGAAGTTAATAAAAGCGTATTAAAAAAAAAAAAAAAATTAAATTTCTGACTGGGTGAATCTATAACCTACTGCTTTTCTTAATTCACATTTTAGAAATAAAGTGATCAAATTACTTCAATTAGCAATTAAATTAAGTTAAAAAAAATATTCATTATTCGCAATTAACAAATTTGAAAGAAAGTAGATATTTCAAACGTGACTTTCTTCATTCAAAGCAATATAGCTCCTAAACGGTAGATCCTGGTGACAAATATAATATGACAAAAAATATTTATCATTAAATTTCTGATAAGGAAACTAATGGTAAGTTTTTGATCCAAGCAATATTAACAGAGCTAAAGCGTGCCAAAAAAACTCCAACACTTAACACCTTGACTGCCAACTACAACTGGTAGATTGCGTTCTTTTATATGACGAGTTATCGCGTCCTGTGTTTACTGGCCATTTTTGTGCAGCTGCGAAATATATCAGTGCTAATATCGATAAGTGGCTTCTGGGAAATATATGATTCAGCTGTAGAGAAGCGAAAGGTCGAAGCGTGTTTGCCTGCGAATTAACTCATAGTATGCTTCCGCGAAGAGATTTCTGTTACAGATACGAGATAATTCGTAAGATCTTTTTTTTTCTAAAAAAAAAAAAAACAACAACTCATTTTTTATCCTTTTTGATGATAACTATGCACTAGAATTATAGTTTTTAATAATATAATGTGATTAAATCAAATTGTCATTTTAGGCCAGATTTCTAAAAATTACCTGTCACTCAACGTGTTAAAAATGTCGGCAAAACGTGAGTTTTTTCATTCTAAACAACAAAGAACCAAAACGGTAGGTCCTAATGACAAATGTTATATAACAAAACATTTCTGATCTGGAATCTGTCGTCAAAGATTTGATCCAAGCAACAACAACAGCGCTAGAGCGTGTCAAAACATTACATATTTGGATGTGAATAGCTCCTAAACAGTAGCTATAGCTCCTTAATCCGTTCCAATCAGGTTTCCGTTCCGGTTATTCCACTCAGTCAGCTTTGTTAAAAATCACACAGGACCTTTATTCCTCTATGGACCAACAACAAATTACGATCCTTGTCTTGTTTGATTTTTCAAAAGCTTTTGATTGTGTTGACCATTCAATTCTCCTATCTAAACTTCAAAAGCTCTCTCTATCCAATAGTGCCCTAAATTGGTTCTACTCCTTCTTATCTCATCGTTCCCAGACAGTCATCATACCCAAAAATCGTCTCTCATCTTCCCTACCTTTAACCCAAGGTTCAACAAGGATCCTCCCTGTCACCAATCCTATTTTCTATCTATATCAATGATTCATCCAGTATTATCCACTATTCTAATTATCACCTATATACAGATCACCTTCAAATCTATCCATCTTTCCATCCTTCAGATAAGCTCGAGGCATCTCGTAAACTTCAGGAAGACATTGATAACATCAACCGCTGTGCAGTGAAGAATAAGCTATATCTGAATCCAAAGAAAACTAAGGTTATCCTCATCGGTTCAAAACCCATCCTCAACACCCTTCCTTACTATCAATTGCTTAATGCAATAACCTTCCTATTCAGTTCCAAAACTCAATAAAAACTTTAGGAGTTACCTTTGATCATCACCTATCCTGGAATAACCATATCGCCCAAATTTCCAAAAAATCCATCATAATCCTTAAACAACTGTATAGATCTCGAGATTCCTTTTCCCAGAGTACCCGTCAACTTCTAGTGTCCTCTCTTGTTTTCCCTTGCTTTGATTACGATTGCTTGGTTTATGGGGGACTGTCTGGGGATCTCGAGATGGAGCTGGGGAGACTGATGAACTGTTTCATTAGATTTATCTTAGGGATTCCCTAGCGGTCACACGTTACCTGCCGATATTCTGAGCTTGGGTGGCTCTTTCCTAAATTCCGACGGCAATACTTTCTGGGTAATTTCCTATCCCAATCTCTAAAAACCAAAAAACCTTCCTATATTCTTGACCTATTAACTCTGCGTTCCTCTATCCACCTCCTAAACACTAGATCCCAACCTTTTAACCTGTATACCCCCTCACATAAAACCGCTTCCTTTGACAAATCCTTCATCATTCGTAGTACCTCCTTCTGGAATTTCCTACCCACTTCTATTCGTAAAGCAGCTTCCACAACTTCATTAAATAATTTATTCCTGTACCTTTTAGACAATCAATCTTCCGAAAATTTGTCAATAATCAAATGAATACTTAGGATTACTTTTTTTTTTTCTTTCTTTCTTTTATATGTTCATATATATACGATTGTATTTTATGTAATAATTATTATTACATATATATTTATTTATTTTTATTTTTTTTAATTTAATTTAATTTTTTTTCCTGTAAAAAATGTATGCTGTAATTACTGAAGCACCTAATTTGTAAATAATAGGCCAGACAATTGTACTTGTAACTGTGCATTATTTTTATTCTTAGAGGACAGTAAGTCCCAGAATTAAGTTTATTTTTTCATTTCATTTCAAATGTTAATATAACAAAATATATCCTCCAATAAATTTCTGATAGGCCAAATTTTCGATACGAACAACACCAACCGAACTGGAGCCTGTCAAAATGTTACATTTTGAGTGTGAACAAAACTTTACTCCAAAAATGTATGTATGGGTTGTCGGTGAAACTTGAGAGAAGGTTAAAAAAACTAATAAATTGTTTCATCAGTTTTATTTTCCACATGATTCTCAAACATCACACTTGTATGCCGATATAAAATGGCTTTATTACTTCCTAGCTTCCTTCCTCTATCAAACCATTAATTCTCACAATCCCTCCTACATCTATAACATCTTCCAGTTCAGATCCTCGGTCTCCTCCCGCACTACAAAACCTCGCCCCTCAGACCTGTATACTTCTCCCCATAAGCGTACATCATTTGACCATTCCTTTTTTTTCCGTCCAACTTCCTAATGAAATTCAACACCCCATATCATCCGTATTGTTCCACTCTGTCCACATTTAACTCTGATTCTCGCAAGGTATCATGTGTGATACCTAATATTAATTGATTCTGGTAAGACCCAGTGGTTTCTGGTAACCAGTGGGTTCTGGTAAGACCCAGGGACAACAACATGACCCCAATAAACTGATCTAACGAACCACCTTATCAGAACCCACTTAAATCGATTAATATTAGGTATCACACATGATACCGTGCGAGAATAAGGGTTCAATACCTTCTCTTTCTATATCCCCTTTCTCTCCAGAATGACACTAATTAGCAAAACTTCATTGGAATATTTTATTAATTCTGTTATATTAGTTCATGCAGTAGATATACATACTTTTTTCTTTCTATAATTATTGTATTTTTATAATTTGTTTTTGTTTGTTAACTTGTAAATAGTGACTCAGATTGTTAATGTCTCATATATATTTTTTTGTTAGTGACCAGACTCATTGTATTTTATTTTTATGTTCTTTGTATTATTCTTAGGGGACATAGTTCCAAAATAAAGTTTAGTTTCTAATTTTTCTATTCAGCTAAATCCCCTTACACATATACGAATAATTCCTGTCTTAAAAACTGTGATTTTTTTTTTTCTTTTTTTTTAAGGCCTCCTAGGACTTAAGTATGCTTCATTATTTGTAACATTAACTGATTCTTTAAGAATTTTATATATTCGTAAATATTTGAAATCAGAAATACTTTGAAAATGTATACCTATTTAATGATAGATTTGATAAAAGATGGAGGGGAGGTCGGTCATCCTTGTTTTATTTATGTTGTGCTCCACTGAAATTTATTAAAATATATTGCCTAAGAAAAATATCTATGTTGTTTAACATGTTTTTCTAAAAATTCTGTGGGACTTTTTCATGAAATATTTTAATGAAGTCTGTATGTGTGGTCTTGTGCTGAAGGTCCGCAAATCCGTCAGTCCGCGAACTCAATTTCTCCCTGACTGGAAAAAGCAGTAGATTATAGATAGACATGTCCTTTGTTTTTAGCATGGAATGATTTTCACGGATTTTTATAAATATGTTTAAACTTTTTTTCGTTTATATTTATTCTACTCAAAATATATTTATCTCGCTTAGTTAACCGGACAGAATTTATGATTATTATAAAATTTAAAAATAAATTAACTGTTGTCGTCTCAGATATCTTATAATTAAAATAAAAAATTCTAACAGGTAAATGCAATAAAGTTATAAAATATGAAAACTAGAAGACTGAGTCGGCTGGTTGCTACAACAAAAGAGTTCAGGGGTTCTGACATTGACCCATCTACAAACTGCTCTACATAAAATCAATATAACCCTACATTTATTAATATTTTTATTTCCGTAGCTGTGAATGGGCTCTTATTTTAAAAATAGCTTTTCTTTTTAAGAGCTATAAGTACTTCACAGAAAATATAATAAAATACGAATTGATAGAGTTCACATTTTCTGTGTATGCATATAAAAACTATGTTTTTGTGGTTAGCTGGATATGCAATATTAATTTTTGAATTAAACCCTGCCAATTAATTAGCCTATCAGTAATTACACACTTAGTTTATATTTGATGGCACAACGAGCTGTGGGGCAAATTATACGTTATATGTTACAGATATCAAATGGACGGCATTTAGCAGAAGGGAACCAATCTACAAAATATTCAAAAATGAGTTAGAGGTGGTTTTGTATAGGATTAGTGCTTACTATTTTCAACAGAAAAGAACCATCTCTTGGTTCAGGTATTTTAATGGAAAAATCGAAGTCGGCAAAACTATTTGAAATAGAATACGACTTTTCTATTTCAAGAAAAAGAACAAAACTATTTAAGGTTTTCATTCCCTTATGTTAAAGCCATCCAAATTATACAGTGTCTAAATTTTTAAGCCAAAAAGGCAAAAAAAAAAAGTCATGTTTGTTGTGTTGTATATTTTTTTAAGGGTGCTAAATCCAAATTTCAGCTTTATTACATCGTTAAAATTAATTGTACCAAAAACAAATCCAAAAACGCTATATATATATACTAGCATCCCTGTCGCGGCTTCGCCCGCCCTCCATAAGTAAAGCTAATTTCAACTAAAAATTAATATTTTATTTGTTTATCGATAAGATTCTTGTATTTTAGCATGTGGTTCAGCATTATTTCTTCAATGATTTTTTCACGCATAGCAGTAATTATTAATCTAGTTATGATCGCACTGATTAGGCAGTTGGAGATTGCGTAAAAGCACCATTAGACATAAAATTTTTAATTTTAATGTATGAATTGGTAATCAAGTTGGATAAAGACTAAGAAACTTTTGCGGAAAATAAACTGCATTATCAGTGCTTACGACAGAAGGCCCGTGGATCATATTTTTACACACAATATAAAAAAGTAAAGGATCGACATTTTGATTTAGTAATAATTTGTATTCGGCAGAAATAACTTTATTGATTTCATCTGGTTGGATGTTGATTTCGAACTTTAAAAGTATATGACAGTGTGGCAAACCTCAGTCCTGCCTCTCAACATTGTACATTTAAATTTTAGTTATTGTAAATTTTACCATTGCAAAACCTTCCTAGAATTATAAAAATTATTTATTTAGATGTCGGTACAGATAGGTTCAGTTTACCATTGTTAACTCTATTGTGGGATGGTGCAATACACAATCGTTCGATTTTCAAGCTTCACTGGGATCCACATATCGCACACCATATTTAAATCTTTTTTAATAATTTTCTTTATAGTTTAATATGTAAATTTTATCATCGATTTCAAGCTCTTTTGTAACCTCTCGCGTAGAACCTCTCCACCTATTGGTCAATTTTCAAACTTCACTGTTGTCCACATATTTTCTTTTTTTAATAAAAAATAAATGAAAAATCAGTAGATTTTAATATTGCTAAACCTTCTTGGAACTATGAAGATGATTTAGTTAATATTTAGCACAGATTGGTTCAGTAGTATTCGTGGTTAGTGATCACAAACGAAAAATGGCTTGTCCTTTTATATAATAGTATAAGTTATTATTATGGTAAACTTTCTAATTTTAAATCTTTCAAGAACTATGATGATGATGTAGTTAAAATTTGGTTCAGATAGGTTCATTAGTTTTACTAAAACGCTATTGTCGCTTGCCACATATTTATAGCTTTTTGGATAACAATTTAATTGAATTAAGTAACTTTACTATCAATTTCTAGCTATATTTAACACCGGATCATTGTAACCTATCTTAAATGGCGCTCGCTTTTAGCATATTTATCGCTTTTTAAACAGTTATTTAATAGAAAATATATAAATTTTATTATTGCTAAACCTTCCTTGAACTATGAAGATGATGTAGTTATATTTGGTACAGAATAGTTCTATAGTTTTCGCGGTTAGTGATCACGAACGGAAATGGCTTGTCATTTTATATATAACTTCATCATCCCCCGTCGAGGCTTCGCCGTCTCTCTTAAGTGAAGATCATTGATAATTTTAACTAATAATTGATTTTTTGTTTCTCGATAAACATCTTGTATTAAAGTGAACAATTGAAAATTATATTTTTGATGATATTTTCACGCATAGCAGCCATTATTAACTGGGTTAAATTTAGATTGATTAGGTGTTTGAAGATAACATAAAGCATAATTAGACATCCAATTTTCAATTTTAATATATGAGTTGGTAATTCAGATGGACAGAGACTATTACGAAACTGCATTATCAGTGCTCACAACTAAAGGTTCAAAGTTCATATTTTTACACACAATATTAAACAGCTGAGGATCGGCATTTTGATTTTTAATAATTTTCATTCGACAGAAATAATTTTATTGATTTGATCTGGTTGGATTTTAATTTCTAACCATAAAAGTATGTCATAGTGTGGCAAAACCCGTTTCTAACACTCAACATTGTACATTTAAATTTTTATTGTTGCTAAACCTAGAATTATGAACATGATGTAGTTAAACTTTGGTATATTTCACTCCATATACCTGTTTTTATAACAATTTAATTGAAAATAAGTAAATTTTATTATCAATGTTCACCTCTATGTAACACTGTACATTTTAACCTTTCATGTAGATTGCAATTGCCGCCATTTTTGAACTTCACTGTTATCCACTTATTATTCATTTTTCAATAAAGAATTAGTTGAAAATTATTAGATTTTACTATTGCTAAACCATCCTATAAAGATGATGTAGTCAAAATTTGGTAGAGATTGGTTCAGTAGTTTTTGGCGGTTAGTGAACACAAACGAAACATTGCTTGACCTTTTATATAATAGTATAACCTTATACCGCCATATGTTAGAATCGTATAGAGCTAACAGATAATTGTGACTTGCAGATAATATACAAATAATATTGCGACTATAAATTAAGATATAAGGTATCCTATCTTTTTTGTTGGATCAAACTGCACACGGTGTGCAAATTTGATTAAAATCGGTTCAGTAGTTTAGGTGTTAGCCGGCCCCTAGGCGGCGACACGTAATTTATATATATATATATATATACATACACACAACCAGTGAATCTGTTGTCAGAAAGAAAATGATTTGAAAGGCGTGAGGGGGAGCAGAACCCAGCCGCACCTTCAGTCTTTTTTTTAATTTTAATTTAGGAGGTCTCTCATCCAGCTCCTTTTTAGCCTTCTCTGGGTGTTGTCAAGAATATGTATTGTGGCCATGTCGTTTATAAGGTTATTATGATGTCCATGTAATTTTTCGTTGAATCGTTTGTAGTAGGTTCGTATTTGTTCGTTAACTGTAGGCATGCGTTGGTCAGTATGTAAAGTTATATTGCTTACGTTCCAGGGTGCTTTCGTGATTGTTTTGCCTGAAAGTTATGGAGTTTTTTAATATGTGTCTTTTTAGCTGTTCCGTATATCTGCGAAACGTATATCCAAATAGGTTTTAGTAAGTAAGGATAAGTATTCATTTTTGGTTTAAGTTGTAAAGTTGAACGTTTGGAGGAGAGTGAATATAGAAGTCTTAGTCTTCGGTTGAACCAGATGTCGTTCTTCGGCCAAATGTCAGACCAAGGTAGTGTACAGTCTTTGTTTGAGGAATCGGCGTGTTGTCAAGAAAAACTGGTGGGCATGTTTCACGTCGAAGAGTAAAAGTATTATGTTGCGATTTGTCGTAATTTATACGGACTTTCCAGATATTAAGCCAGTAATGTAATTTTGACAAGTAGTGTTGCAGAGTCTGTGAAGCTAGATTTTTCTCTCTTATTAAAATTGCTGGGTCATCTGCATATGTCGCTGTAAGAATGTCAGAGCTAATTGGAATGTAGTGTGTGTATATGATGCAGAGGACTGAAGGAAGCACTGAGCCTTGTGGTACTCCTGCCAACTTAATAGAAGAAAGCTGTATAAATTTTTTATATACAAAATAATATATAATTATATTTTTCAGTTTTTTACTTCTTTTTTTTTTACATAATAATTTTATTCACGACCGTGTGCATTTGTTTATTGCTAATGAATGTGAGCTTACATTAAAAATAACAGACATGGCAGGCATGAGGGAGTCAGCACCCAGTGGTACAATCTGTATGCGTGGTACTAAATTATTAGGGATTAGGCTAGGAGATCCCTCATCCACTTCCTTTCCAGCCTCCGTTGAGTTATGTCAGGAATTTGTACTGTTGCCATATTATGTACCTCTTTGTTAGAGTGTCCACGTGATTTGTCATAAAAATATTCGTAAAATTTAAGGAATTCCTAAGTTTGTGTTTAGTGTTTCGTTGGGAAGATCACAATCTCGCCACGGGGGATTTAGGATGGCGTTGGTTCCCGGGCATTTACCATTATCGAAGGTACGGTCCCATTGTCAATTCTAACTCCGTAGTAGACCAATTGACATAAGCCACTAAGGGATAACCCAAAGTAAAAACTTTTTATCACATTCTTTCCTGATGTCTTTAGTTTAATCAGCTGGTAATACCAGTACAACACTCATTTGGAAGGTCAATATTATTTTTCTAAGAACTTCCTGGTAACAGGATGCTAGTGACCGATGGACGCTTTTTTAGTCCTTTAGCCAGTAGTTAGGTACCTTGTCTGGGCCTGGTTTGGCCTTCCAATTTCCTCATCTTTCTAATGCGCTTGGATTACATCATTTTGTACTAATCGAAGCAGCTTTCCATTAAAGGAACATTGGACAACACTGTCGTCAACCATGTTTTTCGAGCCATTAAGCATCTTTTTTACAATATTCGGCTTTTTCCCCATAACCCCTCTCAAAAATCAACCACGATCCTTTACTTGGGTTAATGGCCTTTTTGTTTTTTCCTTTTCATTGGTTAACTTCTTGTAAAAATTTTCTTCCTCCATTGTGTTTGAAGGATGCGTTTTGTTTTCTTCTTTCAGCTTCCTCAGTATATTCTCTTATCCGATTGGCAATATTGCTAGCTTCTGCTTCTGCTTCATTGGTTTTCCATAAGGGAGCCAGCTCTTGGGTTTAATTTTGATTTTTTGTACATCACCTAGATGGAAAGACAATTATTTCATCAATTTTATAGTTTTAATGCTTGAGTGTAACGCTTTCTTCTCCGGACCTCGTAAAGTAATTTGATATTACAATCCAATTTTTTCTTCTAAAGGCCGCTACCTTAGTTAATCAGCCTTCTCGTCCATGGTGGCGTATCTTTATCTTTAATCCCGCTTCAAGATTTAAATTTCTCCTCGCTTAACGCGCTATAGGCCCCAGCTTTCAATCACCTGTTCTGGCTGCCACATATATCCCACACGGAAGAGAGACAGTTATCTGTCTTAGAAATTTAGATTTAAATGTTTGTATTTTCTTAATATTATATATATGTGCGTTTTTTGGTCGATCCGTAAATTTGGGATGCATGTCCAGATAGGTTACTTGTTCAAACTTATCTATACCTACTGTAAATGTTTAGATTCTTATTCTAAAGGTACTTTTGAGCGTCTTTGAAGTATGTTGTATTTACTTCCAAGTGAATACGCATCTTATTTTTTGTCTTGGATTTTTTTACTACGCTCCTTTTTTTTAAACTGGCCAAGTTACAATTTGAATTCGGGACCTCTCAAAAAAACAAAGATCATTTAAGAACATTATTGACCATTGGAATCAGTAAAATACTTATTTGTATGTTCAGAATACAATGAAACGTCAATTATTATTATTATTAAAATAAAAGTTCATGCACCTCCTGAGGATGAGCACGGAGAGAATAAAAGGATATCGTATGAGACGAGAGTAGAAGGTCAAGAAAGGGACACTTGGGTCAAGCTCTATAGAGGGAATTGCACAGCGGTTAGATTATATGATGATGATGATAAAAGTATTTCTTCAATGGCCTGTATAGATACGGGTAATGAAATAATCGAGAAATTCGTTCCACACCATTATTTTTATATTAGTTTTTATATATTAAAAAAATATTAAAGTAATACTCTTGGAAGACATTCATGTTTAGGGTTATTTCCACTAATGTACCGTTGTGCTACGTCCTGGCAGATTTAGCCCGAGGAAAAACTTTATAGGCACAGTGGTTCTAAAAGATTAAAGGGCTTTCTGATGGTGAATCTTCTTCATGTATTAAACTATTATGCTTTGTGATTTTTGCTTGGAATATTCCCAAATTTGGTAATACTTTATTATCTCAGCGTTAGATGTGAGGTCGATATATCGTCCCCACTACGTAAAACCAACGAATATGAAAAATCTTTTCTTTTTTTTTTATTTCATTCGTTCACCAATATATTCTACAAGGCCTTGTGGTAAAATTTAGAATTTGATCGGCAATTAGATGACTAAAATCTAAGTAGCGGCGGCTAGGGGTTCTTGATGAACGCAGCCGAAAACCAACCGCTTTTTTTGTGAAGCTGGTAGCTCAATATATGGTATTAATAATTTTCTTGACAACAATATCATGCCTTAACAATATCAAAGACAAATTTTAATACAGGCAATAATTTCTTTAATTTGAACAACTAAATAAATAAACAGTTATAAATTAATTATTAATAAAAAAGAGTTCACAAACCCTACGGTTACAATTTCTGACGGCAATCTGTAAAATAGCTATTCTGTGGTATAAAGGCTTGCACCCCGTGTCAATTAGACCACGTAAAGAAAGATCCTGGAAGTTCACACTGAGGCCCTGAGCACATGAGCAATGTTCTCTTCAACTATCATGGCAACAACAAAACGTGAATTGGCCATTCGTCATGGCGACTAGACTAACATATGACATATGTTTTAATTTATAACCGCTTAAGATAAAATTTATAAAATTCACACATTAAAAACAAATTGAATCTTTATAACTAATTTTAATATAAATGAGGTAAAAACAATTATAATGATCTTAATTTGGATCAAGGACTAAGTGACCTCATGTACATAAAAAAAACACTTGTTGGCCTCAACAATCTATAATGTAATTTTTACGAATTTCTAGCATTTTACCACAAAGTAGGCCTTGTAGAATACGGTAAACGGTAAACGAAAGAATTTTAAAAATCCATTTTTTGATTTGTTAGTTTTACATTTGGCGATGAAATACACTCCCACCCCACGGTATACCCCTTCTAAGATCGTCATTCTTTTCATACGTGTTTATGTTCCATTTTGCATGTATTATTAAAGACTCAATGTCTTCTATCCTCTATCTTTCCAGCCGTATGGATATTATCTTCAACCGCTTTAGGTAAAATTGTTAAGTATAATTATTGTACAAATATCATTTTCATATTAAATCAACAATGTTGAAGACCATTACGCAGGTATTATGGGAAAGCCTTAACTAAGAACTATAACCTTCGGATGATAATCTCCATTAATAAGAAGATTTCTATGAATCCAGTTTAATAGGACAGCATGACTTCGTAGAAACCTGAGGGTCAAATCTGAAAATATTATGAAGTAATGGAACCTATACACATTAGTTCGTGTTAAACATTTGTAATAATTTGATTTCATTAAGTCTGTTTATTGTTTGTTTGTTCATTTGGGCTTAACTTCCTTGTGTACTACAACTATGGCAGGAAGGATGGGTTATCCTACAAACTAATCTAGCCGCAGTGAAATAGTTAAGGTTTTATTCCGTGGGCCAGCCGCGAAATAAATTTCAACCTTACCAGGCCAGATTCTAACCGGCATCGGAGAAGATTGTTAAATAGTCCAGTCAATATAAAAATGGGGAATCAGAGGAACAAAAATACTAGTTCCAATTTATTCAAGAATGTGTAGGGGATGGTCTCCTGAACAAGAGCGAATAAAGTCCCTCTAAATCCCGCTGCCACTGCGGGGAAGGGGGGCTTTAAATGTTCTATTTTCAAATTCTTCGCTTATAACTTGAAAACAGTGCGTTGCATTGAAAGTTTTTTTTTTTGACGATTACGTTTTCGACTTATAAGCGAAAAACTCAAAAATGAAACATTTAAAGCCCCCCTCCCCCCTTCAGCGACACCGAGATTTGGAGGTACTTTAGTTGTTCTTGTTCAGGAGACCGGACCATCCACTACACGGAAAAAAAATTAGAACTAGTAATTTGAGTTCCTCTGATTTTCATATTTTGACTGGAATAAAAGTCCTCGATACTTTAACACGCTCAGCCAACACACCATAATATTTTACACCTATTATTTATTATTGTATATTTATTAACGTAAACATTCACTCATATGTATCCTTTCCATTTCTTTGAGATTTTGTAAACTACAAAATACTTAATTTGGAAAATACATTTTTAAATTATCTAAATTTTTGAAATAATAGATTATAACAATAGCAGACTCTTATAAAATTATTTAAATAACCGTGCTAGACTAATTACGTTACAAAGATAATGAAGAAATATAATTACAGGAGCATTATTTTTAGTGACTTCTTTAAGATATCCTCTAGATCATATCATCCTTCAGATATTTTAATTAACCCAAAAGTAGTATTTATAGACAAATTTAAATATAATTGTTTTGTTTGAGCAACTTTATAACACACCTAAACTTCAGTAAATTAAAAATTGATTTTTTAAACGTCAAAGGAATGGACATAAACAAAGATATACTTCTATCAGTAAACATCGGGTGACATTGATTCAGATGGCAGCCCCTAGTAGAGAGGAAACAGATTTGAGAAATCTACCAAGACCCCTAAAATACCAACTGACAGTTGAAGAACGATACTTTAAGGTATTAAAAACAAACAATAGAACGTAGGTATTACTCATAAGAACTTTTTGAGTCAGAGACTGTTACTTGCATAAAATTTAAAAATGTTGTTTTGAAGATATGACATTTAAATCATGCATTTCAATTTGTTTACAATTAAGTACCTTTTTTTATTAGCTAATGTCTAATGTTTTTTATCCAACACATGCAAGTGGAATAAAATTCATAATTGTTTTAAAACACAAAGCATTTTGTTTAGTGAAATAATAAAACGTTAAGACTGTACTTTTATTTCCATTTGTAAGGATCTTAATTGATGGTTTTCAAATTTTAAAGCAACAGGTATGCATTGCTTTAAACAGCTGACTTATGCCAAATCATGAATAATAACTTAATAACATATGTTTACTTATACAAATATACCTATTATGTTTTATATTTTTATATGTATTATGAGGTAATTAAACAGTTAAATACGCAATGGTTATGTTATTTACTTAAATATCATCATATAAAAATTAGCTCACCTTGCATTTTAAGTTGAGTTCCCTGCTGTTCATGGGACGACATCTCACGATAACTTTCACACACTCAGCCATAACTCATATCTACTCTCACCTGTTTGTAATAATAGGAAAGAAAAATATATCTTATATAAAATCTTATATTACAAATGTATTCTTGTTATTACAAATATTATATTATTGTTATTTTTTCCACAGTTCAATGGGAATATTTTCAATTAAGAATAAATGTTGTTATAACTTTTTTTTTTTTGAACACTGCCATTGATTTGCGGCAGTATCATATTCGATAACATTATATTCTGAAATATATTATCGAATATATATAGGAGGGGCATAAGTCAAAATGTTGACATATTGTGAAAGCATGGCATAGATATCGGTTGATCAATTCATGCTAAGTACTCCTCGGTGAAAGCATCAAAGTATCTAAGCAACAAGCAGCAAAACAAAGAACTGACCTTCATCTAATTGTCATAACCCTGGCCTGGGTTTTTTACCTACTTCAGTAGTCATTCTTTTAATTACATTATATATTTATGATAACATTATAGTTTATAGTAAAAATATTAATTGAAATTAATATTAAATATAATTATGCTGGGCTTTGACTCAACAGCTGATTTGTTAGGCCAACTAATAATAATATTAATAATCATATGTTTATAGGCAAACTGTTCCTGCTGTTTTTAATGAATGAAAACATAACCTAAGAATAAATTTATTCCTATTCCTTGTACACGCACCATATATGTAAGTGAATAGAGTGAATAGAATAGAATAGAGATAAGCTATAAAATGTAGGGATGATTTTTTTTTTTTTTTCAAATTAATTATTTACAAACCTACATAAATAAAACATTATTACCAAATGCTTTATATTCTCTCTGATATATAATTATTCGTAAATATAATTTCAAACAAACTCATTACACTATAATTAGAGCAATCTGGGTAATACTATTTTAAATTTTACTATAGTTATGTCTTTATCTGTCATCTATACTGTTAAAGGAAACAAGTGATCCTTCACTAAGGTCACCGAATGTCACAAGCGAATTTTTCATGAGCATTGATGGGACTTTCATCAGAGTTTTATGAGGTTACAGAAGTTGACAGAGGTCAACTTTTGTCTATTTTTTTAGAAAATATACTGCGCACAATGCACACAATCCTGTTTTATCTCTGACGTAAATATGTCAATGATTAATAAATTTGCAATATTAATATTAATTTTGTTTGCTTTTAATAATTATAAATCAATATTTTTATCATCTAAAAATGTTATTAATAAAACAAAGTAAAAACTACAATGTAGAATATAAAAAATATAACATAAAAATACTAAAGCTTCATTCTATTATTGTAATAAAAACAAACAAAGTATAATCGGCTAATGTATTTATTTATTTCTACAAATAATCATTTATTTGTATTATATTATATCAATAAATCTCTTAATTTAAACCTAATCAAGCAATATGCATATAAAATAGTCTGGATTTAAAAGTATATTAGCATATTAAGTAGTGAAAATAAATTTAAATTAAAAAAATAAATATTAATTTTAGATTCAAAAGATGCCACCAAAGAGGAAAATTTAGTAAATTATTATTTCCAAAATTTAATATATCTAAACGACTTAAAAACAGAATAATTATTCATTTCTGTTTTGAAAGATTATTTATTTCCATAATTGACTTATTATAAACAATACCACTAATGAATGATTTTGTTAAAATATATAAAGTATTATAATTGTGATATATATTTAATTTTTTGGATAAATTTCACTTAGAAGCGTAGTTCTTTAATTAAAATAAAATAAAAACAAACACTACTAAGTAATGCATTTATTTATTTTTTCCCTTACAAATTATGATAAATAATCGATATATTCTCTTATCAATTATATAAATTTCAATAGGAATATCATTTGATTGCTGTTTCTTTTAACTTTGAATTTACATAATTGGTAAAGGAAATAAGAAAAAAAAAATATGACAAACTGCAACTTACTTTTACTTGAAGAAAGAATTTTACCAAATATATGATACATCAATAAATATAGCTTGTTTTCGCAGTTTTATATAAACAAAATCTGAGAAATAACAGAAACAACAGGCTGACATGTTGCTAGAGCCAAGTCCTCTTCATACTGAAGTCCTCTCTGGATACAAGTGCCTCTACCCCCACCCTCTCAGGCCACCCCTAAATTGACATACATTTCTTTGACATAAGAATAGCCCATCTTGTCATTCACGACATACAAGGGTATAAATGGAATGATGTGACACATTTATTCCTCATAGAACGTCTGTCATAGATATTTTTGCTGAAGGAAAAATAAAATAAATAAAGGAAAGATAACTGTTTATAAAAATATTTGATGATTAGTAATAATCTTGCAAAAATTATTTAATAACAATGAACTGTTTAATAACTTGGGAATCTAGATATCATTACATGAATTTAGGTAACTTTTCCAATAAAATTAGGTAAAGAAATTATTGATTTGAACAACTGCTACAGACAAATGTATATAATTTCTTCGATAAAGGAGTATTTTATATCAATATATTCAATTCACTTTTTACAGCATTTACTCCTCTTTAAACAACCATTTTTATGTGAAATGTTTCTGGATCTTCCAGACTATCTATTCTTCTGGTGTTAACCACCAAGTCAATTTTACAGTAAATGTAACTGTGAAATTGACTTGGCGGTTAACACCAGAAGAATCAATAGTCTGAAGAAGGGATGGAAGATCCCGAAACATGTCACATAATGATGATTGTTTAAAGAGGAGTAAATGCCGCAATAAAGTGAATTGAACATAAATGTGTATATTTTTCTATAGCTGTGATGTGTATTTCCAGGGTAAGAACTGAACAAAACTTACTGAAACCAAACTGATTTTTATAATTAATTAAAAAAAAAAATCAAAAATTGAAAAGAACTATCCATTTTCAATAATGCTTAAATAAGTATAATTATTAATTATTAAAATACAGCATTATATTCCTTATTTATTTGTTTATTAATAATTCCAAACATTTTTCTGGAAAAAAATTTTCTCATCAAAACAATTCAACTTAACAATTAACTATTCTTTTATAACAGACCTAATTTATAAAATAAACTGTTTAGATTGTAGTAAACATTATATTTGGGAAAAAAACAAAAAACAATATTTAAATGAAGGAATCTTCCAGCTTGAAAATAATTGAAAAAAAAATTAATAATAAAGAAAGAATTAAAACAGCATAATTAGACCATGCACAAAAAGTAAAACATAAATTTGATTTTAATGATCCAATAATTCTAAATTATGAAAACAAAACCCATTACCAAAAAATAATGGAAGCTTTATGTATATTAACTATACATAAAGCAGTAAATTATAAAACAGACAGCAATAAAATAGGTACAAATGCTATGATAATAGATACATTAAAAATATAATCAATTACACATATTAGAATAAAATAGTCAAATACTTAATTTTGACAACAATTTTATATTTAGTTACAATTTAAAAAAAAAAAAATAGTCCAATTCGGTGAAATGTGTAAACTAGAAATAGTAAACAGTTATTATTACCTTTGAAGCCATAAGTCAATTTACGTAGTTTTAAGCTTTATGTGTAATACATATTTAAATAAGACAATGTTTAGAACACAATGAATGTAATTTTTTTTTTCATATGACAATGTAGCAACACTGAAAAATTTTCACTAATAAGTATTCTATGTTATATAATAATCGCTAATTGTTAAGTTGAATTGTTTTAGAGTTCTAATCAGAAGATGGGAGAAAAGTTTTCCCGAACAATGTTGTGAGATGTTCAATAAATTAATAAATAAGAAGTAGAATGCTGAACTTTGACTATTCATTTTATGCTAAAGATTTTGAAAACAAAAAAATTACATTTATTGAATAGTTATTGAATTTCAAAATACTAAAACCAAATTAACGCAATATCGTTTTTCTTCTTTTATTGTTTATTATTGTAGTAAAAACAAATATTTATATCAAAATATCTTAATTTTAGTAATTATAAAATAACATTAATTAAATAATACAGGAATCATTAGTAATCAATAATTGAGCATTTGCTCCATTGTCAAGTAATTTTGATTTTTTTTAAGTGGATAAAAGTATAGATTTTCAACCTCCATGCGCCACCACATTCCATTTTTTTTTTCTACTTAATTTTAATTAATTGGTCTATATCTTGAGACGTATCTCTCCCAGTAAAATAAAAATATATATATAATACTTAAACTTTTTTTGAAGTATAGTACAGGTGCTAAAATATTACTCCTAATACAGCTTTTTTTTTATTAATTAGTTTTTGAAAAAAAAAAGAAAAAAACAAAAAGGGATCATTCTTGACCACTTCAACGTGTTTTTATAAGCACATTCAAGGAAGGGTTTATATCTCTTCTCTACAACTGAAAACTATTGAATGTGAAAAAACACATTTTTTGTATTACTTAATTAATTGTTTTAGGAACTGGACATTGAGGGCATTGTGTAGAGACGAGTGGTGTAGTATTGTTCGAAAAGCCATACATTCTGTAGAGCTACAGAAATAACAAGTAAGGACTGATATACGTTTTAGGGAATTCTTAAATCTGAATTCAATCTGTAAAGGTGAGGAATAACCCTTTCAAAGGGTCGATTATACAAACTATTTGACTATGCTAAATCAATGTAACGAATCGCTAAAGATCTGTTTTGTTTTTTTTTTCTTTTTTTTTATATACATTTATTGAAATTTACAACTGTACAAAATGTATACATCAAGTAAATGTATTGACGATAATAATGACATGTTAAAACTTGAAAAGGACCAGTAGCACTTAGTAGTCCAGTCAAGAAAAATATTGTAGAGTGCATGAAATGTGCGATTATTTTTGACTTCATAGCTTCGTTAGGAGTAGTTAGAATGTGAACATACTAAAAGTCTCCGACCATGAGGGGTGATCTAACGGTGGGGGGGAGGTGGGGAGAAGGTCCAATTTTTGGGTTTTGGGATTTTATCTCGAAAACGGTAACGTAAATTTCCTATATAATTGATTCCATACATATCTGTCGAAGTTCCAACGGTTTTCAAGATATACGTTATTGAAAATCGATACTTTTCAAAAAATAATAATTTTTTGTCAAAAAGTAAAAAAAATAATTTGTAAAAATAATTTTTACCTCCCTTTTTGTCAAAAACTTGCTTCTAGCGTCTCCCACGATCGCTTCTCAGAAACATGTTCGAATCAAAGTTGTAGAACATTAAATTTACTTTAATTTCATATATACGTTTCTGGCACTTAAAGCAAATATTTGAAAAAAAGTGAGGAAAATTTTTTTTTGTTTTCGAATATTTTGATTAAGTCTCATAATGCACCCACGTGTACTTAACATAATACATAATGCTACTTAATATAATAACATACATAATGCTAAACGTTTACTTTTGCGCAAAATATGACGATTTTGACATTTTTGGTGGGCTGGCTTGGGTGTATTACGGGACTTAATCAAAATTTCATAACATTGAGCCTGATGGTAGATTTTACCAGATTTTATTTTAAATAAAGAAATTTCAGATCGGACAAATAGTTTTGGAATTATAGTGAAAAATGTGCCAAAAAAAAAAAACTTAGATTTCAAAGCAGGTTGTTTTTATGGAAAGCGGTTTTTAGCGCGCTGGCATGGGTTTATGGGACTTGATCAAAATGTAATATATAGGTTCTTATATTCAATTTAACCAAATTTCAAATGAAAAAAAGAAATTGTCGCTTCCTTATTTGTCTTTCGAGATGATCTTATAAATGTTCTATAGGTTTCATTTCAGGAGGGAAGGAGTTTCGAGTAATTTTTGGGTTTATGAAGCAACCACAGCCTGATGTTTAATGTTATATTCTTAGGATCTTTCTAGAATACAAAATTGTCTTTAACGCCCGATTTCTCTTCTAATGAAACTAATTTTTAAATAACATATTTACATACATTTTAACCTGATATGCTCAGACACTTACTTGTACAAGACCTGTCTTAAAACAATCTAACAGTTTCATGCATTTAGTGACAGTCATGCGCAAACATTAAGTCTCTATTAATTTCAATTTTTGTTTTTTCATTTTCTAGAAATACATATTTAATGATATGTTAATTATCTAAAAGAGCTAATAGGGATTGCTAAATGTTGTATAAGCGAAAAAAAAATTATTGATGGAGTTTAGTAAATTCATTCTTATATCACAAGAAAACATTAAATTGTTTTAAAACTTCAGTTAGGATTGATGAATTATTGTATTTTTTATTTTTTTTAATCGAAGATTAGTTCTGAATGTTAACATCTATTATATGTGTCGTCTAGTTGCAAAACCGGCCATCTCCAAAAACCAAAATTTTTCAGGAGAGCTGGTTTTCTGTTACATCACGCCAAAACGAAGTAGGAAGAAAATCTCTTCGGTTTTTAGTAGGTATATATATATACAAGGGTAGTGTGTTTGAAAGCACTTTTTGAAATGGAAGGGGCAACTGGAGGGGGTGAGTTACTCAATTTTTTATTTTGGATTTGGCAGGTTTTGCAACTCATTTTGGAGTTGGCCGGTTTTGCAATGAATTAGAACTTAAAAATCACTAAATTTAATGAAAATATTGGATATTTTGGGATGCAAATGAACAAAACTTTCTTCAATAAGTGAATATTATTTGAAAAAATTAAACTCTGAAATGTTGTGGTGTAACTCAAACATCTAGACGGAAAAACTAGCGAGAATTATTTTTAAAGTAATAAGTTCCGAAAATGGACGGAGAGAAATGGAAGGCATAAGTTGAAAAAGCCAGGGGCCGCTATATGTTGTCTGTTGTGCTAAAAGAAGAAGAAGAAGAATTTCCGAAAAAAGTAATTTAGAAAAATATAAACATTCAGACTCTTGCGGTATTATCGTCTTCAACAGGCTTACACATTTCTTTCTGATATTCTTCTTCATCCCTCTCATCTACTTGTCTGCTTCCTCCTTCTTGAGCAGCTGATGCTACGACGTTACAGTAAAAAATCAAACGATCTGTAGAAAACCTCCCCTTGAACTAGCACCTTATTATTTTGTTTGGTTCTGAAAAATCTCTTCGTTGGGGTGACTTTGAAGTGCCATAGTGGTGGGGGGTTTGAGGAGGGCATTACTGGGACTCTTCCAATCAAGATTTGTGTAGTCTCTTTCTGGCTTGAACATAGTTCCACTTTCCGAGAGAATGCCGTAAAACTCTGAAGACTGAACGAGAGTCTCGATTTTCTTTAACTTCTTCTCAATTTGGGTAAAAACCCGATCTGGAGGGGTTTGTTTCTTCTCCATGTTGCATGGTCTCTTTGTCTTTTTCTTGCTAAATTAGCTGGAACTTCTTCTAAAAACTTCTCCATAAAGATTGAATGAAAAGTGTACGAAACGATAAAGGCATAAACGTTAACTCCAGGAAAAGCAGGAGCAGACTGATAGTTACCTGATAAAAGAAGCCTTCTTGATCTGGAAGAACAGTGCGATCTAGCGGATGTGGAGATAGCCGGATTTGAAACTCATTCACGGAAGGATTTGGCCGGTTTTACAGCACACTGTGTTTTTCAAACGCAGGTTTAACAAGGATTTCACGGGTTTTTGCGAGGTTTCTTGTTTCCAATAGACGGAAAATGTATCTTAGGACTCAGAAAACTGAAAAAACGTATTTCTCAAAATTGAGGAGTTGGCCGGTTTTACAACTAGACGACAGATATGTAACAGCCAAACCAGCCTTCTTAAGATTAAAAACATGAATTTCTCCTTGAAGAAATCAGTCGAGAATTGACTTGTTGCTGCAGGTCAAGGAATACAAATTTCTTACGCAGGCTTAGTTGGAAATGAGCGGGCAGATGTAGAAGCTAAAAATGCAGCTAAGGATACGATCCTCCAAATTTCATTTAATAAAGCACCGATTAGTGCTGTTAAGTACATTTTGAGAACAACAATCCGATAAACTTGGAACGAAAATGGACATACTCAACAAAAAGTAGACATACTTATGGATTTATTAAAACTTTAGACTAAGGAAAAAAAAATTAAAAACTGTGTCACAAACCAACCCAATTTTTGACAGGATATGGCGGAGCAAAAAGTTACACTGATTTAAACTTACTGACAACAGCATTTGCAACTGTGGCGGGAACAGTGAACAAACTTATGATCATGTTATTTATGACTGAAGAAAATCGGAAAGGTACAGCCACAAACTGATATCCGCAGTCCTACTGAACGGAGGCGAATGGCCGCCTTCAAACAAAAATCTCATAGACAAATATTTCGAGGAGTTTGATGCATTTGTGGATCATGTTTACTATATAGAGCTCAACAATTGAACATTTTGTTCAATAATTCTACCTCTTTTTTGTTTAACTTCATTTTTTCTCTCTCTTATTATTTTTTTCTTTTCAATTTTTTTTATATTTATTAAGTAACTTCTAATTCCATTTATTAAGTATATTTCATATTCACTCAATGTTAATTCCTATATTATTCTAAAATATTTTACATTGTATATAACTAAATATGTTTGTACAAATATTTATGATAATACGCGTTATGTCGAGAGAAGGGACGCGTAGAGATATATGCACCCATTGCAGGGTTACTGCAATGAGGAAAACTAGATCTATTATTTGTATTGAAAAAATATTTAAAAATTCAAAATATTAGAAATCACCCCTGAGTTTTTGTTATAGGTAGCGAAGTTGAAATTCTGTGAATTTTTATTTGATGTGCTTTTTGGGGATCAGAAAGTTCGAAAGGGCTAATTCTTGTGCAATATGTAATCAAAGTTAAGCACATTCGAGCGTAGTCAGCACTTGGATGGATGTCTCCAGATATACTTGACTGAAAGAAATGGGAGCGTTGACCCTAGCCCGTTTATCTTAATCGGGTATCGTGAGGTAGTTTTCTAGGATGTAGATTTGGTCCATCCACGGTTTATTTCTATTATCTGTGGAACTAGACAGATTTGCCACTGTCCTTGAACCCGAGTGTTTGAACGTACGACAGCGAAAAGGACATTGGCGAAATGGTTCCAAGGGGACACGCAATCAAGCTATGGGTAGCCTTCCCCTGTACCATGGGAACCATGGTTCACAGGTATTGGAGGTGGGCATTCCTGTACTCGCGCAAAGAATAAGTGCACAGTAAAATTCTCTTCCTGCAGACGTAGGAAGACTATTTCATGCGGCCTCAGATCTTCATGTTCTGTAGTGCCAACCGAAAAAAAAAAGTTCTTTTAATCAATGATTTACTGATCATCCAGTTTTCTCCGGGTATTAAGCTTTACAGTAAATACATTTTTGTTCATATACACACCGCTATTTTTCGGAAACGGTCTACTTTGTCTTTAGGTGAATAGAAATTGTGGGATTTAAACCAAATTTGCATAATTATTCCCGACTTTGGATATTGGGCCGTAGTATGGGATCATAATGTATTCTTTTGGAATGTATGTTTCTTCTGGGAGTGTTAGGTATACATTATTAATAGTGTTTTTACAGATTTATTAAAACTCCAAATACACCCAAAACGTAAGGAATTTAAACCAAATAGGCTTCATAAGGTCATTAGAAAGAGAGGATAAACTCTCATATTAAAATTTTAGAGTCTTCATATTTGACCGAGTCTGGCACCAGGGTCTGCTTTACGAACTCCGTGTTTTTCCACCTCTTACATACTTCCTTATTATCCGCTCCTATCTCAGTAATAGAACTTTTAATGTTAATCATAACTTATCCTATTCTTCCCTATTTATCCAATCTGCCAGTGTTCCTCAAGGAAGTATCACAACTCCCATCCTCTACACGGTTTATACAGCTGACATCCCTACACATCCTAGTACTGTTCTCACTACATATGCTGATGACACATGTGTGTTATCAATAAATAATGATCCCTTCATAGCATCCGAAACACTCCAATCTATTATCATGAACCTTCAAGAATGGTGTCAAAATCGGATAATTAAAATAAATCTCATCAAATAACCTTGACCCTTCTTCGTAAACCAACGACTTCTTGTCCAAGAGTATCCTTTTATAACATTCCAATGATCCCTGTTGAACAGATCCTAGACAAACGTTTAACTTGGAATCCACATACAAGACTAAAACGACGGGAAACTAGTCGTCTTTTTCGACTTCTCCAACATTTACTAGACAAACATTCAAAAACTGTTGTCTACAAAAGACTCATTTACGAGTACATGACAGTTATTAGACCTATTTGGAGATATGAAATTGAGCTTTGGGACTCCACTAAACCATCTAACTCATCTCGAATCCAATCCTTGCAATCCAAAATCCTTAATGCTGCTTACTTTTCTACAAATAAACTTATCTATAAAGACCTCAATGTTTCATATGTTGATGATTTAGCCCAAACCAGACCTATCCTTTCATAATAAACTCCATAACCATTCAAATCCACTGGTCTCTCAACTTGCTTACCATTCCTGACAACCCTCCGAGGCGTCTGAAAAGAAGATGACCTCGGGACCTTCTCAAATAGAACTTTTATTGAAGTGCTACCAGTGGGTGATTGTTTCACAAGCCATTGCCATTTTATTATTTTATCTTATTATCACATTTATTGGATGTATGTTTTTTTTTTTTTTTTTTTTTTTTGTTTTTTTGTACAGTTGTAAATTTCAATAAATAGATAATAAAACAAAAGAAAAATTTTAGATTTTATTTTTACATGTTGAAAGGATAAAATATCGAACTGTGTTAAAATGGAAGCCGTGTAAAGTAAAAATACTACTCTTTAATCATTTTTTATAATATAATATATAAATTTATGTGACAAAAAATAAGTTTTTCATAAATGTGGATGTGTTATTTCCCCTAAATTTAATGAATAAAAGTTGAAGGTGAGAAAAATAACAGTATACTATGTTGTATGAGTATGGCTGTCCCTAACTGTATACACAGTTCCAATTCTTTGTGCCTTAAATAAATGCAAATTTAGTATTTACTTTCATTTCTTATTAGTATTTATGTTTGTAAATATGTAAAGAAAACCTCTTCATTCACATACCAGTGCTTTTCTTAAGTTACCCATGATTCAATACGACTTTACCCAGAATGCCTATTAAAAGTCACAATGAACAGCTGTGAATGATAAGAATGGATTGTTATTATTAATCTCTACGGCTACATTAATATTAACTCTGATTAATATTAATTATATATTATGAATTTATAAGGAAGAAGAGAATAAGGGCTTTAAATGTACTTTTATAATGATAGTTGTTTTCTCTTAGGTAGTGAAATAAAGACTTCATTTTGTTTCTCTCTGTAACAAAGGTTTTTTTTACAATATATATTTACATTAATTACAAGCTGTTAGCTGTTAATACAATACATTCACCCACCTGTAACAACACAAACTACATTTAAAGTCCTTATTCTCTTCTTCTTTATACATTCAGAATATGTAATTAATATTAACCAGAGTTAATATTAATGTACAGGTAAATAATTACATATTCATAAACGTAATAATATTCATGAACCTATCGCCTAAATTCATTTATCTGTATTTGAAATTTTTTTAAGGAAATATTTGTTTAACAGGAAATAAATTTGTATTCATATTCTATATAACCTCTCATTTCATTTACATATATAATTTATTTGCAGTATAAACAAATATATAACAAATGGCGGAATCTAATAAATTGATCTCCTTTTCTAATATTTTCCTCTTTGTATAAAATTATCTTCGACCATTATTACTAATCTCCCCGAAAAAAACAAACATAAGTACCTAAGAGTTAACCGATAAATGCGATATTATCGGCTCTTCATTAAGTATGAAAGCCATTTTTCAAACATTTGCGTGACTAAAAACATAATTTTCTTTTTCTCTTAAATTAATTTCTGCCTCATGTCGAAGCTACTCCTCACACCGTCAACAGTGCGATATGTTTCATCGCAAAGTTAGAAACAAACAACGACCAGCTACGTCATTTGTTATGGTAACCAAACATTATCCCTTTAATAATTTAAATAAAATAATATTATTCGTTTTATTATAACCATTTATATGAATTAGATTTTAAAATAAACATAATGAGATGTCTGTTATAAATAAGATGAAACAATGATAATTTTTTAAAACGTGGAACATGTTTTACTGGTGAAGTAGTTGGTCAAAAGCGACACGTCGTTTGACATTAGGAGAGTAGGAGCAGTTAGGAGCTAAAATCTTCGTATACTAATCACTAGGACGCATGTTCTAATGAGTTAGCTTATTTTGACTCTGTTTCTCCTAATACGAAATAAAATAAAATTAACATGGATTATCCTTGAAAGTCTCATTTGAAGCCCCTATTATTAAGTGTAGAGGCTTATTTGACACGCTCTAGCTCAGTTGGTGTTGGTCAGATTGAAAATTCGACAACAACCTACTTCTCTAAAATCTAATGGAGGATATTTTTTGTTGTAACATTTGTCGCTAGGACCTACCTTCTAGGAGCTATATTGGTTTGAATAAAAAAAAGTCACGTCTGAAACCGCTATTTTTAAGTGTAGGGGCTTTTTTTTTACATATTCAGTTAGTGTTGGTCAGATCGAAAATTTGACAACACTATTTTGTAACAATCTATTGAAAAATACTTCTCCTACAGAAAACTGTAGGAAGCGAAAAAAAAAAAAATAGAAAACATTTGAGCATTGACAGTCAAGGGCAACCTTCGATACATCGATACATCCTTAAATTCATTGTCCGGCACTCTATTGTTTTCAAAATTCATTAGAAATTTTACTGTTTTTTACTATTCTTGAATAGAAAACCATAGGCAAACAATTTCTTAGTTGCTGTATTCCATTTTATTGGATATATAGATTGTCAATATAGTGTAAATAAAAACTCATTTGAAGTCCACAAACACTAACCAGGGACCCTTTGGGATTGGCCGTCATTTGTTTTTTTTAACAAAATTGTATTGGTTATTCTATATGACAAAAGCATTAGCATATATTTTTGTGTTACGCCCAATAGACCCCAGGAGCTGTGGAAATCAATTAAACATGGTGAATCTCATATTTAGTCATTTATTTGTTTTTAATCTGGAGTATAAAAAAATATATCTACGTGTTTCTTTGATCAGAACATTTTATTTTAAGAGTATATTAAGTGAAAAATTAAAATATTAAATACATCATAATTATTTGGTACATTTTTTTTTTCATTGACTGCGTCCTGACCTGCAAGTCGATTTATAGGTAAAGTAACAGAATATTAATTTTCTGCCTTCGAGTCGGTCTCTGAGGCACACCCAGGCTCTATCAAGTGGGTACCCTTAGTTGGGGGGAAACCTGGTTGATTAGTACCAATTAACGCGTCATTTGTAAACTTTGGATCTTGTTGTTGGATCAGCTCATCAGATTTCTAAATTTCTTAGCTGCATGAATTTTTTTTTTCCTTTTTTTATTTATGAAAAAAAAATTGTATAACATTAAATATTCGTTTTGTAAAATAAAATTGAAAATTAAATCTAAATAGAGGTGTTTCGCTTAACTTTAGTTCTAAATCTCATATAACTACTTCAGTTAAACGTCAAGACTCATTATTAAACCCATCTTATATTGTATGAACTAAACTATCAAATTGCTATAAATTTGTCAAAAAATGTATTTCTGAAAATTATTTTACAAGTCCTTCAATTTAGAAATTCTAATAATTTAATACAAGAATGTTGCCGTAAATCACATGTATTCTTTACGTATAATACATGTATTGTATACATGCAGATTTCTTCAAATTTAAGTAGAAAATCTAATTCATATCTTTGAGCGGAAAGAATCTTTTCCATGTCATTTATTTATCTTTGAATTGCACTTTAGTCTTTAAAATAAGAAAATATTTTTTTGTTTTTATTTCGCCGTTCTCTTTACTTTTTTGCTCTTTTTTTTTTTATTTAATTGAGCTTTTATGTAGTGAAATTAGATAAGAAAAGATGACTTACAACCAGCCCTTTTTATTTCTTGTTTAATAACAATGCAAGTGGGAATCTCAAATCATTTTCATAATTTACATTCTTTATCTGTTCTTTACATAATTGGTGTAAAATGTAAAAATCGATAAAGGGGTATTCCTACTTCAATAACATGAACCTATTTATGTTAACTTTACTACATTTTTTTGGTACAACTAAACTTTATCTCTATGCGGGTATTGACCTCACTAGAAATCGATTATCTACGTTTTCGATGTTTACATGAATTGTACTTCGTGAGATTATACAGCCATAGGCTGTTAATAGGTTTTTAAACTTACTAGATAATTACTTTGACCATATACTGAAAAAAGGATAATATTTATTTTGATAGCATAATTCCATAGTATTGAATTATAGCTAGAATTCCCGATTACAATCAAAAGTTTGCATTTTTTTTCAATCGATGAAAAGTCAACTGTAATAATTACCTTTAAGTAGTAATATTTTTTATAACTATTAATGTAATCTTATAATGTAATAATGAGTATAATTTATAATGTAAATAAAATAAAATGAAATAAATAATCAAATAGAGTAATATATTTTAACTCCACCCACTGTCAGACATGATTTTATAATTACTAACCTTTATTTCACCTTTCACCCACACTCACCACCCAAACTATTTATTTATTAAACATCAATACACTTTATACAAATGTAAACAAAGCACTTAGAAAACACGCAAAAGTCCCACTTGTCTCGATTTATGGAAGTGGTTATAATCGATTTTTACCAGTGCCTCTGATATATTGATAAAACCTATACTATTAATTTTATATGCCCTAGAAAGCAGAATTGATTTAATGAAGCAGTTATTTTTCTAAGCTTGCAGGTGTCATTGATATCTGTATCTAAATCATAATTTATTTGACTCTAAACATTTATGATATATTGGATATAAAATTTATCCTACATATTTATTTGTATATTTTTCTTCGTTGCTAATCTTTTTAATTTTTCAAATATTTTGTTCATAGTTTGGCTGTTTATATTATTTTTCAAATAGGGAGTAAGAGAGGAACGCTTAACGATTTCACAGCTGACAACCCATCAAGAACCGGAAGAGCTGAGTGCAAAACAAAAGTTTGTAAACTGCCTAAGAAAATATTGTGACGCCACAACACTGCACGGATTTAAATATTTATCAGAACCTAACCGGCCTTTATATGAAAGGTAAAATAATTAATGACAATGAGATTATTTTTTAAGCTAATTATTACATTAACATAAATTATTCTTTAGTATTATTACCTAAATAATAATTTAAGTTAATATAAAATACCTCTAAAGTTAAATAAATTTTTATTTGTATAATGTATGTCAGAGACAGCTAAAGAAGCCATACTGGAAGATAATGGCCAAGAATAGAACGAACTCGGTCAATAGAGCAAAGAACAGTGAATACTACCTCAAATATAGGAAAACCAGTAGTGGACATTTTGTTTATTTTACAAACATCTTTTATAATATAAGCAATAAAAATATAATAATACTTAAATGAATATCAAAGCATTAACAGTCCATTTCTTCGCTAAATATCCCAACTTATTAAAATCATAACAAATACATAAAATTGGTTTAAATTATATAAAGTATTAATCCTTGAATTAAATTATTGACTGGTAAACAGCTATTAAATACAGGGTAGTGGTTCAGCAAGGCATTAGGGTCTATACTCCATGGTCTGGGTTCAAGTCTGGCACTGAACGAAATTTATTTAAAACCAGCCTGATTCTTCTTTGGATCATGGATCTAATGGTTGATTGTGACCATTAACTGACTGCTTGTATAACGAAAAGCAAATGTTCTTCTAATTTGATTATAATTGTATTTTTAAATAATAAGAAATTATTTTTGTAAAAATAAGACGAGTTTTATTTTCATTTTTAAATATATACTTTCAATTTTCAGGATCATTATTGGAAACCATTATGACTAGACACATTTTTAATTCTCTCATTGAATTTTATAACACCATAAAATTTTCAAAATGGTAATTTTTATTATATAAACGAATCTATATCTATATCTAAATCTTTTTTTTCTAAACCGGCCGGTGAGTAACTGAGTGTTTTTTTTTGTGTGTTTTTTAAAGAAAAATACAGGATAAGTCAACAATTTACTTTACCTAGCTTAGATAGTTAATTATGAAATTTTGAAGTCAATCATGACGAAAAAATAAATATATCGTGTTTATAGACTTACATATCTGTACCTTGGAGGTAACTCTACAGGAGAGCAGTTTAAAGAAAAAAAAATTTCATTTCCTGAACTGTTTATTAATGGATCTTGGCTGGATCAAATGGATCTTGACTTTACCATCCAGGCTAGAATAGGTTAGTAACCCATCCTTCCTGCCCTAATTGGAGAACATAAGGACGTTATGCCCTCTCCCCAAAAAATAAATAAATAAAAACATTTTTATGTAACTTACCTTACATTAATTTGTCTAGGGCATAGAATTCTATAGCTCTCTATAAAGGGGAAAAAGGTGAATAAGAATACGTAATAATATATGTTTGGTAAAAAAAGGACATGGTGTTCTGTACCTCCGGGGTACAGATATACAAATAAGACAAAAATATCTTACATGTGTTTGTGAATAAACACATATGTAAATTTCATTTATAAAGTCCAACCTTTATATTTCATTTCAATTAATAATTAATAAATTTAAAACTAAAACTGTGATTAAAAAAAATAGAAGGTCACGCTAGTTCTGTATTTATTATTGTAGAAGTTATGGAATGTTTTTTTTTTTTTTTTTTTTTTTTTTTTTTTTTTTTTGGTTAATATCATGATGTTTCTTAAAGTTTGATAATTAATCATAAAAAAAAAACAAAAGAGTTCCTATTCCTAGAATATAACACAAACTGTGAAGATGAATCTCAAATAAAAATTGTAAACAATAAAGGCCAGGTTTTTATTTCAATCAACCTATTTTTAAGCGTAGAAATATAAATTAATAAAATGACCGACTATTTGGCGTTTTTTTCCAACTAATCGCCGACAGATCGGCGCATCTCTAGTCATTTCCACATTAGGGAGGGTTATCTCTATTAAAATACTTAAGTTTTCAACAGAAAGAAAAGAAGCTCAGTAGTGAAACCAATATAACCTGCACAATTTCATCTTTCTCAATCTTTACTGCACATTGAAAAATATATTTTTCTAATATTATACCTCTTTGGATTAAGATAAGACCAATCATATTTCTGATAGGCGTAGTAATAGCTAATAAATTATAGATATGTTTAGGCTTATCTATAACTTCAGGTGATAGTCATAATCATGTTATTGATTGCACTATCTTTTAAAACATGATCAAGAAACTTTTAATAGCTATTTAATTCTTGTTATTTATAATTTATAATACCTGGACTATTATATTCCTTTTGTCATTTTTGAAATAAGTTTTGAACATATAAATATGTTCAAGCAATCGTAGATCTGATCAGCCATGCACGTACAGCTAGTGTAGAAAGTATTGGAACCTAGTTTTTAACTAGAATAATTTTTCGGAGAGTACACAGCTAGTATCAATACTATGAGAATAGACTCTAGATTAAATATATATGGAAGAAATCACGACATTTCAGCTATATCTAGAATAAATTATATTAATGTTAATGAAAAAGAAACATGCGCAGTAAGTATTGGAACACTATGATATTGCTGTATAAAAGAAGGGGATTAATGCAGATTATCGACGTATTGTGAATGGAATAACGGCCAGTGGTCTTAGGCACACTTATCAGGTCCTATATATATATATATATATATATATATATATATATATATATATATATATATATATATATATATATATATATATATATACTGACATTCATGTTTAACGATGGGATGGGTAGGAAAAGGAAGGCATACTGAATTACAAAAAGTAATAAATAAAATCGATAGTGAGAGCTCATGATAGATGCTTCAGCAGCTGTTTTTGAAGCAATCAGCCGCGGATTTTCCTAATAATTGACCGTTCATCCGATTCCGAATGAACTGTTGGGCGGCCGGAACGAGGTTCTGTACCATGAAACTTTCTTAAACTGTACTGATTTTTAATGTTTGAGGCGGTTATGTGACTTAAATTTAACAATTATATATATCTGAAATTCCGTTATTTCTTCAGTATATATTTAATCCTAGAGTCTGTTTACATTTTATTGATAGCTGTGCACTCTCCGAAAATTTATTCTTGTTAAAAAAAGGGTAAAACCAAAATATTTGTTGGTGTTCCAACACTTTCTACACTAGCTGTATCTTTATACCCACCGCCTGCTTGACCTCGGTTTTAAATCAATCTGTTTCTAACCTTGCAGGAAAATTTTCATCATCTACATGTTCTGGTACAAATTAAATTGTGTTTAGTAGGTGTGAGGAGTAGCAGTCCCTTCTCTCATTTACCAATGTAAGAGTAATGAAAAGCATCTCCCCCAGAAGGCAAAAGTCACTCAGTCGACAAAAAAGATAACGGCCACCATTTTTTTTTTTTTTTTTTTTTTTTGTGGGGAGGGGTTGGGGCGATTGTAGAGAAGTACTGCTGATTGCTTTTAAGAACAGAAACACAACAGTAAATGGCGAGTATTATACAACCCTACTTCATCACTTGCGGGACGCCATTAAGAAGAAAAGGAGGCGAAATATGAGTATAGGTGTTTTGTTTCCTCTTGACAATGACCGATGATTTCCAAGGCCGTTATAAAGGAATGTGGTTTCCAAGAAATCTGCTATCCACTATACATCCCACACTTGGACCATGAGATCATATTCTAAGCAAAAAAAATATTTTTTTCATGTAATAGAAATGTTACCTACGCGTTGTATTAAGTGTGCAGAGCTTAGAGGAGAATATATTGAACAATAATAACATTAGTTAATTTATTTCAACTTTCATTCTACTTTAACTTCAGTAAGATAATGTAAGTCATAAACTTATGGATCTTACTACTTATTTGATATATTTTAAGTATTAATGTGTTTGATTAAGTATCATACAGACCCGCAATACACACCGGAAATACGGGTCAGCTCTAAATCTCAATGCTGTTGAGATTTAGATTCTCGATTCAGCATCTATGTATCTAAATACTTTTTAACATGCAACATGTTTTAACCCGTGACCTAGTTGGTCAAAAGCGATTAGTGAAGGGCCGTTCCGACTTATAAGCGGAATGAGATTTCAGCTCTCGTTTTGTTTTGTTTTTTCATACCTATCATAATCATATCATAATGGAAATAGGATCCTTTTGCATTTTTGCTTTTCTTTATCGGAATGTTTTGATTTTGTGGAAACCTATAAAACTTGAATATATTCCTCGAATTTTGCAGAACTAGACGAGGGGAAAAAAAAAACGCACAATCAAATAAAAATTTGGAATGGAGTAAAGAGGAAACAGAAGATGTTCTAGATCATAATACAGAAGACTATGTTGAGGGTAGTAATGGAGATGACGCGGGGAGGGGGAGGGGGGCAGCCAGTGGATATCTAAATTTTATTTGTAAAAATCATTCCTCAAAAAACTTTATTTACAATAATTGATCATAAAAACAACCATTTTAGATCTGCAAATAATTATATCTGATCATAATATTGTAAATACAAATTTATCTAGTAATAACTTTGTTTTTATTATTTTCAGTTATATTTTCATTTACGTTCAAAATATTATTCTCTCAGGTATTATTTTGCATATATACTCTCTTTTAAATGTAGAATGGTCAAAACATTTTATTTAGTAGGTTTCATACAAAATATGGACAAAAAGGGATTAAAAAAAAAAAGAGTGTTGTACTTTTCACAACGCGCGACCGGTGGAAGTTTAAACCAGTCAACCTATCCTTTACAATCCTTTTTGCATGATCAGCTTGATTCTAATTCTTAAAAACCAAATTTATTTTCATCCGAAAGAAGTAGCCAAGCTCTGTCGGTAGAACAGAAAATTTCATAGAAAGCGGTTTATTTTGAAGATGCCTATGCGCAGTATGGCGAGGCGATGGAGGGAAGGGGAGGGAACTAATAGCAGTAAGGTCAACGGCTGTAGGGCTATGTGCGGATGTAAGGGATAAAGTGAGGGAAGGAGAGATCGGCAGTCGGAACAACCTTGGGTGGAACGAAACGGGAGATGCAATCTATACCCTATCTAAGCCAACGGAACGAAACCGGAGATATTTTGGGGTTGGTTTTCGTTCCAGTTGGAACGAAAAAGTTAGGTAGCACGCCTCGTTCCAAACCAGTTCAATGATGGAACCAGTTCCAAGTTCCGTTCCACTCAGAACGAACCATCACTAAAAGCGATACGAGAGGGTGTTACGCGTCGTTTGACATGGTCTAGCTGAATTTGTGATGCTCGGATCGAAAATTTGACTGCACCCAAACTGGCAAAAAATTAATGGAAAATATTTTATCTTATATAACATTTGTCGCTAGGGCTTACCGTTTATGAGCTATATTGGTTTGAATGAATAAAGTCACGTTTGGAATCTCTATTTTTAAGGGTAGGGGCTTTTTTGACACGCTCTATCTTTGTTGGTTTTGCTCGAATCGAAAATCTAACTGTTTGAAATTAAATGAAACATACTTTGTTATATAACATTTGTCGCTTTGACCTACCGTTTAGGAGTTGTATTGGTTGAATAAAAAAAAGTCACGTTTCAAACCCCTGCTTTTTCTCAATTTTGTTTATTTCGAATAATCATTAATTGCTAATTTAATTTAAAATCATATAGGTAAGCACATAAAAAAAGAAAACATCTGAGCATTGACGATCAACGGGAAAACCCCTAAAACATGTTCCAGGTTATTCTTTCTTTAACAAACAGACCCTAGCGGCCTTTAATTTTTTTAAAAATAATGCTAGTTTTTATTTAATTATTTTTTTAATAATCCTAATTATGGTCATATACCCTTGATAAAGTATAAAGGGCCCTTAAAAAAGAATGAAGTTTCAGCCGAGAAACGGAAAAAATTGATTTGGCATGTAACTTTGTAAGGACTCAACCGAGTTAGGTTTAAATTGGTACACACGTTAATTGTAGGTGTGTAATAATTTAAAATCATACAGGTAAGAAACATTTCAATCCAAATTACTAAGACTGATAACAGACTCCCCTCTTTATGTGTCAAACGATACGCTACATACAGACTTACGTATTCCGACAGTTAAAACCTATATTCATAAACTTTATCGACAATTTCATGAAAAATATGGTAGTACAGTACAAATTCCTGACATAACTCAACGGAGGCTGAAAAGGAAGTGGATGAGGGATCTCCTAGCCTAATCTATAATAATTTAGTTTCACGCCTGGAGATTGTACCACTGGGTGCTGACTCCCTCATGCCTGATCATGTCTGTTGTTTTAATGTAACTTCACTTTCACTGGTTTTCCATTGTGTACAGTTGTGAATAAAATTATGTTAAAAAAAAAAAAAAAAAAAAAAAAAAAAAAAAAAAAAAAAAAAAAAAAAAAAAAAAAAAAAAAATAGACAAAAAAAGATGACGTCTGAGCATCGACGTGCAAGATGGCAACCCTTAAAAGATGTTTCATGTTATTCTTTCTTTAGCTGATAGGCTCAAGGGGAGCAGATTTGTAATATTTTAGCAGAATCTAGCTCAAAATTTAACGGAAAATATATTTTGTTGTATAACATTACCCGCTAGGAGCTACCCCATTTAGGAGCTGGATCGGTTTGAATGAAGAAAGTAACGTTTGAAACCGCTACTTCTAAGTGTAGTGGCTTTTTTGACACGCTATATCGCTGTTGGTGTAGCTCGGATCAAAATTTTGGCGACATCCTACTCATAACTAATTCCCTTGAAGATAATGAAACTATGGCGGTCATATCATGACACCACAAAGAATAGAGAAGAAAAAGATAGGAGTGATGTAACCTTCATATATACATGTGTTTTATGAATATTAACCAATTTATTCAGAGTTTTATAATTGTATTTGTTTATTAAATATAATCAGTCTCTTACAGTTACATTGTAGTTATTCTGAGTACTCCTAAATTGGTGACCCCGAAATGGATGTGATAAAAAAACAAATCACTTCTTTGGAAAATGAAATCGCTCAACTTAAAAGCAACTCACAACCAGAGCATCAGCAAACACCACCCACTGTGTCATGTTTCTATTAAAATTCCACCCTTTTGGAATGCTGAAGCAGATCTGTGGTTTGCACAAATAGAAGCACAGTTCGAAATAGCAAAAATTACAAATGAAAGAAAAAAATTTAATCACCTAGTAGGAAATCTGGATAGTGAAACTATAAAGTCAGTGTCCGATATTATACCATCCACAGATCCCCCATCTGATTATATTCTGCTTAAAAATACCATTATTATACGTTGCACTGACAGCAATGAGCAAAAAACTCGTAAGTTGCTATCAGGGTTAGAATTTAGGAGTACTCAGAATAACTACAATGTAACTGTAAGAGACTGATTATCTACCATACTATATATTTGTCAAATACCACTCACTCATTTAACACGAAATCTCAGAAACCACCGAACGGATTGGAATGAAATTCGATATGTAGCTTCTTCTAGGACCGTAGGTGCTCGCTAAGAAAGGAATTTTAAAAAATCGGCCTGGATCGCGGCTAATTCGCGAAAAATGCGATTACAATTTTTATTGGGTGAATAATAATAATAGATTAATAGTCATATGGTATTTGGAGATAAGGTGAGTTAAAAAATAGGTTAGATGTTTAAACCGCACACTTTTACCACAAATTAAGTTCCTTATAGTTGTAAACAAACAAAAATACGATCGATGTCGAAACCTTATAATATTGGTACTTTCTGTGAACTGTGATGGTGGCTGCAGAGGTGGACCCTTACAAGTTTGAGTTGTTTCGTGACGAAAAGCTATTCAAAAACTTATGTTAAAGAGGAGGTTAAAAGACTTATGTTCTCTGGTGATTACATGTAAGGCCAGTTCGATGTAGGGACAAAAAACTGATAAGAATCAGTGAGTTCTATCAAGTGTATGATTCTCTCAGTATAGTAGAGTATCGTCTCATGTTTTACCATGGATAACATGGATACAGTATTAACATCCCTCAGCGTGACTCAAACACTAATACACCACCTAAGAAAACCGTGTCTGAAGCTGATTTTTTCGCCTAAATGTTATGAGGTGAAGAACCTTATTTACTTTAACTTCGTAATCTCCTCAACCACTTTATGCTTGATATGTAAGCAAAAATAGAAACAGAAAGACTATACTTTATTCAAAAAAATAAAAAAAGTTGAGAAGTTGAGACTACATTCACTTAAAGGATGCCATAAGAAAAGCTGATGGTCTGGTATCAGAGCTGGGTAAGATGGTAGTGCTGCCTCGAAGCTTTGCTGGAGGGCTATCAAAAAAAGATAAAATTAACTTTAGCAAATTGTCAAATTTACTTATTGAAATTATTCTAAGAATGGGATTCTTTAGGTTTATTTAAGTAATAATTATTATCAATGTAAACCTTAACTTTTACTAATTTAAGTTGTCCTTCATCCTAATGATATTAAACCGTAGCGTAGCAGGGTCCTTTCAGCTAGTATTTAATAAAGAAATACAATTATCAAACTCAGAATAAATTGGTTAATATTCATAAATCACATGTATATATGAAGGTTACATCACTTCTATCTTTTTCTTCTCTATTCTTTGTGGTGTCATGATATGACCGCCACAAAACAATGATTTTTTTTTTTTTTATGATTGAATAAACTTATTTTAATGTTTTTGAGAGTGCTGAATTAGAATGTGATGTAATTTTTGTGTAAAACAAATCTTTAAAAGTAGTTTGCTTGAAGATCTAATAATTTTATTAGAATTTGACTAACCTAACCTTAAACAACCTTAAACAAAATCTATGAAACGACTATATTTTTCGTTAATTCTGCACTCAAAAAAAAAAAAAAAAAAAAAAAAACTTTCTTGAATCATGTCGACCTCATTTTTTTTTTAAATCGAGGCATAAAAAAAATTAGTTCAATGCTATTTCATTTTTTTTTCTCGGCTTTTAGGGCCGTCGGAAAAGATACGTGCTTTTTTGTTTGACCAGGAACCCCCCAAAAAAATTGCCAACAAGATCCGTAAGGAACTGAGTATGCTCTCCTTGTGACACCTCTGACCTTTCAATATATAATAAGCTTTTAATTTACAAGTAAAAACTCTGTATCGTTTAAATCTAGATGTTCACTTTGTGTATTCCTAGTAAATAGTGAAGATATAGTCTAAGATATTTAACGACGTCCATTCGTATGATCTAACGAGTGATTGAGCATTAGTGAATCGTTTCTATTATTAATTTATTTTTAAAAAAAGGAAAAAGCTCGTCTACCATTCCCGAACGCAGTTTCAGAAATCAATAATAAAAACATTGTTATTTATAAAACTGATGTCACCATAAGTAGTAAATTATAGACGCTTTAGCATTTCTTTTGTTTTTGACCTTAAATGACCTTGGTAACAAGGAAAATACCACTGACTGTTCCATTCTAGACACGCGATATCCCGAACGCAGTTTCCATCACCATAAGTAGTAAATTATAGACGCTTTAGCATTTTCTTTTGTTTTTGACCTTAAATTTAGACACGCGATATCCATCATATTTAATTTGGCAGTGAATCTGGCTACAAAAAGAAGCGAATGAATTACTTATAGTCACTATCTCAAATATTGCATCTAAAGTAATAACATTTTTTTTTTTTTTTTTTTTTTTTTTTTTTTTTTAAACATTCTTGTAGTAATAATAATTTCAAATTGATAAATATAAATATTAACATATTCAGTTCCCACGATTTTTATTCAATTGTTTCAACAACGTTTCGAAAAATAATAATTTATGATGTAAAATGTTATTTCAAATAAGTTTTTGTTTAGGTATACAGATATTACACCATAATGTTTCTTGGAAAGTTTTAGTACATTCTTTAACCTTGAGATTGACATTGGTAATGTTTTTACTGAGTGGCATGTCTGGTTAAGCATATTAGTGAGTGCTAAACTGCCGTGCTAACAAAGATGGCCGTTTCAACCAAAACTGTCATAAAGAAACAAAATGGCCTGATAGTTTTGATATCGTTTTTTAAAACTATAAAACTGTATAATCTTATAAAGTAGAATCGATTTTTTTTTCACTGTTTAGGGTTTACTAATAAGTTTTTCATTGGAAAATATATAAAAATTTGCATTATAAAGAGAGACCTACGGTTTTTTAGTTTAGTATTATATCTGAAAATTATGACTGGAAAACTTTTAAGGTTCCGTATGAATCGTAAGACAAATGAAGGAATTTATTTGCAAATTTTAAAAATTTAAATCAATCTGTTTGAAAATAATTCCAAGCCGACCCAGGTGTGTGAGCCGAACGTAATCTTATAAAAAGTTAGTTTGCTAATTTTCACTAATTAGTGACGAGAAAGCCCTTTCTCCTTGGCCACTCCCTCCACTAAGAGAGTGTAAGGAGAACCTCAACTCATTAAGTCGTTTCCTAACTCGTCAGAAGACTTTCGAACTGTGCTAAAGAGACTGCTTTGGAAGTTTCGATGATTATCGATAAACGATATATCAAAAAACTTTTCTTTTTTTTTTTTAGGACGTCCGAAATTTATTCTTTCAAATATAGCATGGAATAGAATAGAATAGGAAAATAATTTTATTCTGGGACCAAGTCCATTAAGAATAACGTACAAAGGGAGGACACACTCAGTCTCTCACGGATCTTGTTGACAATTTTTTTGGAGATTCCTGGTCAAAAAAGATTAGACATGTATTTTGCCGTTCCGACCAATGGGCCCTAGAAGCCGAGAAAAAAAATAAAATAATATTAAAATATTTTATTTTACTTCTAGAGTTTAAAAAATGATTGCGTTTTGATAGCGAATTCAAGGGAAAATACAGCCGCTCCATAGATTTTGGTTTAGGTTAATTAAATTTTTAAAAAATGATTATTAAGTGCTGAAATGGAATTCTAAAGCTAAAAAATTTTTACTTGCACATTTTACAGTGTAAAAGCTAAACTTTTTCCAGTGACGTGTATTCAATATATATTTTTCACAAGAACCGATATCGGATTCGAATTCAGCATTCCAAAGAACCCTTAAATACGAAATTTCATCCAAATAGAAAAATAAAAATTCGTAAGCTTCAGAATTTGCCTAACCATTTTGGTAGGCAACTTTTGTTTCAATTGACAAAAACATGAATTACGCTTAGACGGTTAAACGTATCTACTTTATTTTTTTACACGAAACATAGGGTGGTAATACGCTTGAAATGTTTTTGGTTTCATCATCCTATCAGGTTTAAAACTCAAGCTAAAAATCAAAATGTTTTTCGGATTTTCCAATATTTTAAATAGGTTTATGTTCATAGAATTTTACATTTATTTGCATCAAAAGAAAGCTGAGCCTCTCCCCTTTCCAGCGATACCAACCAGTGAATTACGTGACAAAGTAATGGCGATTTAAAGGTATGTAACTAATAATCGGTTTTAAAATTTCATCTTCCTGGAAGAGGGTGAAAAAAATGATATCTTTTGATTTTGTTGAATAAACGTTTTTCAATGTTTTTTAGGGTGCAGAATTAGAATCTGACGTCAATTTTTGTTCGGAAAAATCTATAGAGGTAGTTTACTTGAAAATCTAATCTTTTTTTTAATTTCATTAATCTAAACCAAAATCTATGAAGCGGCTGTATTTTTCCTTGAATCCGCAATCAAAACTAAACATCGTGGTGCAAGAATCATGTCGATATCATTTTTTAAACTCGAGATATAAAATAAATTGATTTAATGCTATTTTATTTTTATTTTTTCTCGGCTTCTAGGGCCCATTGGTCGGAACGGCAAAATGTCTAATATTTTTTGACCAGGAACATCCGAAAAAATTGCCAACAAGATCCATTAGAGACTGAGTGTGTCATCCCCTTGTTAGTACAAAAATAAATAAAATTATTTACACCTGGTCAGAGACATAAGGAATATATAAAAAATAATAAAATAAAGAAGAAATAATAATGTAACCATGATAATGTATGCATAGATACTAATTAAATATATAGAGAGGAGAATAAGTGAACATTCTACAAATGAAATAATAAATAGATTATTTTGATACAATGCTTATTGTATACAATAGAAGAACCCAAATGTATTTAGAGTGAGAAAAAATTATTTTGATTGGTATTTAACTTGTGCACATAGTTATTGTAATTGTATCAGAAAGAGTTAGATATCATTTAATTGAGAAAGTAGATTGTTGGCAAGCGTCAACTAGGATAAGAATGATGTACCTGAAATAGAAGAATTTAAATGTTTTCAGAGATTTCGCTTGTCTAATATGAGAAGGAATGGAATTCCATAGGATGGTTGAGCGGAATAGGAAAGAGCGCTGGAATGCAGTAGTTCTGTGGGATGGGGTATATAGATCAGAAAGACGGGATCTTGTGATCATTGAATTGATTGCAGATCTGAATTGAAGCGTATTGTAAATATAGGAAGGATGAAGGGTGCTGATGATTTAGTATAGGAATGTTGCATGGAAATATTTTCTACGGAATGTGGGATAATGCCAGCTTGATTCGGAATAGAGGAAGGAAACGTGGGAGCGCCTCGGTATATCGAAGACAAATCTGGCAAAGCAGTTCATAATTCGTTTCAATCTGTCTTCGAGAACCGTCGAGAGACCACCATAAACTAGACAGCCATAATCAAGGTAAGGGAATATTAGGGAGGATACTAGAAGCTTACGAGTTGACTGGGGAAGAAGGTGACGGGATCGGTGGAATAATTTAAGTAGACCTATATAACGGCGGAAGATTTGGGCAATCTGAGATTTCCAAGAAAGGTTCTGATCAAAAATAATTCCAAGATTTTTAACAGAAGAATAGAAAGGGATAGGATGATCATTAAGGATTAAGGGAGGATAATGGGTGTATGCACTAAGGAGGGAGCTAGATCCTATTATAATGGCCTGAGTTCCTATTATATATGTCGTATCGATATGATAAATATGTATAAAAATAAAAGTAACAAAATCTAATAACATTGGTTTAAATAAGGGAATGGATTTTTAAGTCAGGGACAAGGGACAGACCAATCAAAAAATGTTATATAATTAAAGTTGATCATTAAATTTTGTGCAAGATAGGATTTTATAAGTCAAAATTTGCCCATTCCTACTCTGAGATTTGTCAATAAAACCAAAAATTGATGGTTTATCATGGATAAACTATGAAATTGCAATCAAATCACAAATAGTACAGGGAAATTAGCTCCAAACATTGAACCACAAAAATTAAAAGTCTGATTTTCACCTGATTAAAAGGTCAGGAAATTGTTCATCACTCTTAGCTCTAAATGTGGTAAAAAGTCTTCCTCGAAATAGCGTCGGGTTTTAGCCGGGGAGGGGAGAAAGGGTTGAAAGTCGTACGTTTTTAGTTGTTGGTCAAATAACTCGGGAACCGTTACTTTTAGCACATTTTGTGTTCAATAAATTAGTAAAGCAAATCAAATTTGCAACAAATTTGGTGCTATTCATTTTTTTAATCATATCTATATTTTTATAGCTGCGAGGGGCGGAAAAATACTATATTTTGTCAAAAACTGTAAAACATCACATAAATTTTATTTACTTAATTTTATAATATTAAAATCAATTCAGCAGTTTGGCCATCACGCGCGTTCAAAGTTTGGCTAAGTTGTGGTAAGTCGCACTTATCCGCAAAAACACATTTGTCGATACTTTTTTTTTTTTTTATAATAAATAATACGATATGCCTCTTTCGAGAGGATAATTAGTAATATGGATTATAATGTATCAATTCATGCAATATATACAACTAAAGTAAAAAGAAATAAAACTAATAATAGAATAAATAATAAAAGAATATAGTCACAATTAATATAATAAATAAACACGCATTCTAGGAACTCCAAACTAAGCCTGAACCCCCCTCACCTTAGAGGGAAAGGCCAGATTCTACGAAATCCCCGCGCTAACTAACTGTAAGTACATGGCACCATTAGTTTAAATATATACGATTTTTTCGGCTTTTTGGGCATTGTAAAGGTGGAGTTCCGCATGGAGCAGCTGCAGCTGCTGCGTTCAGGGTGTTTCCACATGTAGCTTCCAGACGCTGCGGCTGGAAGTTCATCAGTTCGTATTCTGGCTTCAGCGGAGTATATTCAGCAGAAAACTGGTGTTGTGATTGTTAATGGAGGAAGAGGAGTTCCGTGTTATAAACAGATCAATTGACTCTATGTTTTCCCGAAGAAGAGAAGAAGGTTTTCTCTCTTCGTTGATTGAGCTGCACCTCTAGAACGACGAGGAGAAATTCAAGAAGTTTTCCAGCTGAACTTCATTCAAATAGATTTTATAACTTCTCTATATTTCTATTTCTCTAACGTACTAAAACGAGCCATTTTTAATAAAACTTTTTAATGAAGGGAGCTCAACGAGGCGTATCATGAAAACTAACAAACTGTGGGCAGACCTGAAATCTAGTAAATTGTGGGAAGACCAGAAAACAAAAATACTTGGAAGTCTCCATTGCTGTCAATCCCACGTTTTCCCTTTGGTGATTTCACAATATATAGAAAGACAATTTAGAAAACCCGCTGTAACCACAATTTTATTGTTTTTTTCAGATGATATATAAAGTTCCAGATTCTTTATTACTGTTTTGTCCAATGAACAATTTATTGACAACCCTGTTTTCGTTAAATAATTTTTATCATGTAAGATGTAGTATAATTATGTAAGAGATATTTATATATAAATAAATTGTAATATTTCAACCTGAGGTTGTATCAAATTATTTAGAAATGTATATTTAATATACCAAAACCTGAAAACTGTATTCTGTAATGTATCTTTAAGAATTGTTTTTGAAAAAAATACCATATATAAATATACATATACAGTTTAAAATGGTACAAGAAACTTTGGTGATGTGGGTTTGCATAGCACAGACGCGAAGGAGCACCACCTGGACTGGTCCCAAGAGCAGTCCGAACGCAGCAGCTCAGCTTCTCAATTTTCTGGCGGCTGTCCCAGGTGCTCCATGCGGAACCACACCTTAAGACTCACTCTGATTCGGAATCACAATCTAACGCGACAAAAAACCTTTACGAAAACAAAAATTCTATTACCAAATGAATCTTTTATATTGTATTATATTTAAGAAAGGCATATTTGGTCCTAGACAAAAAATCCTGACTTGTATTTTATGTTCAACCTCCTCACGAAATCCCTGTTCCCCAAATACTACAAAAGGTGTCTCTGCCATTTATGTTAAGTGACTACTAGTCTAAAAATTTAACTGATTTTGAGTTGGTTACAATTAGAATGAACTGTAGAATGTATTGCCCCTTTGTGATAAATCCATGTGATCGTTATCTTTAATATTTCAGCTCATTTCCCTATTATAATAATTTATAGAACATATAGATGCAATTGAACTGCAAAGGTATGTATAAAAACAAAATTTCTTTCAAGTGTTTTTGATTTTTTTTTATGTAATAAAATTACTAATATCGAAACAAATTTTTGTCTATTGTCGGTACCGTTACCTAGATTAAAAAAAAAAATTGCTATTATAATAAAGAATTCGCCTTAGAGCTAAAAAAAAATCAAACCAAACAATAATTATTCCGTAAATAAATCAGTAAACACCAAATAGCATTTGTTATCTATAACATGTATTGTGTACAATAATCGTGATTCTGGCAATATATAAAGACATAATCCATTTTACAAATTATTATTTAAGAAGATAAACATTCCAAAGGTATTAGATTTCATTTATTACTTAAGGAATCGCTAATGTTAAGGTAATCTGTTATAGAGCACTGTAGACTGAGGGATTCACTGGTTTTTCTCTGGATGTTATTTCAATAGTATTATAGGATTCAAAAACCAGTATAAAAATGTAATGAATGAAAAAAATTAAAGTTCGAGCTGAAATATCGAAAATCTGCTAAGAATAACAATAATGTATTATAAAATAATGCTGTAGAATCTTCCACCAACTTATATTAGCTTTTCAGACGCAATCCTTTATTATTGAAAAGAATCATTTTATATTGTGTACCAAGCATTGTCAAAACATGAAAAATTTCATTCTTATAAATGATGATGTAGCGAGAGTTATAAAGGAAATTTATAAGGAAAGAAAATCCAAAGTGAAAATTGGAAAGTTTGGAAACACTAAAGGCCTTCTTCAAGGTTGTTGCATGTCCCCGACTTTGTTTAAGATATATGTTGACACATTTCAAATTGAATTGGTCACAAAGATCCTAAAAAATGGGAATCCCCATTAAAAATACACATCTATTGCAGCTGATATTTGCTGATGACCAGAGAATAATTGCACAAGATGAATTTGATATTACATACATGCTCAGAAAAATAAACGAACAGTATGAGAGGTGGGACCTAAACATTAACTACGAAAAACAAAATACATGTCAACAGAAAACGATGAGGTAAGTGATCCAGTTTTAACGAAGTTAAGTAGGGTCAACCAATTCTGTTACCTAAGCACTATTCTCGAAAGCAATGGGAGAGCGACAGAGGAAGTGAAGAAAAAAAAACGGATGGAAAGCTATTGGAATGTTAAATTCAGTCCTCTGGAGTGGCAATATATGCACCAATGTTAAAAAAATAATATATAAGGCCCTGGTAGAAAGCATAATGCTATACAGCTCAGAAACATGGCCTCTAGAAAAATTGCAAGGCAAAAGATTTCTGACTGTGAAGATAGATTTTTGGAGGAGATCAGCAAGAATCTCAAGGATTCAACGATTCCGAAATGAGACTAGAAAAGAAGTAATGGAAGTTAAGATGAATATTCTGGAGGAAACGGAGGAAAGGAGATTGATGTTTCGGCCATATTAAAAGAATGGATAATAAAAGAATCCCCAAATTAGCTTATGAATGGGAAGCAGAGGGTAGGAGAAGGAGAGGTAGGCCTTGCATCAGGTGAAGAGATGTGGCTGAAAGTATGGTGCGGTGGGGGCTGACGGAAGAAGAAGCGATGGACAGGGAGGAGTGGAGGAACCGTCTAAGGGAGGAGTTTGGTTGAAGGAAACTTGGAATAGCGAAGAAAATACTTTAAAAAATAAAAATAAAATAAATGATGAAAAAGTATCGTTTTTTGGCGTTGAAATGATGTATAATTATCTCAAGACTCTCGCCAGAGTGTATCGATTGGTTCCTAGTAATCGACTTTGGGTCATTGATTCTCGATACCGATTCTTTTCTCAAGAATCCGTGAAGTCGAGAATCGACACATCCCTAAATAAAATATATTTATATATACTTTACTTTATTCACATAACTTGTCCTAATCCTCCGTATTTTTGTTTTCCAGGATTTACTGGCTAGTAGCAATCGCAGTATTTTATTTAGCCGTCGCATTCATTGTGATTGATCAAGTAGAACTTTTCCTTAAACGGCCAATTTTAATAACTTTCGATTCCAAGTCAAGGTCTGTGAAGGAAATCCCTTTCCCAGCTGTGACGATATGCTCAGACAACCAATTATATTCTTCCATGATAAATTTAACAGAGGCGTTTGAGGATTTTCAACATTTATCAACTGAAATGTAAGTAAAAGCATCTTTGATTTTTTAATCAATTTCTTTTCTTAGATTTTGTTAGGTGATACAGATTGTCTTTTTTTTTTTCTTTCTTTTTTTTCAATATCCTTTTTTTTCTCCTAATTTTGAAGGAGAGTAATAAAATGGTTTTATAATTAGCTTTTGATAGATATGTATGTTTTTTTTTTTCAATTTTCTAAAATATATACCGTAAATTCAAGTTTTTGGACTAGGGTGTGAAGTAATTGTTTTTGAATTTGAAATTACTAGCTGGTGTGAAAAAATTATGGGAGGAATAATTATTATTTTGATGTTGTTAAAGTATAAATAAACCTTCAACGATAAATTAGATTTATTTCAGTATTCTAAGATGTCTATCCTAAAACGGGGTTATTCGAGGATTAGGGCTTTATAGAGATTATTTTAAATTTGAAATTACTTGATGGGATGAAAAATTCTTATACATAAGGTATAGTTATATATACACCGTTAGATACACATTATAGACTGAGATATATAGGAGATGTAGATAGTTAGGGTAAGCAGTCATAGATACTCAGCAGATCAAAATAAAATTGTTAAAGCCAACGTTTCAACGGACAAAAATTCTTATATACTTAGACCGCGGTGGGCGAGGGAGGTAGTGTGTCAGGAACTTGAGTTAATTATGCTAGGTTCGAATTCGGCAAGTCTGGGTTGAAGTTTATTTCGTGATGGGCTAACGTAATAAATCTCTACCCTCTGGTTTTAAGTTGGTAAACCTCAACAAACAACAAATAATTATTGTATCTTTTGTATCAGGTAGGGACCAATTACTGTTAGTAATTAATGTTTCGTAAACTTATACATATGTTGTCAAACCTTATTTGATGTAAAATTATCATTTGGAGTAAGAAAGTGAATTCTTTTCTACTATATTTAAAGCTACAATTTGCCATTGGAATTATTTTAATATTGTGGGTGGTAAAAATAAAACTCTTATGTTGATCTTTAAAAAAAAAAAAAAAAATATATATATATATATATATATATATATATATATATATATATATATATATATATAGCTAAATAAAAGGTTCGCGGGGCTGAGTTTTTAAAAAGAGAGTTTTTATTGACAGACATACATTATACAAGAAAAAGCACAATTCATAGCCTAATACAAGGACTTCGTGTTGAACAAACTGTCATCACAACGTGTAGAAGCAGAGTGTCACCGGGCGAAGGTGGGGGTGCCCCTTTTATACAATTATCTAGGAGAGGGGATAGTGTACATTTATTTATTATCCCTTAATACCATTGGGTTTCTATAACTTCTCTCCCCCCCCCCAAGTTCCGAGGTCTCCGATGGAACAAATATCTTAGTGTAAATAGGTAAGATTCTATACAATAAAAATAAAAGGTTTGGACCTTATACATTTCTCAATACCTTTTACACTAAGTCATAACATTGCAATAGATAACATTCTATAAACAAAAGGGATTGGACCTTATAATTTAAGTTTATACAAAAATAAAAGGATTATAACTTGTGTACTAAGTTTAGGATTTGTACTATCTATAGTTTTAAATAAAAAGATTAAACTCTGTACTGAAATACAACTATCAGCTTCCTATAAACAAAAGGATTAGACTTTGAACTTCCTGTTTATGAAGTCAGGATCTGTACACTTGCAAAATAAAAGGATTAAACCTTGCCCATCTCTTAATATTAACAATAAGCTTAAACTATAAAATGTTTATACATTACAAAATTCCTTACATGCTAAAGTACAATTTTCCTTATAACTAAAAGATTACAGGACATTTCTTAATACTAAACAATTCATATCTATACATTATTTAAATAAAAGGAAAAGTAAAATAAGAGTCTTTGAATCAGTTTCCTCTATTACAAATAATACTTTTAGCTTCAAAATTACTCAATTAAAATAATAATATTTTAAATCAAAATAATAATTCAAACACTCCTTTACAATAATTACAATTAATAATAATTTCAAAATAAAATACATACTTTTTCAATGATCAATCAAAATAATATTTCAAGACAAAATAATAGTATCCTAATTTTTATGATAGTGACTTCAAAATATTAATTACAAAATAAATCGGACAGAATATTACTGTGAAATAAAATAATAATTTGAATGATCTTTTACATTATTAACATTTAATATAATATTTTACAACAAAATACAAAAGTCCGACTTTATTAAAATAACTACAGCATTGCCAATTTAATACAGATAATTCCTTCAATATAACATAAATATTACTCCTAATACCATTGCATTTATTATATTTAAAATAAAAGATTTTTAAAACATTTTAATATTGTTTAAATAAAATTAAATATTTTTAATCAGAACCACTATCTGAATCGTAATTATCCGAAATGTTTACACGAAGAGATTCGCTATCGTCGTCTGAAATAGATTGTTTCTTTTTTTTTTTTTTTCCGTTTTTTCCTATTGGGCCTTTTAATATTATCGATATGAGTTTTGATTGGTCTTTTATCTTTTACTACTACATTTACTTTTTTAAATTTGTCCCTACTTTTTATTTTCGCTTGAGTATTTTTTAAATATTCTACGTCTCCTAATTGTTCCTGAATATCCAAAGGGTCTTCCCTATTTTTATTTAATTTTTCGGTCCTTGTCTCTTTTTCGTCATTTATTTTCGATCTAATTAATTTATGTAATAATTGTTGGTCCTTATGATATTTTAATACATATTGTTCTGTCAGGTCGATGTTTTCGTTTGATTCTAATCTGGAGGTTCCAAAAGTAATTTCATTAGGAGTTAATTTTAATTTATTGTTCAAGGTATTATTATACGCTATTACCGCTAATCTTAATTTTTGTTGCATCGAACATTTATCTTTTTCTTTTCCTATTATTCTCAATAATTCGTTTAGGGTAGAGTGGACTCTGTTCAATAATCCCAAAGAGTTTGAGTGGCTGGCTGAGGTGTAATGTAAGATAATATTATTTTCTTCACAAAACTGTTTTACTAATTATTTTTTCATTTCCGTCCCTTGGTCTAATGATATTTGTAGAGGTGTGGGAAAGTATGTCATATAGTTAGTCAGTGCGTTACAAATATTAATTGCGTTCTTTGATTGTAGGGTTTGAGCAAATAAATGTTTCGAAAATGTGTCTACTGCTGTGAAAATTATTGCGTTGTTAAAATTAAAAATGTCAATCATTAATTCCTGAAACGGTCTTTCTGGTGTAGGTGTAATTTGAAATTTGGTCTTTATAGGTTTTCGGTCATATTTCGTAACTTTACAAGTTTCGCATTTATTAATATACTCCGCTATTTTATTTTGCATCCCTGGAAAATAATATTCTTTTTTAAGTTTTTCGAATGTTTCGTTTATACCCCTATGCTTTGTTTTGCCTAAATGATAATTATCTATAATTTCTATTTGTTCATTCGGATTTTCGACGTCATTTACAATTTGTTTATATTTTTTCAATTTAACCGATGGATATTCCGTTTCTATTATTTGTTGTATTGTTCTAAAATAATCGTCATATAAATTTTCGGTTATCTCGTTAGGTGATTTACAAATTATCCCGTATGTTTTATTAGGTTCGAGTATCTGTTCTAATAATGAAGCGATATCTGATTTAGCATAAATGTTTAATTCGTATCGGCGTTTCCCAAATGGTTTAGTGAAATTAATTTTTGTATTTCCCCTTTTTATAATTATTTGATTTTTTTCTATGTTTATACATTTTTCGGGTTCACAAATTCGTACTTGTTCGTTACTAGATTCCTGGGAATGGATTGTCTCTAAATCATCTTCCGGCGGTACTTCTAAGTCCTCTATTATCGCGTCATACTCGGAATTGTTTTCGTCCGCTATTTCCTGATTTAATAATTCTTCGACGTCCATTTCCTCCACGTCGCTATTATGATTCAATTCGTCGCTTCCCCTGGAAAGTGCATCGGCCACGTAATTTGTTTTTCCCTGAATGTGTTTAACTTCGAATTCAAATTCTTGTAATTTCCAAACCCACTTCATTATGCGCGTGTTACCATTTTTCATTGAAAAAATCCACGTTAAAGGTATATGGTCCGTGCATAAAAGAAATTTTGTACCGTATAAATAAGGCTTAAAGTGTTGGGTTGCCCATACTACCGCTAGTAATTCTTTTTCTATTGAACTATAATTTAATTCCGCATTTTGTAATACTCGGGACGCGAATGCTACTGGGTGTTCTATTTCATTTTCGTCTTTTTGTGAGAGCACGGCTCCGATGGCTTTATTACTGGCGTCTGTAGTTAATATAAATGGTCGTTCCCAATCCGGATAATTTAAAATTGGTGTGTTACTCATCATTTCCGTCAAAGTTTGACATACTTCTTTAATTTCTTTTGTGCCATAAATTTTTGTTTTTAATGAATTAGAAATCGGTCTGGTAATTTTTGCGTAATTTTTAATAAACTTTCTATAGTATCCCGTCATGCCCAAAAATTGTCTCGTCGTCTTTTCATTACGCGGAATGGGGAAATTTAAAATTGCTTCTATCTTTTTCTCGTCTGTTTTTAATCCGTCTGGGGTTACGATGTAGCCTAAAAAGTTTAATTCTGTTTTAAAAAATTCCGTTTTATCTAATTGTATTGATAGGTTATGTTCTTTTAGGGCTTCAAATACTCTTTTTAAATCTTTTAAATGTTCCTTTTCGTTTTTTGAGTAGACTATTATATCGTCGATGTAAATCATAGAATTGGGGATATTTTGTATCATCATCGTCATCGCTCTCTGAAAGGTTGGGGGTGCATTACACAAGCCAAAAGGCATACGTAGAAACTCAAAATGCCCATTTTCGGTGGAGAACGCGGTTTTAGCTATTGAATCTTTATCCATTTCAATTTGGTGTTTTTTATCGCCATAAATTCTATGTACGATGTGAGCCGCGCTGTTTCTTAGCATTTCTTCTAAATCTTCTAACGAATCGAATTTTATATGGTAAATGAAGTCCGTTAGTGCTGGGTGTAAACTATGTACTGCGTGGTGGGATATCTGTTTGTCATACCTATACATTTCGTCCTGTTTATCTAATATCTCATTGTCGGAGTAAATTCGCGCATATAAATCGCATCTTTTTTGGCCCAGTCGTTCCAAGAAATCGAGTGGGTTTTCATTATGGTAAGTCCGCGTATTTAAAATTTCCGAAATTAATTGTTCCCTAGTTCTCGTGTCTTGGTACTTTTTCTTTAAGAATTTTATTATTTCTTTTACTGTATTAAATTCCTTATCATATACGGCGACTTTAGCTTTTCCAGTTAGTTTATTTAAGATTGTTAAAACAAGTTTAGCTTGATTTGTATTTTTATGGATATTATCATCTTTACAATATAAATTATATAAAAATTCGCTATTTCTAATAAAATCAACTAGTTGTAACGGATTTCCGTCATATTCCGGGATTAATGCTAAATCATGATTTTTAATTTCTAGAGCCATATTATTTTCTTTTTTAATTAACGTTGAACCTGTTATTTTTAAGTTACTTAATTTTTCTTCCAAACCATTCATAAAGATAAATGCTAAATTAATATTTTAAATTATTATACTTATTACTAACTTATATTGAAATTACAAAATTACTTAAAAATAAAAATAAAAAATAAAATTAATTATACTTTTTCTTGATACAACGTTGTCTTCGATGTCTTCTTGATGACGCTCCCTTTAGCTCCTTCCCGTCGATTCTTTAGCAAGAGGTTGAAGGTCCTTTTGGTCAAGGTATTATACCAAAGCGCTCCCAAAGACTTGAAGATCTGCTGATGTACTAATACTCAGCTCCCAATCTTCTCATGCCAATGGAAAGAGGTCTCGCTGTTCTGTACCTGAAATAAGATAGAACTGCCGCGAAGTTACGTTAACGCTTCCAAATGTCCCTCCGTTCGGGCGCCAGCTAAATAAAAGGTTCGCGGGGCTGAGTTTTTAAAAAGAGCGTTTTTATTGACAGACATACATTATACAAGAAAAAGCACAATTCATAGCCTAATACAAGGACTTCGTGTTGAACAAACTGTCATCACAACGTGTAGAAGCAGAGTGTCACCGGGCGAAGGTGGGGGTGCCCCTTTTATACAATTATCTAGGAGAGGGGATAGTATACATTTATTTATTATCCCTTAATACCATTGGGTTTCTATAACTATATATATATGCAGTTTTAAGGGTACTTTCGTAATTTAGGTAAAATCTGTTTGAAAATAGAATATATATTTCTAAAACAAAAAAAAGGTGTTTCCCAAATCGGCAAAAACTCTTCAGGAAAATCTACAAAAATTACGATTTGATGACGAAAAGGCTTAATTTTGTAAATCCCGCTTCGGCAAAAATAATTTATTAAAATTATTATATCGGCTCTTTGAAACCACATGCTATAAGTCCCTTTTTTGCTAAAAGTAGTTACATCTTTTCCTATACGTGAGATTTCGTGCTAGATCCATTTTCGAGTTCAGATTTTGAAAAAAAAAAAAAAAAAATGGCGACACTGCTACAGCTTATTTTTTCATTGTGTCATAAATGGATTTTTTTTTTGTCCTCATCCCACTATTTGGCTGTTTTTCAGATTATACACTTGCGAAGTATGGTTCGCGTTTTTTCTCGTCTAAATTAAAGCAATAAACCCGCTTTTTTTGTTTTATCTGGATAATAACAATAATATGAATAAATCAGTTTTATGTGTCTCTTGTAAAGTTGGTAAACATGACTTGTGGCATGCAGTTGCTTAGGCGACGATATATAACAAATGTGCTCTATTTTTCATTAACAGCTGTTTTACTTAATAATTAAATCGGTGTTATTATTATTTTCAGGAGGAAGAGATTTGAGTATGCAGTCTGCATTTGTGATTTCAAACATCCTGGAGGAGAACAGTTCGAAACCTTCGATCCACAGTTCTTCCATGACATGCAAGAAGTAATCATTGAAATTAAATATAAAATTTAAAAAAATATATATTTATATATATTCCTCTATTATTATATAATTATACCAAATATTATTATAACAGAATATTTTTGGAATCGAAACATGCACGGAGCAAATTGTGAAGCTAAAGTGGGGCTCCGTTACTATAGAAACACCATGCCGTTACTTTCAACCGATAGTTTCAGTTCAAGGAGCATGTTTGAGTTTCAATATGGTTCCATTTGCTTCCGTCTTCAGAAATCCTACAACCATGTAAGATTATTCTTATTATTTAAATCAGTCTCATCGGTTTTGGAGTTTATAGTAAGCTATAATATTTTTTTTTTTTTTAATTTTAATCAATATTAATAATTCTTATATGCATTGATACTATGAGGAATAAAAATATATACTTGAGTCTATTTTATTTTTCTGTCAGGTTATCTTTATCTTGGTTTTCTTCATTAGATTTTTTTTTCTTTTTAACTGCTTTCATTGATATTACCACCTATCTCGTTCAAGGACAATAAGTAATAGAAACGGATGAACTCGTTCATATTATAAAAATTTTAAAAACTCTAATATATGCAAATGATAAAATAATATTAAAACATAAATACAATAAAATAATAAGTAATATTTAACCCTTTAACGGACAGGCCTGGAATTTTTTAAAACATTTCTTTTTTTCTTCTTTGAATGGTTATAGCCACGCTAACCCCCACACATGTATCATGAAATTTATGGTTGAAAAAAGGATATTCGACGATAATGAATAGGATAATGAGTCGGATATGAAGTCATTTATTGAGCAAAAGGCATTAAATATGTGTATCCTCCAGGATACATTGCCTGTTGAAGGGTTAAATAAAAAACAGTCATACACACATACGATATATACACACACTCGAACCCTGGGAAACAATCTATAGCTAGTGGGCCAATCGAGATTCAAAGAGATCCCGGTCCTGCTTTCTCAGCTGCGAAAAGACTCATATACATGACTGTGATTAGACCTTTTTGGACGTACGGAGTTGAGCTTAGGGGCTCAACTAAACCATCCAATTCATCTCGTATTCAATCCTTACAGTCCAAAATCCTTGGAAAAATCCTCAATGCTCCTTACTTTGTCACCAATAAACTTATTCATAGAGGTCTCAATGTTCCATATGTTGCTAATTTAGCCCACACCATACCTATCCTTTCATAGTAAGCTCTATAACCACTCAAATCCGTTAGATTCTCAACTTGCTTCCAACTCCATTCCTGATAATCCTTCAAGGAGTCTGAAACGAAGATAGCCTAGAGACCTTCTAGTGTAGAATTTTTATTAAAGTGCTACTGATGAGTAGTTCTTTTCAAGTTTAACATGTTATTGTTAAGTCAATACATTTACTTGATTTATATATTATATACAGTTGTAAATTTCAATAAATGTATATAAAATAAAATCCTCATGGAGAGTTATTAGGACATGTATAACTAATCATTGAATTATTAGAATTGGAAAATAAAAACTATTCTGGGATAGGTCCACGAATAAGAAATGTTTAGACGAAAACATGAATCAAAAAAATTCCTTGGAGATGGCTAAAATTGTTCATAAGGAATTTTTTGATAGCTTAAATAAAAAAATAAATATACAAATGTAAGTAATAACAGAAAATTGATTATATATACAAATAAAATAAATTTTAAAAAATAAAAAATCTATATGTATATTGTGCTAAAATAAATTTAAAAAAATAAAAAATCTATATGTATATTGTGCTAAAAAAAAACAAAAAAAAAACTTAAATTCTCATAGAACGAATGGGATCTCAAAATTCTTCCAGCACGTAAAAATTAATTACTAAGCTAAGGATAGGAAATTTCATATATAATAACATCCAATACTTTTGTAAGTGGACAAAACTGAGATCAAAATCCATTCCACTATTCACTGGTTTGAAGTCTTTGTCCTTTTAAGATTGTGAAAAGTGGAAAAGGTGGATTTTTAATAAACTTGGGGAAAAAGTATGTCGAAAATGATGATGAAGAGAATTCTGGAGGATAGTGTCACCGCTTGTATCGCTAGAAGTAATTCTTTATCACGGTTTTTGATTTTAGTGTAAAATCTCAATAAAAAAACAAAATCACGAAATTTTTATTTATTGATAATTCACAATGCCCCCATAAATTTCCAATATTTTTATTTTTTTTTACCGCAAAGACAACCTATTTTAGGCTTTAACATCAATTTGTGACCTTCACTTAATCTACTCCTGAATCGAATTCTAATCATAGACCATCAAATACGATGGATCTTATCGTTCTATATTGTAATGATGATTTCGTTAATATCTCTTCTCCAGTAGAGATGACGAAATTATGAGTCTATTCGCAAACAGCCAAATTTGCATACTACCATATACTAACACCTCATATCGATTCTTAAAATGGCTTCATTGCCCTGTAAGAGTGGTTGGAACGTTCTTCCAAGTTTCATTGTTCTAATTTTTTTTTCGAATTAATGTATTTTTCTCTGTTGGCGCTATGGTCTATGAAGGACCTTGACCTCTTCAACGATTTTTCGTTCCGTTCGATCCTCTGCAGCTCTCCTCCATCCTGTCACTGTTCAGCCTCGACATCTTCCAACCACCTTAGTCTAGGCCTGTATCTTCCTCTTATCCCATCCGGGCGTCCTTCCATTATCTTCCTTGAGAGTCTTTCCTCCTTCATACGATGCACATACCCCAATCATCGTATCCTTCCTAGATGTAGAATTAATGCATATAGTTTTAAATTACTGTCACGTTTTCAGATGACACTTGTGTGTTATCGGTAAACAATGATCTCTTTATTGCCTCCCAGACACTCCAATCCCATATCATAAACCTTCAAGAATGGTGTCAAAAATGGAGAATCAAAATAAATCCCATCAAATAACCTTTACCCTTCGCCGTAAACCTACGACTTCCTGTCCTACAGTATCCTTTAATAATGTTCCAGTAATCACTGTTGAACAGATCCGCCATCTAGGACTCCATCTGGGTAAACTTCTTACTTGTAATCCAAATACAAGATTAAAACGACAAGAAACTGCCAGTCGTTTTCGACTGCTTCAACATTTACTTGACAAATGTTCAAACCTTTCAATTAATTACTAAACAATCATTTGCATAACAGTAATTAGACTAATTTGGACATATTACATATTGGAGTTGAGCTTTGGGGCTCTATTAAACCATCCAATTCATCTCGTATCCAATCCTTACAAAAATACTCAATGCTGCTAACTTTGTCACAAACAAACTTATCCACAAAGATCTTAATGTACCTTCGTTTCTGACTTAGCTCAAATCAGATATCAATCCTTTCATAGCAAACTCCACAACCATTCAAATCCATCAGTATCACAACTTCCTTCTCATTCCATTCCGGATAACCCTCCGAGGCGCCTGAAAAGAAGATGGCCTCGGGACCCTCTAATATAGTTCATCATTATATAGAACCTTTGTAAGAGCTAACAATGGGTAGTTTCTTAAAAAACAAGTGACGTCATTTTTAGAGTTATCTACACATCTACTTGATCTATTATTTTTTTATATTGTATCGATGTAAATTTCAAAAAACATCTAGAAAAAAAAAGAAAAAAAAGAATTCTGTTAAGGATTAGAAACTCGCTTAGCTAAATAATGTTTAATTCTCTATTTTTGGTTCTTTACGGAGCTTACTTTTCCTTTGTCCTTTGAAAAATCTGGTTCTCTTTCAATTTCTTAATTTTGTACCCAAAATCTTTCCAAGATTAGTGTTTAGACTTCAGAATTTTTCGCTAGATATTTTCCCTTCTTTCCATGTACATTTGATGGCCTGCATGCATTCTAAATTACCCGAGAAGTAGGAACCAACTGAATGAAAGTGGTCAGGAACAGAGACTGTTGGTTCAAAATTGTTAATAATCTATAGAAAGAAAAAAATAAAAAGTTTTGTTTTGTGTTTGTAGTTTTGTTTTTGTTTTTGTGGTTTTCAAAGAATATTGTATATTTTATTTTATATTTTGACATGTTACAACTCAGTTTCTATTCTGTGAAATTATTTTGGAGCTGAACTCCATTTTACCTCCTAAGGGAGAGGCTTTTGTCATAAAAATTTGATGCCAACAAAGATTTATTATTATAATTATTATTATTATGCATTCTAAAGAAAAGCTCTACCACATTTTCTTCTTTTCTTAGATCTTTGTCGGGACATCCTTTGGCCTTCAATAAAATCTCTTGAAGGTCTTTTTAAGCAACTAAATATAATGGTCAAAATAATGTTTGCTTGCTATTATTAAGTTTTAGGAATTGGGCGGAGCAATACTGGAAAGACAAAGTGATGTTGTGGAGCCCAGACACTGGATATACAGGGAATGGTGGCTCTTACCCAGACACACCGCCATGGAGGGCAGCAGGCAGCAATGTTGTCCATTTTGGATTTAATATAAAAATGGAAGACAACGAGGAGCTTTGCAGTAGAGGTGGCAGAGGTTTCTCAGTAAGCTATACTTAAAAAAATGAAAGAAAAATATTATAATAGCCTAATTTTAGAAAATAGATCAGAATTATTTCAAATTCAATTTTTTTTTTTTAATAACTATTTCTATGAATCTCTTATAAATATTAAAGCTATAACAATAGAAAGAAATGTGAAGGTTATAAAATTACTTCCTTCCAATAAAGTTGATTGTTGAACAAGTTAAATAGTTAAGCAATGGCAAATAAATATTACATTCGTAGTTAGGACTTGAAAAGGTCTACGTTTTTTGAACTTTAACTAGTAGCTAAAACATTTACTCCTAGCCACTGCTTGAAAAAATGGAGTTACATATGCTCATCTACTTATTACAATGTAGTTCCCAATTCTAACTACAATTTAACTAAAGTAGTTTTAGTAAATAATTATTATAGATGGGCCGACTATTCGGCCATCTTTATTCATTTATACTTATATCCTTAAGAAGGTTGAAAACATGGCCTTCATTGATTAAAATTTTTATTTTAGATTCGTCTTTACAGATTATTATTTAGCCCAGGAATACTTTTATTTTAGAGTTTAATTACCATACATCAATTGTCGATTTTTAACAAAGGTTATGTATGATATTCTCAAAAAACATATTCGATAACTTCTACAATAGTGAATAAAGAACTTACTTTATCTACTATTTATTTTAACAGTTTTGGTCATTCTGTCATCATTAAAAATTATTAATTGTTAATTGAGATGTAATATAAAGGTAGCAACACGAAAAGGTAACTGCTTTTTTTTTTTAGCGATTTACGTGTTTGTTTACAATTACATGTAAGCTATAAACGAACATTGCCGTTGTTACCCGAATTCCACCGAAAGTCGGCTAGTGACGTCATAGTCGGCCAATCACTAGTAATTATGTCTGTAGCGTCACAGAGTTGTAGTAGTAGTAGTAGTAGTAGTAGTAGTAGTAGTAGTAGTAGTAGTAGTAGTAGTAGTAGTAGTAGTAGTAGTAGTAGTAGTAGTAGTAGTAGTAGTAGTAGTAGTAGTAGTAGTAGTAGTAGTAGTAGTAGTAGTAGTAGTAGTAGTAGTAGTAGTAGTAGTAGTAGTAGTAGTAGTAGTAGTAGTAGTAGTAGTAGTAGTAGTAGTAGTAGTAGTAGTAGTAGTAGTAGTAGTAGTAGTAGTAGTAGTAGTAGTAGTAGTAGTAGTAGCAGTAGCAGTAGCAGTAGCAGTAGCAGTAGCAGTAGCAGTAGCAGTAGCAGTAGCAGTAGCAGTAGCAGTAGCAGTAGCAGTAGCAGTAGCAGTAGCAGTAGCAGTAGCAGTAGCAGTAGCAGTAGCAGTAGCAGTAGCAGTAGCAGTAGCAGTAGCAGTAGCAGTAGCAGTAGCAGTAGCAGTAGCAGTAGCAGTAGCAGTAGCAGTAGCAGTAGCAGTGGTAGCAGTAGCAGTAGCAGTAGCAGTAGCAGTAGCAGTAGCAGTAGCAGTAGCAGTAGCAGTAGCAGTAGCAGTAGCAGTAGCAGTAGTAGTAGCAGTATGCAGTAGCAGTAGCAGTAGCAGTAGCAGTAGCAGTAGCAGTAGTGGTAGTAGCAGTAGCAGTAGCAGTAGCAGTAGCAGTAGCAGTAGCAGTAGCAGTAGCAGTAGCAGTAGTAGTAGTAGTAGTAGTAGTAGTAGTAGTAGTAGTAGTAGTAGTAGTAGTAGTAGTAGTAGTAGTAGTAGTAGTAGTAGTAATTATAGTAATTACATATTGCCCAACTCTCACAGATCGGTCGGTGTCACATCATACTTCGGCTATTGTTAATACATCAATTTCAACTAACTTATATTGATAAAAGTATAGTGGACTGGTATGATGAATGAAGAAGAAGATGATCAGGGATGCAGCCAAAGAAGAACACTACGTCTAAGAAGAAAGTCTTTAAAACGTTGGCACGTATTAAAGAATTTCTTCTTAGACGTGGTGTTCTTCTTTGGCTGCATCCCTGATCATCTTCTTCTCCATTCAACTAACTTATATATTTCCAGAGAACTATTTTATTTTACAAACTTTTTTTTTTAAGAAGTAATATCACTTTAAGTAATAATATTATTACTTTTTAAATAGGTCTATATCCACAACCCTGCTGAAATGGCTAGCCCTTCGCATGCCCTCTTATACTTAGAAGAGAACAGAGACACCACAGTATCAGTAACTCCAAGACTATATATTACAGACGAGAGCCTGAAGAAATGGCCGACACGAGAGAGGGGTTGTTACTTCCACAACGAAAGATTTCTTGAATTTTTTCAGATTTACACTCAACATAATTGTGAGACAGAATGTAAAGCGAACGTCACCCTGAGTACTTGTAAATGTGTGCCTTTCTATTTCCCCAGTAAGTAACATAATACATTGGACAATTTTTGATTATTCTAATTAAGGTTTATTTTCTTATATATAATTGCTATAATTCACAAGAATTATTTGCTACACCAAAAAAATAAATAAATAAAATACCAGTTTCAAACCTAAAAAAATGAAAAAAGTTTTTCTTTATTAATTTTATGAAAAAGAAAAGAAAAAAAGTTTCAAAAGTTTTTTATTATTAATTTTATATGAATAAATTAAAAAAGGTTTGAGCAAAAATTTCAATGGTTGCGAGGAAAAAGTTCCTTATTTTTTCAATTTTCATTTAACTTTAAACCCTCAACTCTCCCACATTAGTACAGAACTCCTACGTTTTATTATTAACAGACGATATCAGTTGCGTATTGTCGTGAGATCTTCTGAATTTAAGTGGTCTACTTGTAATAACGAGCGGAGATTTAGATCTATAATGATTGAAATAAAAGATATTTCTAAAATATTTAATGATAAACACATCTGGAGAGTATTCATTTACGACTAGTAGCCACTGTAATATCCTAAAAACAACAAATCAAAATATGCAAGTTATCAAAAATAGTGCACATTATCATCCAAAAAAATAAACCCAATCATAAGCACATTAAGGCATTTTTTTTTTCATTATTCTAGTTTATCAAATCAGAAGCCAGTAAAAAGTGATTTTTTAAAATAATTAATAGCAGAATAAATAAACAACTTTAGCTACACTACAGTTCCAATGATCTTTTCAAAGTTAACAGCTGTTTAACAAAGTTAAAAACAGCTGTTTTTTATAATTACTGGTTCATTTTCAATACGACCAATTTCTTTTTCTTACCGATATATCGCTTTATTTCTGAACTCTAAACTACAGATTGGCCCTCATAGATCAACATAAAACATATAACATTGTTATATAAATAATTAACATAATGTACCTCTCATAACCTAACAAATATTATTAAATAAATTAGATCAGCTGTTCAATTGGTTATTCCTTGACTTACACCTACTCGATTATTTATACAATCATTCTCTATCAAGCATACAATCGATTAGCGTACATCCTTTACTTTTCGAGGACATATCACGAACCTTTTAGCCTATATCTGGAACATATGTCATCTAGTCCTATTACCATAGATAAACATACCTACTACCTTTGGATTTCATTTTTTGCAGGAGATTATTTTAGGGAATAATCATACAAAACTTAAAGTGGTTTAATTCGACTATTGAAATATCTACTAATCAAACATTCTAAAAATAGAATTTATTACAAAACGTTCATTTACTATCATTAGGTCTAAATAGAAAACTGGTGTTGAAATTTGGGGATCCACTCAATGAATTTTTTACAATGGTTTTATTGCCTGTTTCAAATTTTAAATTAATAAATTTGATTAACTTCAAACCCGCTAGCTAATAACCTTGCTTCCCTATCGATTCCTAATAACCATTTTGATCAAATAAAATGAAGATGGTCGGGACCTCGAAACATATCAAAGGATACCTAATTTCTTCAGAAGCCCTCTCGTTTTAATCGCTCGGCACATTTATTTATTTTTTGTTTTATATAACTGTAAATATTGATAAATTAATTCTTAAAAAGTTTAAATTATATCAATTTGTAAGTTATATAATTAAAATTTCTGTAATTATGGCTATATTGTTGATTGAAAATGTTAGGTGACATATAAAGGTTCAAGAACACTATTGAAGTTCAGCCACAGAACAATATAAAATGTAACTTTAGTTTATCAGATGAATCATTTACTTCTTTTTTTTCTACAAAAAAAAAGTTTTTTATTCTTTCACCATTAATAGAAAGACTGAAATTCTAAAAATTGGACAGATTTTTCATTTATCTGCCTCTGACCGAAAATTGCTTAGTTTTTATTTATTTTAAATATAACACTAAGTAACTACCGTGCCGACGTCGATTCAGTAGACATCTTTTGATCAAAAATGTTGACAAACATTTTCATTTTTTTTAAATATTTTAACTTGCCCATTATAAACTGGCTTTTTAAGAATCTTGTCTCATTGTGGTAACTGAGACTTATTATTAAGGAGGCATTGTCCTATTATTAAACAAACTAAACATTTGTTTTTAGCACTGGTCTAAAGTGAATTGGAATTCTTCTTGTCAGGTTTTAATGAAAAGCACTTATTAAAAATGAAATCCTTATAATAGAATGACAATATTAAAAAAAAAAAAAAAAAATATATATATATATATATATATATATATATATATATATATATATATATATATATATATATAAATCGATACGTATTAAGATACACTTACTTTATCAGCAACTCGTCACATTGTGTCCACAGTTAATGTCTTATTCATTTTTAGATAGCAAAGGAATCTCCTCTACAATATTTACCTTCTTTCTTCCATCTAGATTTTCTTTATTCATAAATTTGAAACTTTTATTTGCAACTGTAACACATCAAAAGAGTGTACCTTCCAATTCTTCTGTATGGGACCGAAAACTGGGTCCTAACGGAAAGTATTCGAAGTCGGATAACCGCATCAAAAATGAAATTTCTTAGGAGAGCAGCTGGAACAACAAAACAAGATAGAGCCAGGAATGAATGCATTAGAGAGACGCTCAATATAAGTGCCATCCAGGATTTATTTGAGAACACAGCTGCAGTGGTTTGATCACGTCTGCAGAATGGAACATTACCGTGATCCAACTAAATCTGTGGAATATCACCCAACAGGAAAGAGACCACGAGGACGTCCCAGAACATCATATATGGAGCATATAGAAAAGCTAGGATAGAAGGGAGGGAAAACACTTCCAGAACTGAGAGGCTTGGCAAGAGACAGGAAAGTCTGGAGGACTTGGCTGAGTGCACCCCCACGCTGAAAGGTACTATGGGGGGAAAACGAAAGAAGAAGATGGAGTTGTGGCCATATTTTGTAAATGCCTGGCTACGGGTCCATTTGATTCGTCATAAAATCGTTTGTAGTTCTTCTGAATGTGATTCATGACAGTCGGGATACGTTAGTCTGTAAGTAATGCTTCGTTAGAAACGTAGAAAGGGGAGTCCGTTATTAGTCTTAAAAATTTGTATTGAAATGTTAGGATTTTCCGACTATGTTTTTTTGGCATTTCCGTTAATTTGGCATGCGTAAGTCCACATGGGGTTAAGTAAATAAGTGTATTCGTTGCTTATCTGTCTGAGTGGTAATTTAGAGTGTTTGTAGTATCGAATATAAGTAAGCGCATAGTCATATAGTAAGCTTAGTGATTTACTTTTTGTACTGATATGTGGCCCCCATGTCAGCCTCCTGTTAAAAATTATGGTTGTCTTTCCATCCTGATTAGATCCCTTATCGTTTTTCTTTCTATTCTCTTTATCGCAGCTAATATATCTCTTAGTCGTCTCCTATTAGAAGTAATAGGTTCTTTAACCTGTTCTTTTTCATTAATCGAACCACAATCTCTCTACTTTTCCTTAGCATATACTTAAATGTGAACATTCGATCAATTTGATACAAATAAAATTGTAAAATAAGAACGGAATGAATTTACTTGGATCTAAAAACAACTAAAAATCATCACAGTGAAAAATAAATTATTAATTTATTAATTTGAAGTTCCTTAGAATGCATAACGTGAAGTAAAAGCAACAATAGCTATGGTATACTTATTCTCATTACAGCTGCTAATAAGTGTAGTTGTTGTCTGTAGGAGCTTAACGTACGTATTTATTCCAAAGAGGGCAGTAAGGATGGGTTACCAACCTATTATAGCCTGAGTGAGAAGGTTGAGATTCATTCTGTCGGTCAACCACGAAATATATTTTAACGTGCCCTGGTGGGATTCAAACCCACGACCTTCTGAACCAGGAGCGTTGAGACCTTTGTACAAACGCGCTTGGCCATCGAGCCATGCCACACTTAAATTAACATTGAAAGTAAAAAAAAAAAAAAAAAAAAAAAAAAAAAAAAAAAAAAAAAAAAAAAAAAAAAAAAAAAAAAAAAAAAAAAAAAAAAAAAAAAAAAAAAAAAAAAAAAAAAAAAAAAAAATGAATGAATTTTATAGCTATTCTATAAAGGAATAAACTATTATTTAATATTTCTTGGTTTGCTTCTCCTTAGTGTCCTTATTATGTCACGAATAAACAGAAGCTGCTTTGATTTTCTCGGCTTTCCTTTCTCAATCATTCTGGTCAGGCGCACGTCTGTTTAATATTCTGATCAAATCAGCAACCACCTGATTCTTCAACCTTTCCTTTGTTCTTCTCCTAAGGTCCTTTGAGGTTTCGTAATAAAAGAACTTGTCTTTTGCGGCATCGTTTATCCTTATCATGAATCGTAAAACCGACAGCCTGGATTGTATTCATTCTAATCAGATGTTTTGAAAGGTTGACATGTTTTTTTTCTTTCTAATAACCATGATGTTCGTATGTTTTTCATTTATGGAGAGTCTCATTCTTCTTGTCTCTCTTCCACCCATTTAAAGTCTTCTTACTAGTTTTGGGTTGTGTCCAACAAGGAAATATGAATAACCTTTTCATCAATATAATGCATCTCTCCTTTAAACTTTATCTATAGGAAATACTAAAAAAGATTTAGTTTACATTTTAATGGCGTTCTGTCTTTTAAAGTGCATGCTGTAAATGCGATCAATTTCTAAGAAATGAGGAGATTTATGACTTGTTTTTTTTTTTTTTTTTTTCTAATATTGGAATCCTATGCTGTCTTACAATCCATAAAAAGTATCCATATAATTTTGCTGAAGGAAAAACATTGTGTTTAGTTAAACTCTTCCTCCTGAAACTCTGAAAGTAGTTGCACAGTTGAGATTCTACATATTATACGTGCCGGTTAACTAAGTAAATAAATAATATTCAGGATTCTGTACTCCCGGTAGTACTTTTTTTTTTCTAAATTCTAAAAAACTAAATGTTATTATAATTTAATTGAAACGATCTTTTTCATTATTCATATTTGTTATTGAACTGTTTTGTGGTAATATTTTCGAAATCCAAAAATAAAGATTAGTGCAAGATTGATTTTCCATAACCTCCTAAACCGTTAACGGCTATTTCGCCTCCAGCAGTTCTTTGAAAAATGTTTACCACTAACTTAATGAATATTCATAGTAGTTCTTCAAGTATTTTTATCTCCTATCTGAAACAAATAAACATTATGAACATTATGGCACGCTTATTTAGGCAACTAAACTTTAAGATACATGTATTTAGGTGGAGGGGTCGGCTTGTACGTTCATGATAGCATGAGAGTTAAAACACTATACAAATCACCCTATCCTGATTCTCCGCACATAGAATATATATAACACAGAAATCTCCTTTAACTCATTCTTACTCCTTTACGTCGTAGTCTACCGCCCTCCTCAAGTTAAATTCGATCCTACATTTGAATCCTCTCTGCTGACATATGTACCATTGTACAATAACATAATCATAACAGGTGACCTCAACACTAATCTACTTTCTGACTCTCCTGACAGGACATACTTACTGGAATTGATATACTCCCTTGACCTATTCATTGTTCCTTTTCAACCGACCCATCATACCCAGTTCGTATTTTCTTCCCACTCCATCGATGAGATGGTTGAATGCCTTTCTTCAAATCTCCTTTCACTCCTCAATCACCTAGCACCACTTAAGACATCCATTTTCCGACGATCCCCCGCTCCCTGGATTAGCCCAGAAATTAGGAATTGATGAAGAGAAGAGACGCTGCTAGAAGGCTCTTCAAGCGAACTCGAATTCCAGAGGACTACTCCACTTTCAAACATCTCCGAAACCTTGCTCAGCCTTCATTGCGACGTGCCAAGGCACAGTATTTCAATAATATCCTATCCCAAGCTCCTGATCCTAAGTCTAAGTGGAAAATCCTAAGAAAATTTTCTATTGCCGGCTCCACTCCCTGTACCAACTTCCCTATTTCCCCTGATGAACTTAACTATTTTTTCGCTAATCCCCTTCCTAACGAGCCACAAATTAATCCCTTTCCCCCAACACACCTCATTCCTCAAACCCCATTCAATCCCGATAACTTCTATTTTCTTCACATTCTTCCCAATGACCTAATCACTTCCGTACTCAAATCCCGAACCAATGATTATGGTGTTGATCAAATTCCGGTAAAAATTATTAAACTCAGTCTTCCTGACATTCTTCCCGCCCTTCTACACATTTACAACTTTTCTCTACAAAACTCCACTTTTCCCTCTGCCTGGAAAAATGTCCTTGTGCGCCCGCTTAATAAAAACCCCTCCCCCTCCTTAGCTTCCCATTTTAGGCCTATTTCCCTTCTGTCAAACCTGTCAAAACCACTGGAAAGATTAGTCCATTCACAACTCTCTACCTACCTCGAGCACAAAGATCTCCTCACTCCTCTCCAATCAGGCTTCCGTTCAGGATACTCCACTCAATCTGCCCTATTAAAGATAACCCAAGACCTCCATTCCTCCATGGACCAACAGCAAATAGCAATCCTTGTCCTATTCGATTTTTCAAAAGCGTTTGATTGCGTTGATCATGCAATTCTCCTCTCCAAATTACATAACCTTTCCCTATCCAACAGTGCTGTAAGCTGGTTCCGCTCCTTCTTGTCTCACCGTTCCCAAACAGTTATCATTCCCAACAAACCTCCCTCATCCTCACTACCTTTAAAAGGTGTTTCCTCAATGATCCTCCCTGTCACCTATCCTCTTCTCTGCTTATATTAATGACCTACCCCAAGTTATACGCCACTCCCAGTATCATTTGTATGCCGACGACCTCCAAATCTACCTATCCTTCCATCCTTCAGATATGTTAGAAGCATCTCGTAAGATTCAGGATGATATTGAGAACATCTGCAAATGGGCAGTGAAAAATAAGCTACGCCTGAATCCAGAGAAAAGCAAGGCTATCCTTATCGGTTCAAAACCTACCGTTAATTCCCTCCCTTACTATCCATTACTTTACCTCAACAACCGTACAATTCAATTTCAAACTTCCATCAAAAACCTCGGAATCTCCTTTGATCAACACTTATCTTGGAATAACCACATTTCCCAAATAACTAGAAAATCCATCATGATCCTCAAACAGCTCCAAAGACATGGTGACTCCTTTCCCCGAAATACCCGCCAACTTCTGGTATCCTCTCTCATTTTTCCCCACTTTGATTACGGGTGCTTGGTGTACGGGGGACTGTCTGTTGAGCTAGAGATGCGACTGAGGAGACTAATGAATTGTTTCATAAGATTTATCTTTGGGGTCAGCAGACGGTCTCACGTATCTTACCGGTACAAAGAGCTAGGGTGGCTTTTCCCCGATTTTCGACGGCAATACTTCCTCGGCACTTTCTTATTCCAGTCATTAAAGACCAATAAACCTTCCTATATCCTAGACCTACTTACTCTGCGTTCCTCCATTCACCACCTGAATACAAGATCCCAACCTTTCAACGTATATACCCCCTCTTATAGAACTACCTCCTTTGAAAAATCCTTTGTTATCCGTGCTACCTCCTTTTGGAATTCTTTACCTATCCATACTCGCAAAGCCTCATCCTTAACTTCCTTTAAACATCTTTTATATATCCATCTCCTCGATTTTCAGTCTTCTACAAAATCGTAAATAATATGTAAATATACATAAGTGTTCTAAAATGTTTAAAGTTGATTGTTTTTATTTATTTTATTCTCTATCTATTTATGTATTTTTTCTTTTTTCTTTTTTTTTTTTTATTAACTTTAATTCTAATTTTAATTTTAATTTATTTTTTATTTCTCATTTATACTTTTTTCTCCTAATTTAGTTATACTACTGATGTGCTGATTTAACTAATCTCAGACAGACAATTGTACCTTTCATTGTGCACTTTAATTATTCTTAGGGGACAGTCTGTCCCAGAATAAAGTTTATTTTTCATTTCATGTATCCTTAAGTATTCTTCTCAGGAAGATTCTCAAGTAATTAATTTACATATTAGAGTTCAAAACATGAATATTCTGTATAATCATTTTTATAACTCAAATCAGTGTTCTAATCACGGAATAACCAAATATTAAGAAATTGAAAATATAAAATAAATATATTAATTTTTTTTTTTTTTTTTATGAGAAATTCTATGAAAACATGCACAGAGTTTATTACGCAATATCCGACATAAAAAAAAAATATTTTCAAAGGTTATCAGCTGATTTAAAATATAACAGCTTATATAACAAAATATCTAATTTGTAATCTTTATTTGAAAAAATAAAAATGTAGATATTTTTAGTTTTTAATTATATTTTATTTGTTAATAAATTTTAATTTTTGAAACTATCTTAGGGCAATAAATTTATTGTTATGTCAATCGAAAATGATTGAGAAAGCATTGTAAAATAAATTACATATTATTCGTCTTGCTTCCCATTCTATTCCCATAGAACCCATCGGGACACCTGAAAAGAAGATGATCTAGAAAGCTTCTAATATAGGACTTTTATTGAAGTGCTACCAATGGGTAGTTCCTTTACAAGTTATTGACGAGCAATTAACAGTTTCGGCAATTTACTTGTACTATTCGACAGTACTAGTAATTGTATTATTGTACAGTTGTAAATATAAAAAAAACAAATAAATTATTTTTTTAAATATTTTTTGGTTATTCAATATTTCAGGAAAATTGAACACCACCATTTGTGGTCCTGCTAAGCGCGACTGTATTGAAAAATCTATATGTAAGTACTCAACCCCTACTTATTAGAATAAGCAATTATAATAAATTTAATTTTTTTTAAATAATGCATTATATATTATATGTATCATGTATGTACAAGATAAAAATAGATTATTAGTTATTTTTATAAGGAAAACCATTTTTTCTTTGTTTTTTCACAAAGGGAAGGTGTTCTCATACAATTACCTGTAGACAACAATTATTTTTTTAGAAACATGATGGCGGAAGTATTTGTTTCAAAGGTTTTCTATGTTTTGTTTTTTTTGGGTGCTGAATCAGAATTTCAAATTTGCAACCTTGCGAAAGGTCGGTTTCAAAACGAAAATCGTAAATTATAAGTACTTTTTTTCAGTTCTTCGTTTATATCTCAAAAAACTATTCAATTTCCCAATATTACAGTTTCATTCAAAATCAAAGTAGTCAAAAATGTATTTCAAAATATTCTAGGCAACCTTGATTTTTTTATAAGCGGTAATGTCGCTAGAGCGCATCAAAAAACCTTAAGATACATTACAATGAATAAGAACTCTGTACGTAGTACTGCACCTACACATGGTTTCATATATATTTTTTAAGATGGTGTACATGAATTTGAAGTTTGCTTCAATGTAAAACTGAAAAATATATATAAATTTTCATTTATTCATGAAAGGTCATTCGTACTTGAAATATAGTAAAATAATATTAATTTTCTAATTTGACCTTCATTAAATAAGTAGCATTGTTTAAGTGGCAAATAATAACTGCACAAGTTATTTCACCACACGGTCTAACAATGGATTCTATGAATTTATAATCTAGCGATGTTTCAATCGATCGGAACCAGCAACATGTTTACAAGGGAACGTTAGTGCTATTGTTGTTGGTATAATCTTTAAAATAGAAAATAGTAAGCGACAATCAGTAAGTTATAGTTTGGTTCTACTTATGTTATATTCTGTTTTTTGATATTATTGGTCATGATCAAACTTATTCAGGAACATCATTACTGTATATAGAATTCATCTGGTTACGTTAGGAAATAAACAAACCCCCGGCGCACAGTGGTCTAGAACAGGGGTCTCCAAATTACGGCCCGCGGTCCAAATCCGACCCGCCAGTATCATTTTTATTTTGTTCAGATGTGTACCGTCTAGTCGAATTATTGCCACCTAGAAGTGACTACACCAGAACTTTCTCTAACCAACGAGGTTCAACCCGATTTGAGAACTATCTGCTAGCGAAGGATAGGGAGGGTACATTAGCTATATCTGCCTGTTACCACCGGATGTCGTCAAGTTTCGGGGTCGTGAAAATACTGTACAACACAATAGTGATCCAACTAACGAATTTAGCAAGCTTATGAAATGAAATGAAAAAATAAACTTTAAAAATAATGCACGGTTAAAAGTACAATTGTCTATTATTTACAAAATAGATGTTTCAGTGATTGCAGCATACATTTTTTACAGGAAAAAAAAATTAAATTCAATTCAAAAAAATAAAAATAAACATAAATAAATATATGAAATAATAATTATAACATAAAATACAATCGTATATATATGAACATATAAAAGAAAGAAAGAGAAAAAAAAAAAAAAAAAAGTAATCCTAAGTATTTATTGGATTATTGACATATTTGCGGGAGATTGATTGTCTAAAAGGTACAGGAATAAGTTATTTTTAAAGGAAGTTATGGAAGCTGCCTTATAAATAGAAGTGGGTAGGGAATTCCAGAAGGAGATAGCACGAATGATGAAGGATTTTTCAAAGGAAGTGGTTTTATGTGAGAGGATATATAGGTTAAAAGGTTGGGATCTAGTGTTTAGGTGGTGGATAGAAGAACGCAGAGTTAATAAATCAAGAATATAGGAAGGGTTTTTAGTTTTTAGACATTGGAATAGGAAAGTACCCAGAAAGTATTGCCGTCGGAATTTAGGAAATAGCCACCCAAGCTCAGAATATCGGCAAGTAACGTATGACCGCCTGGGGATCCCGAAGATAAATCTAATGAAACAGTTCATCAGTCTCCTCAGCTTCATCTCGAGATCCCCAGACAGTCCCCCATAAACCAAGCAACAGTAATCAAAGCAAGGGAAAACAAGAGAGGACACTAGAAGTTGACGGGTACTCTGGGAAAAGGAATCTCGAGATCTATACAGTTGTTTAAGGATTATGATGGATTTTTTGGAGATAAGGGCGATATGGTTATTCCAGGATAGGTGGTGATCAATGGTAACTCCTAAATTTTTAATAGAGTTTTGGAAATGAATAGGAAGGTTATTGAGTTAAGCAATGGATAGTAAGGAAGGGTGTTGAAGATGGGTTTTGAACCGATGAGGATAGCCATAGTTTTATTTGGATTCAGATATAACTTATTCTTCACTGCCCAACGGTTGATGTTATCAATGTCTTCCTGAAGTTTACGAGATGCCTCGAGCATATCGGAAGGATAGAAAGATATGATTTGATGGTCGTCTGCATATAGGTGATAATTGGAATTGTGGATAAAGCTGGGTAAATCATTGATATAGATAGAAAATAGGGTTGGTGACAGGGAGGATCCTCGTGGAACACCTGGGGTTAAAGGTAGGGAAGATGAGGACTGTTGGGTGTGATGACTGACTGGGAACATTGAGATAAGAAGGAGTGGAGCTTATGCTCGCTCAGGGCGCGTAATCGAAAACTAGTCTAGAATTTTTAGATACTGACAGGAAAATTAAAACAGTGTTGGCCCTTGGAACCTTTGGAAGTAATCAGAATGGCCCGAAGGCTGAAAAGTTTGGAGACCTCTTGTCTAGAAGTCCTAAAAGTGGAAAAAACCTAATAACTTTTTAAAAAATGATCTATCGACTTCCGGATGGTCTTATTCGATTCAGAAAGAAAATCACGTTTATATCACTAACATTTTTTAATTTCTTAAGTCGTAAAAAAAAATATTGTTTTTATATTTACAAGTTAATGAAGATATAAAAATTAAAGTAAATAATTATAAAAATTAATACAGTTACTATAACTTGTTAGATTAATAATATAACCACAATGAGTATAAAAAGTGTAAAATTGGACATTTGATGCAGTGAGCGATCTCTCTAGAACTCATTCCATCCTCATTAGTGAAGAAATCAAATCAAACGACGCTCTTCGTTTTAAAAACATTAATTTTCTTCCATAATTGACGTGCTTAATCGTGTCCACATTCGTACAAATTCCACACAGCTCTAAAGTGGAAATGGTATTTATTGGTCTCAACCTCAAGATCAAGAAAATCGTAAAACCTGACAGTGTGTCTATCATTTTGACGAACATAAACTTTGAAGTTTTACTATTATTTGATTAAATATTTAACAAGGTCTGATAATGCTCTCTCGTTTTAAAATACTATTATACTACAGGCTGTGTTAAAAAAAACTATCGAATCAATCGAAAATAAAGAAATCATAAAATGTTTCTTATTTGGGTGTGTCATTTTAACATTTGGACACAGAGAGTAAGAACAATTAGTTAAAAGACGACCAGTTTCGCTATTTTCTAATATTTTTTTTCTAGCTTCCTCAGGTAAGTACATCTGACAAAACAACAATCGAAAAACAACACAACATTAATTAATTCATTAACATGAATCTTCAATCCAAATAAGCAACATTGTGGAGGTGGACGGAGCTCACTGAAAAAAAACCCAGTGATTTTTAGAACAACTCGGTATTCTTTCAGATTGCGTTATAATTTGACTCCAGTTTTAATTCTGCCTCTTTTTGTTCTATTCTTTTTTCAAAACGAGTTATAAAACCCTGCGAAAAAATAAGTCCAAATGCTGATATGTAACGATTTTCGTGTATATAAATTAGTACGAATTTTCGGACTTTTACAATCAGTTTCAAAAACAAAACAATAAGGAATGAACTGCACATATCAGATATACATCACACCCCAAAAAACAGTACAAAATGTAGACATGATTTTTTAAGTTTTTTCCCACCCTTAAACCATTTGAGGAAATCAAGGGGTCTTTTGCACTTGTTCCCCGCATTTCATTTTGAGTTTGTTATCATATGTTTAGGTTACGAGTAACCTTCCCAAACGTAATAAATGTCAATGAGAGATCGTTTGAATTGTTCGTATTATTTAATAATTAAATAAAAAACAAAAAAAATGACAAAAACAAAATTTTTTTTATTATTATACGCGACATGTCTTTTTTCGATTTAAGTCGTCGAATAAATACAAAAGAAAAAGCGATAGAATTTCTTCAGGAAAAAGTTATTTTACATCGAATAACGCTTAATAAAATATTTAAATTAATAATTAAATTAATTGTTTTTTTAATTTAATAACAGGAACAATCAAACGATCTCTCATTGACATGTTATTACGTTTGGGAAGGTTTCTCGAAATCTAAACATATGATAATAAACTCAAATTGAAATGCGGGAACAAGTGCAAAAGACCCAAATCAAGTTCTTATATTGGAAAAAATAATAAAGTTACTTTTTTAAACCGCAATGTTTTGATCAATCGAAACATGGCGAAAACACAATCTATTTTTAGGTTCTGCTGTGAAATAGCGGGCCTAATTTAATAATATTTGATATTATTTGTCTAGCTAATTATGCCGAAGCTTCTTCTTGCGACTGTCTTCCATCTTGTTCTGAACTGCAGTATGAAATAAGAGTTAATAAAGCACGAAGAAATTTAAGTGTAGATCTTACTCATCGCTCGAAGTAAGTTAGTTTTCAGATTTATAAAAAATTAATAAATCGCTAACGACAATCAGATGTTTACATTAATGAAACTTGTTGCAGTGAGACGTACACCATATTGAAGGTGATGTTTCAAACGAACTACTTCATTGGAATCAAGAGAACTGTGATGTTAGAATTCAGCGACTTTGTTGGTAACTGTCGTCTGGCAATGGTTCCTTGATAAATATTATTCATTTTATATCGATATATAAATTTACCTAATTAGAAAGATGACTAGATAATTGTTACTTATTTGGTGAGAAGTGAAGAGAACCTTTCGAAACTCCTTTCTAACCTCAGATAAGATAATAATGACGGTTTCTAAAATGAATGTGTTTTTCAGTTCTAGCTTAATATGGTTGTTTAGTATCTATCTTAGACACATTGGTTCGGATTATTCTTTATTTATTTTATTCTAGATTGTCAGGCAATCTGGGTTTTTAATATTTTTTGTTTTGTTTTGCCTTCTCTAAAATATTAAGTCTATTTTAATATATACAGGGTGTCCAAAAAGAATATCGGGTATTTGTTTGTTTATTTCGTTTAACGTCACTTTATGCTGCTATGGCTAATCGGACGATGCTACGGTGGGAGTCCTAAATTTTGCCTATCCAGGTATAATCCGGATAGGGATCTTTAACGAGTACCTGACATCGCACAGGCTACCTGAATATCGGGTATTTGTTACTTCGATAAAACAAAAACTACTTAAAATAAAAAAAATAAGTTTATTGTTAATTATTACAATATAAAGTGGAAAATTATTTGGAAAAGATGATGTCATCTAAATGGTGACCGATATGCTGCTGGCACTCTTCTAATCGAGAACGAAGATTGGCGATCACATGCTGACACATAGCTCTCGATATTACTGCCATTTCTGACCTCCTGTTTTTGCTTTAATCTTCTCAGGTTCGTCGGATTATTCTTATAGTCCTTACTTTTAAGGTACCCCCAAGCAAAATAGTCAAGTGGAATAAGGTCGGGGCTTCTGGGAGGCCAGTTAATGTTACCCCTACGCGAAATGACCTTATTAGGGAATAATTCGTTAACAGCTTCCATTACTTGATTTGATGTATGGCAAGTGGCCCCATCTTGTTTAAACCTTGAAATTCCTGTAACTCTGGACCCAAAAAGTCTCGCAGCATATCGCATTAACGGTCACTATTCACATTGAGTGGTCGGCCTCGTCGATCTTCATGAAAATAAGGTCCGATTATGCCTCTAGCAGACAAAAAACGACTAATAGTGGGGGTAAAAAATCCTTAGCTATGCCGTCCTTCGGAAGGGACGTAAAATGGAGGTCCCGAGCCTGTGCGATGTCAGGTACTCGTTAAAGACCCCTATTCTAATTATACCTGGATAGGTAAAATTTAGGACTCCCACCGTAGCATCGTCCGATTAGCCATAGCAGCATAAAGTGACGTTAAACGAAATAAACAAACAAACGACTAATAGCGGCCCAAACAACGACTTTTTGGCTGTTCATGGGTCGTTCATGCTTTCGTCTCGGATTTTCCTCTGCCCAGTACCGACAATTCTGTTTATTGACATGACCATTCAGATGAAAGTTTGCTTCATCATTGAAGAGTATGTTATCAAAATTGTTGAAGTAGTTTTTGTTTTATCGAAGTAACAACTACCCGATACTCTTTATGAACACCCAAAAACTCAAGAACCTGATTTCAACAAGATGGAGCCACTTGCCATACATCAAATCAAGCAATTGAAGCTGTTAAGGAATTATTCCCAAATAAGGTCATTTTGCGTAGGGGTAACATCAACTGGCCTTCCAGAAGCCCCAACCTTAGTCTAACACTTGACTATTTTGCATGGGTATACCTTAAAAGTAAGATTATGAGAATAATCCGACGAACCTGACGCAATTGAAGCAAAACATAAGGTCAGAAATGGCAGCAATATCGAGAGCTATGTGTCAGCATGTGATCGCCAATCTTCGTTCCCGATTAGAAGAGTGCCAGCAGCATAACGGTCACCATTTAGATAACATCTTTTCCAAATAACTTTCCACTTATTATTGTAATAATTAACAATAAACTTTTTATTTTATTTTAATTAGTTATGGTTTTATCGAAGTAACAAAAATACCCGATACTCTTTTTGGACACCCTGTATATGTATATTATTTGTTTCAAAAACAAATGTCGATCGAAATGGAGAATAAGACTTGTGTAGATAGTAAGCTAGTTAATTAAAATAGACTTCACTCTTGTTTATGCAAGTAAAGAAAAATTCCATGCGGTTGGAGTAATTGCGAATTGAAGAGCTTAATTCATTCCACCTCTGGATAAACAACATTGAACTATTACAGAGATTGTGTTTCCCGTTGTAATTACCTCCTGAGAAAAAGAAACGTCTAACATTTCAAAGAAATAGTTAATCTTGACGATTCACGAACTAGGAATAACTTTGAGGTTTAAACATACAAAAGTAAAAATTGTGAAAGAAAAAATATAAAATTAAATGTAGCCCTATCACGTAGTTGAATAAAATAATGAAGAACAATAAAAAAAGTATATTAAAAACCAGTTCAAAAAAATATACGTCTAATAATATTAAAAGAATTTCTACCGTTCCATTTAGACAATATTAAGTAAGGAAATGAATTTTTTGTAAACAGTTGTCAGTTAAGTAATGACTCATTTACAGATAAAAGATATTAGCATTTTGTTTTTACTTAGGATCTTTGACCTCCACGATATGTGTTTACGAGAGAAAATTTCTCTTCTACTTTAACACAATTAACTTTCTTTAAATGCTCGTTTAAAATGCTGAAAATTTGTTTATCATTTACTTAGGTGTCGTTCTTATCAAAACCATAAATTTTCTGAGCAGTACTAAAATAATAATAATAAAAAAAAAGAAGACAGAATTTAGCTGAATTCAATCACAAAGATAACAGTATACTTGATAGGATTTTAGTTTCTTTATTTTTTAAATGCGATAGGAAAAAAAATATCAAATGATTTGAAAATGAGCTTCAAGTCACATACCAAATCATAATCAGTTAATTTTTTCCATGTACCTTAATCATAATATTACATTATGTTAAATCCACGTCAGCCACTTTTATGGTGGTTATCTATTCGATATGGTTTGTCTTGTGGTACACTAAATCTTATTATTTTTATTTATACATGATATATTTTAATGTATTAATATAATTAAATATATATTATTTAGTATTATTATTGTTTACAATAAATTATTTACTATAAGTGAAAATTAAAGTATGTTCCCTCTTGTTTCAGGGAACGTTGGTGGAATCCTTGGCCTTTTCTTAGGTTTCAGTATATTAAGCTTAGTAGAAATAATATACTTCGTATTTTTCAGACCTTGTACAAATTTACGCCAAAGGAGAAGAAATATTAAACCTCATTTGAACAGTGTGGGAAAAGTAAATTATGGCTCTATGGTTGTGTCTAGTAAATTTCAACGTGGATTGCCACACTATCCTAGCATCAAATTAAGAAATATACGATATTAAAAAATAAGTATTCATTATTTTATTTACCTAACCCTTAAATGGTAACATCTATATGACTGACGATCCCAGAAACATACGTCCCTGGGACTAAATTTCTTTTTTAAGCTTCATACTTTGAAATATCCTTAGATTGTAGGTTTGAATTCAGGATATTAATGATAAATATGAAATGAAGACAGATTTTCATCATTTTGTTAAGAATCATACCAATGATAATGAATAAAAGAAGATGAAATGTGTAAAAAATGGAATAGAAGCTAAAAATTAACTAATGGCAACTGTATACTTACATGGTTTAAAAATAACTTTACAACAATTTAAAAAATTTCTACACAGCTTTTTTAATTTTTTTTTTTTTTTTTTTTTTTTTTTTTTTTTTTTAATCCTCGCATTTTTAGTTGCTGATCCTATTTTTGTGTAAAGTTGATATAGGCAGTTTTTTCTCTTCTTTTCACTTTTCACTAATTTATTACTAAAACAACTTCTTTTGATGACCTGGACGAATTGTTTCGAATATTTTTTTTTTTTTATCATAAGGCGAATTGGGAATTTTCAATCGAATTCGAAGATGCTTTTTTATCAGACTCGTTCAAATCGCTTTTATGATGTCAAACCTTTCAATTTTTCATTGTTGTATACTCGAGTATACAATATGACTATTTGAATAACTCAAAGACATGAGATGGTGGACATAAATACAAACTTTCACAGTTGTAGAAGTCTGATAGGCGTATTAATTTTGTACCTTTACAATAATATCCGTCTCTAAGGCGGAGTGTATTGTCTTTAATGGCGGATTTTTCGCAATAAATACAACCAGTCTCACTGGAAAAAAATAACACCACGGAGGCAAGTAAATGAATGATACATAAACGAGAGATGGAGTTTTCAATCCGAGAAATACGCAATTTAGCGTGAAAAGTGTTAACGCTACCCGTCCCTTAGACGGATATTACTATTTAAGGGCTAATATATTTTCCTTATATTTTTTGTAGAAAGTACTTAATATGAGTTTTTAATATTAAATAAACTTTGCATTATCAGGGGTATTCAATAAACCCTTGGAGGCAACCATGCTTAAAAGAACCTAAATTTAAAAAAATAGAAATTGATTTTATACTTAGTGATAAAACATTAGATATTAACAATATCTAATAACATCTATAATTTACCTTTATCTATCCAAGCCTATTTCCTTTGAAAATTATAACTGCTACAGGTCACATGATTTTTTTTTTTTTTAATTTACGTTGGCAATCACATCTAGAAATCACACTTTATTCCAATATAAAATCTGGGAAATTATATTTAATTTGAGAAATATAATTTATATGTTAATGAAGACCGTTAATAATTCAATTATTGTACTGAAGTGGAAGTAGGCCGGTACAATTAACTTTCGATTTAATTAAGATAGAACGTGTTTATAAAACTCCATACTTTTATTTATTGAATGATGATGAAACGTTTTAAAAATAATATTTTACATAGGGCTTCGTTGAATGCAATTACTAAGAATCAATATGAACATTTTTCTTCATTAATTGGCCTATTTTTTGCATAGGTTTGCCTCATATTGATTGATTTTAAGCTTACAAATAATTTTAGAAGTCGATAATAGGGTTTGTATTGTAAATAAATACTGACATTTTTCAGGACGAAAGTGGTTATATAGAACTTTTGTATTTTAAAAAATGGCCCTTTCTTTTAGTTATAATTTTATTTAAGCAACAATGCTCATAGGCCTCTTTTCCTAATAGTACTATTTTATACTTTAAGTAAAAAACATTGCAGAGAATAGAAAATATTCTGGGAAGATTGTTTATGATAATTAAGGAAAAAAATGTTCGATCTTTTTACCAACTTAACCTGGCTCATTCTTCTTTTACCCCTCCACACACAATACATTATAAAATATTATTTAGAAAATTCAGTATATCTAATATAAATTAAGAAAAGTCACAATATAAATACTAGACACGAAATTTCTCATATAAATTCTTCCAGGTTTTTGAAAAACTGATAATGAATAGAATTTTATCTCTTATTATTCATATTTATTTTTGTAAAAATAATATATAATTTTGACATTAATTCACATATCTCATCACAGTTTGTATTTTAATGTCATCTAAATAACCATTCGGGGAAAAAATAAATATCTTCTAAGGTTATAACCTCACCTATAACAGTCCAGTGTTGACGTCACTTACAAAGAATGCAAGTAGTGTATACTATGTCTTGATTATTTAAGTTCGCGGAGACTTCATTACGAAGTTTCATCGGAACAAAAATGATATCTTTATTAAGCTGACAAAAATAACTCTAGAGGGATGGATAGCACCGAATATGAACACGTAAGAAATATGACCCTTTTATTTTTCTTCGAAAAGTTATTGGATAAAGGAGGACCTCGAACACTGCATGACTTGAGTTGTCAATTCGGTGCTAAGGGTTTTACAAAAGAAATGCGACAAATAGCTGGAGGGTCACAGTCTGGACTAAAGAAATTTTTGGCACAGTATCCAGCTCTGTTCACAGTTGAAGGGGACTTTGTGTATGTGAATTCATATAGTGTATCATCAGCAGATACTTGTAACTCAACTTTGGGAGGTAAGAGAGATTATGCTAAAGAAGCAGTTGAATATTTTTCTATCAAACTTCGCCAGTATGGAGAAGGAACTGAAGTTCCAATTAAAAGTTTACTTGGTCATCGATCACAAGCATCTCCAGAAGTTCGTCATATATCAGGGCAGCATATTAGAGAATTTAGGGATTTTTTGTGCCGCTACCCTGAAGCATTTATTGTTACTGAGGAAACAGTCATGCTTAAAGAGTACGAAGGTAAGGAACCCAGGCCTTTTCAGGAGCTAGAAGAAACAAAGGTTGACGCGGCTACAACTGAGCGACTGGTTAATTTTTTTAAACAGTGTATTAATATGAAAGGTCCTCTGTTAGTGGAACAGTTGTTTCATCATGTAGGTACTTTTTTTCCTGAAGAAGTATGGTCTCCTATTTTTAAAACTTCTCAAGATTTATCCACCTTTTTGAGAATGCATTCTAATTTATTCCATGTGCAGTCAAATCTTGTTTCTGTTGTCAATAATATTGTGAATAGTAACAATAACTGTGCCAAAGCTGTCGATTGTAATTATATTGAAAATAAGAAGAATGAAGAAAATGTAACAAACAGTACTTACATTGACACCAGTGCTCCAAGGGAAATTAATTCACCAAATAATTTGCAAAAAATGACACTCAAACAGCGTGTGAATAGTCTTGTCATGAAGACTTTAGCCGATAACACTGAGAAAGATAGAAGCCTTGCTGCTTTATCTGTTAATGGTGAAAATTGGAAGACTAAAGTTCTGCAGAGCACCAAAGTTATTGCTAATGTCAAAGAATGCCTCAATCTTGTTGAAGATATTCTCAATGGTGAGGAAGGTACCGCTGTTTCATTTGATTGTGAAGGGATTAATTTGGGTGCTAAAGGACAGTTGACTCTCTTTCAAATTGGTTTAACCAATGGTCAGGCTTATATTTTTGATTTAGTCACCTGTCCTAATCTTGTTGTCTCTGGGGGCCTTCAAAGACTGCTTGAATCTGAAAAAGTTGTGAAGGTAAAACTCAAGTTTTATTATTACGGAATATTTGTTCCGAATGTTAATTATAATAATAGTTACGTGTATTTCTTCAATTCAGGTAATCCATGACTGCAGAAATGATAGTGTCAATCTCTATAATCAATATGGTATAACATTAAGAAACGTTTTTGATACCCAGGTTGGTTTTGTTTTTGATACCATAATATTTATAGTCATAGTGTTTATATAATTTTTTTTTAAATTAATTATTTCTTCTAAATATGATTTAATCTTAAATTTTTATAATTAAAAAAAATAAATTTCTTATTATTTAGGCTGCTCATGCTGTTGTACAACTACAGTTAACCGGAAAGCCCGTCTATAAAGTTAAAAATGTTAGCTTAAATGCATTATGTGAACTTTATGGAGCACCTATCAATCCTCAAAAAGAAGCTCTTAAAGCTTTATACAGGAGAGACCAACGTTACTGGGCACGGAGACCTCTTACTAGAGATATGTTACTTTATGCTGCCGCAGACGTACTATCCCTTGTACCTCAAGTATATAATGCAATGTTAAAGTTAGTACCACTTAAATCTATTTTTTCTACTACTTTATTCTGTGATTATTAATTTACCCTATTGTTCAGGGAGCTACGTCGAGATTTGGAACCTTTACTGTGGGAATTGTGTGAAGAACAGGTGTTAATGCACATTAAACCAGGTGAAGTTAAACAGCATAAGAAACAGAGGAAAGTTGAGAGCGAGGTGTCTGACTTAAAAACTAAACTTGCTACATCTGCTCACACAGGAAGAAACATTGTTTTGAGCAATAGAGAAATTAGATTGCTACGGTAATTTTTTTTTATTTATTTATGATGTATTGTAAAATAAGTGGGATTTTTTTTTTCGAGTATTAAGTTTAAAATATGTATTTGCTATGATATTTACTTAATATAACATATTTTATTCCTAATACATCAGGTTATTTCTTTGAAAACTTGATATACTTTTATCTTATCTACACCTACTTTACATTTTTATATTTGTATTTTATTTTCTCTCTTCTCTACCTTGCCTTTTGTTGGTATTGGTTCAAGTAGCAGGGTGATCTTGCAGAAATGTGTGTGTCGTTTCTGCAAATATATTGATAACATTTATGTAACCTCGTCTATTGTTATTCACTTATAAAACCTTGCTTCTCCGCTAAACGGAACTGGCAATGGTAGCTTATCATGCAAATTTTAAGTATCAAACGTAACTAGTTATTATATTTCATAATGATTGCAGGTATCTTGATTTAACCGAAGAAGAAAAAGAGAAACTCAAAGGTTCCTACAAAGTAGCTAGGAAATTAGAAAAATTAGAAGGAAAGAGCAGGTAATTAAAATACTTATTATTTATAATTCAATAGTTTTATATTTAATTATTGTTTCTCCCCAATCTTTTTATTTATTTATTATAAACGTTTCAATCCTTACTTTTTTGATTTTGGATCATTCTATAATTTTCATTGACTCATGACCACCTACACCAGTATCTACCACTCTCCACCCTAGAGAACTGAATTTTATTACTATTTGCTTACTTTTTAAATTTATGTTTGTCTATTAATCATTCTCGATAGTCCATCTTAGAATTATTTAAATCTTCATGTGGTTGAATATGAGAATGGTTGCTTGCATAAGAGCTCCATTAAAGAGGGCTGTTTTTAGCCCATACTTTAGGATGTCTACCACCCGGGATGTTCGGGAAAAGGTCAGTGATTTCATTTGGTCAGGAATAAGCCAGGAGTTTAGAGTAAATTTGCGAGTCAGGAAAAAATCGTCATTAATTCTAAAATTGACTATTGTGCTTTAATTTTCACAATGAAAGTCCTCTCTTCATTGTTTTTATTTCTTATGCATTAATTTCTAATTCAAACTTCTTTTATGCACAAAAGTGTGATGTTATAGTCGCATTGAATCTGATTAAAATTACCATCTGATTAAATCACTATTATTATATTATAGGTAGAGTTATAGCAATATATTTTCTTTGAAAAAATTTAATATTTTTGTCGAAAAATGAAAATGAGCATTTATTTGTTTATTTGGATTATTATTGCTAGAGTACTAAAATATTGATAGTCAGGAATTTCCAGAAACATTCTTGAAAAATTCAGGAATTGCGTTTATCGAAATGTGTAGAAACCAGACACTTACTGATCATTAATTTGAGCCAGGGACTGTTTTGATTCTATTAAAAATATGTTTAAAAAGCATTGACAAAGTCATTTGATTGGAAGAAACTATTTTAAATTTTAGGGAATTTATGAATTGTTAAAAATATATATGTGTGTGTGTGTGTGTGTAACTTGACTAACTGTGTGTAACTATATGATTAAGAAACTTGATCAAATCATGAACAATCAGGATTTTTAGAGGTTCATAGTTTTGTTTTTATTTACTTGATCTTTGTTTGTAAAAACAATTTTTTATTTGTTTTAGGGAAAGTGAGAATGAAATGTTTAGTCTTGAAAGCTGTAACAGTGGAAAGTCGACTTCATCTGAGAATTCATTATCAGGTAGTGACATATTAATATATATATTTATATAATATCGGTCAAATTTATTTATTTTTCTTTCCAAATTAAATTTATGCTTTATTAATTTCTGTTTTTATCCAATTAAATATTAATTATTTGTTAAAACATTAATAGTCTTATTATTTATTTAAATTTTTTTATGATCAGGGGAACCCCGTTCCTTGACAGAATCTATGCAGTTAATGGATGAATTGCTGGCCAATACTGGAATGGATCGTTTGGATAAAATGGAGCGATTAGAAGCTCTCCTTACATCAGCTGTTAGTTCCGCTAGAAGTCCAGATCAGTGTCATTGTTTCTGCCATTCATCGATGAATGAAAAATCTTCTACAGCTTCCCAAACTATTTCAACTGGAGACATTGTTCTCACAAGTGTTTATTCAATCGACAACAGTGCCAATGACAAGATTCTACTTTCTCCGAAGAGGTGCTCATCGTAATTCTTCAATGTAAATACTTAATAATATCAATATCTGTTTTTATAACAATAGGAATATGATATTAATCAAAATATGTTTGTTTTTAAATTTAAAAAAAAAAAAAAAAGCGGTTTGTTTTCATAAATATGTGTAGAATATTTAAAAGATTAAATTTTTATTAATCAATTACATCGATACATATTTGAAAATGTTTTTAAAGTATGTTATTATTATTATTTTTTTTTTTTTTTAAGTAATTTTAGGGTTGAGGATATCAATTTTATTTTTGTATTTAAAAAAAAAAAATTATATAAAACTAATATTCTGAGTAATATTTATGCAATATATATCCAAAAAGTGGATATCAAAAACAGTCATTCTTAAGAAGTCTCATGAAGAAATTATAAATTTTCTTTTGATTATTAATATAATCTATTTAATTTATTAATAATTGTTATCTATAATCATCATACGTCTTTCATCTAGACTAAATTTTTGTAATGTCTGCAGGTTTTCAGAATTTGTTTAATGATATTACCTTATCCGATAGTTGTTAATGCATATTGAATCGCATATCAGACATGTAATCTTCTTCACTCGACTGAATGTTTTGTCTGTGATAAAAAAAATAAAAAATAAAATAATATATCTATATACTTTTCTTATTGAATAATGGACAGAAAAAGAAACAAAATATATCTCGGAATTACTTCATAAACTTTTATGATCTATTCTCAAATAATTTTCCTTGATTGTTTGTTATGTAAGTTTGATAAATTATTAATGTATTGCATTTCAGTTCTGCAAAGTTTTATTTATTTATTTTTTTATTCATCTGGTAACATGCAATGTATCTGTGTAAATGGTTATTAAGTAAAGTTACTTTTTTCTATTTAGTTAGTGTTCTAGAGTAATATTTTATGACTAGCTTTGCCTTTAAAATTTCAGTTTTACTGCATAATAAATCATTCCGATTCAGTTTCTAACAATTAAATTAGTTTTCTTTTAAATTGTGTCTCGGTGTTGAGTGGGTAAGGAATAAGAACTACTAAAATGAAACTCGGGAGGAAAATATACTTCATTTTGTATTCTTTTGAAAAATGTCCAGTAATATATGAAATAGGAGGGGACTTCTTTGAATTAAGAGACTATACTCCTATCTAGGAGAGGATTTTTTTTTAGGTCGCAGTTTGTTTCCGTTCATTAGGACAGCCATGATCTTGTTCCCATTATACTCAACTACAATGTTTGTTCACAGTAGAACATCTTTATAGTTGAATTAGGTGATTCATGAATTTTACTGTTATAATGTAATTCTATAATCGAATGTTGTTTCAATTATTTTGCAATGGAAATAAAAGAGTTATTGACATTTAGTCAACTTATTTCTTGATTAATCCGCGATCGAAACCAGACCTGGTTTCGTATTGGGGGCTCCACTTTTCTTATGTTTTTTTTTTGTTTTTGTTTTTTTAGAATTTTTTTTGCTAAGAGTTTACATTTGTTATAGATAGCTAACTGTAGGCACTGACATTATGGCCATAAAATATTTGCACTCTTTGATAATTTACTATATTGATTTCTGTTATGAATTTGTTCCTGAAATATAATTGATATATTAATATTAAAATGTCATTTATAGAGTAGGTTTATCTCATGTAATAATAGAAAAATTCATTAAAAATGTTTTAGCATATTAAATTTTTTTAAGGATCGATGATTACTGGCTGATCACCTATCTGTGGGATTTCATTTTAACCTTTAAAAAAATCCATGTTTGTGTATTAATACACATTCATGTACGTATTTCCTTTATAGAATGTATTCATATTTTATAAAGATAAATACAAATAAAGATTAGTCTTCCCTCTGTTTATATAATAAACGGAAGCCGAATGTATATCATCAAATAATAGGATGGCTGTATAATTTATCAATTTAAGGGAATCGGTTATTTATTAGATTTAGGTAACAGCTAGTCAATCTCATTGAAAAGAAAATACTACTATTTAATTTTAATTTTAACTGTATTTACATTTCAGTATTAGATCTTGACAATTACTGATGCCATTCTTATATCTGCCTCTCCAAACAATGTCATAAGCTATTCATTTTTTCTTATCTTCCAAATATCTTTCTAAGTATTTTTCCCTCCCATACCCTGAGGAGTTTTTCATTTCTTTTTGTGAGCACCCATGTTTCACTGGTGTACTTAACGATGGGCCTAATAATGGTTATCTAGGTTATTTTAGCCTTACGCGATAAATCCTTAGACCGAAGAACTATTTGAACTGCAAAGGGGCATAATTTGCCTGCTGCTACTCTTCCTATGTGTCTGGTGTCTCATATAAACTTTTAATATTTATATTATTGAAAAATGAATGAAAAGTTCTTTGCATTGCATTGTTAATAGGAAACAGAAATGCTCTTGAAAAATTTATTTTAAAATGTCTTATGATTTTGTTTATTTTATTAATTTAAGCTGTTGTTATCCCTCGTGGAGCTCTGTTAGGACCTTCAACCATTAACTTCCACTCGTCACAATTAGCTCCTGACTATTCCCAATATCAAATGCCTTAGGTCAAGTCCATGAAATCTCTCTATTTAATTTCTCTTATTATGTTCCTCTGCATTTGCTGTAGATTAATTTCTTTGATAATATATTTGTGCTTCTACTTCTTAAATTTTTAATATTTTGTTTTAAGATTTATGAATTTTCATAATTAATGCTATCCATGAAACTCTAAATGTCAATTCACATGAATCAGTCGCAGCCTGTCTTAGGTTTAGAAAAATAGTCTTCTTACCTTTTCCCTTGGCGATGTTTACAATCATATGGTGCATTTGAGAATCCGATCCATCAGTCGTGCCTTAGATTCTGGTCATATTCGATACAAATCTCGATGATATTTTTTGTTTTCACCTGATATTTATGAGACCTGTAACAATGGATAGCAAAGTGTTGAGGGTGTTCTTAAACATTCTAGGCTCTTAGGTCTCAATAATTCATTTGAAATACGAAAACATGGTTTTAAGAATCATGCCTAGGAAAAATGGTTAAGAAAGTCTTCATATATTCTAATATATTGGAGAAACTTAGTTCCATCATACTATTTCTCAAATAACGTAGCGAACCCTCATCACTGAAATGGCTCAAATAGTTTATTGAACGTTCACTGATGGTTTTTAGTTGGCAGTTGTAGAACCGAGACTTACCTTATGTTTGTAAATCTACCATTACTATTTTTTTTAAAAATATTTGTGTACATTAATTAATTTAATTATTTAAAAAATTCATTTTATTATTTTTATTAAAATTTTCTGTACTTTTAAAAGTGAATTTAATCAACCTGAATACCAATGAATATTTTGAGTCTCTCTATATAACTAAATTTTATTTTTTATTTTTTTTTTACTTTCACTCTCTTTGAAAAATTGCCTTTGCCTAGCGAACAAGCTCTATATCTTGTTTTTTTTTCTTTAATTGATTAATATTTTTATTTGTTAAATTTCTATTGCACCGATTGAATATGACTTCATTGCCGTAGTAAGTGTGAATGGTGTACTCACTAGAGTGATTTAATGATTTAATTATTTGGAGTACTTGTTTTTGATATTGAATGATGTACACAATTTTTTTTTTTTTTTTAATTGTAGGATTTGTTTTTTTAATTGTAGGATTTTTTTTTTTTTAAAGGAATAATACAACTGAAAGGGTCACAGCTGTTTCGAGTTTAAAAAAATGTATTCCCATTATTATTTTGATCTTGACTATCTAATACTACTGTGTCTTGTCTACAAATAATAACAAATCGTAAATATTACTTCATCGCTTGTATTTTGACTCAGAGTTGTTGCTTTTGTGGAATTTAAGTACTTTTCCTAATTTACTAATTATTAATTTTTAATTTACTAATTTACTCATAACATTATTAAAATCAAACAACTTCTGGTTTTTCCAAATATTTTTAGGGTTTTTTTTTTGTAAATAATAAATATGCATGAGTGACTGTTAACAGGTTTGTAAGATATAAATCATTACTATATTATTGCTTAATTCATTATTGACAATAAGTTTGCTATCTGCATCTCTTGTTCCTCCGTTAGTGCCTTTTGTTTGCTTCTTATTAATTATGTAAACATTTCGAAAAGGAGTGAATTATCATAATATGATGTTCTAAAACAGTTTTAGTATTAATGATTGTTTTTTTTTTCCTAACCCTCTCCGTCTTCATATGTGATAAATATATTCAATGCTTGATTTTTAAGCTTAATTTAGAAATTAGTTCGAATTATAAATTATTAAAGTAGTTTTTATAAGTTAATCGTCATAGTGCTTCCTGTTTTAAACTTCCTCCCTTAAGAATGACGTTGTATTATGTATATAAATATTTGTAATTAGTTGCACTCAAGCCTTAATATTAAAGTAGTGTTAGTCGTTTATTAGTAAACGATTAGTTCATTATGCAATAGTTATAAAAATATTTTTCTAAAATGCTCATGAATTAGGAATAACTATTTTATGCTTCAAAAAAATCAATTTGTGAAGTATTTATTATATCTATGATTATTGGAGCTATGGCTATCTCATTTAGATCATCCCAATAAAATAATGTTTCCTCTTAATACCGTACAAATCATGTCTCAATTTACTGTTAAATAAGTAATGGCTATTGTTCTTAAAACTCAATACACACATATTTTGAAGTTTGGCCTATTCCTTCCAGTATGACTATGATTAGTAGAAATTTATTTATTCGAATGCTTTTTATAAAATTTTGAGGATACTCTTCAATGAGACATTGATACAAAAAGCTAATTTAATTTTGATTGTGATTAGGGATGGGTATCATACCAAAATTATTGGTATAGCGATGTATCATAATTTTTTTTTTTTTTTTTTACAATTATTTTAAATGTTTAAAAGTAATAGTTATTATTTTAAAAGTAGTTTATTATGAATTAAGCAGTAGGGATTAGGTACATATATTTATTCAGATATTAATATTATGAGGTCAACAATTTAACTACCACGTATCCTCATCAATCAATTTTATGCAAAAATAACTTTTCCTAAAATTGTCCACTTTATTTATTCCTTGTGAGTGAGATGGTTCACCATGCTATAACATATTACCTAGCCAACTGTATAAAATTGAAAAAGCTGCATTAAAAATATTCTCTTATTTTTACCAATTTTATAAGGTTTTGTTACTTTTTTTTTTAATATAAAATTTTATGTTGTATATTTATAATATCTGTACCTCAGAGATACAGGACACTACATCACATTTCCGTAACTTTAAGGAGAGCAATTTAAAAAAAAAAAGATTTCATTTCCTGAACTGTTTATTATACTTATGTGAACGAAATAAATCTTGACTTTCTATCCAGACTGGAATAGGTTGGTATCCCATCCTTCCATCCCTAATTGGAATACATAAGGACGTTATGCCCTCCCCCCAAAAAATAAATTAATAAAAACATTTTTATATAACTTACATTACAATTAATTTGTCTAGTACATAGAATTCTATACCTCTGTTTAAAGGGGGAAAAGGTGAATAAGAATACGTAATAATGTATTTTTGGTAAAAAAAGGACATAGTGTTGTGTACCTCCGAGGTTCAGATATAAAGAAAACAGTATAATGTTAGATTTATTTAGATCTATATCGATAGATGGAAAGAAAAAGTATTCATATATTGTATATTAATGCCCATCCCTAATTGTGATGAATTTGTTAATGACGATTGAAATGTCTTATATTAATACTCGCTTAAATTTCGAAAATATTCTGAATTGAATATGTATATTTTGAATCTATTTTATTTGTTAACTCAAAGCACATGTTAATATATAATTTAATTTATATTATTTTGTTTCCATAAAGATTCTCTGTCTCCTTTTTGTTTATTTATTTATTTTTTTAAATTTTATTTGATTGCAAAATCAAATCTTTAAAATAATAGCTGCATATTATTTATGATATAGCCGTTGTGCCTTAAGCGTTAGATTCAATTTTTCAAATGTCTTAAATTTATCCCTCCCTTTGTCCAGAAAAATTATGAAATTTCGCTACTTAGTTTTTCATTAGCAAATTAAGCGATCATTTATTTATTTATTTTTTGTTGTTTTTTTAGCAGGTTTTTTGAGATCGTTTTTGTTTAAACCAGTTTTAGTGTTATATAGCAATGCTGTATTATTTTTAAATTAGCTTCAGTTCAACAGTATTCCATTAACTTTTTAAATTCTTTTATTATACATCTTATCTGAATTCAAATTGTCCTTGTAAAATTCTTTTGTGATGCAATTATTATTTATCTAAATTTAAAATAGATATATTAGTTATTATTATTTTAATATAATTGATGAGTCCAGGGAAGGAATGGTCATCATAGTGTGTTAAAAAAATATTTTATATTTTCAATTTAAATGAAAGAAATTTTATAAAATAGAAAAAAAATTAATGAATAACAACTATAATATTATGTTTTACAAACTCAAATATAATTAACTAATTATTTTAACATTTTTTTTTCTGGAAAGTCAATGTTGATCATTCTTTTTCTTTTAATAGTTTAGGCATTAAATAAATATTTGATCTTTCTTTCATCACTCTTTTGATTAATTTGCTACTTAGCAAATTCATTTGTTTTACGACATAGGCCTGTTAGCTTCTATGTTTATTCTAGAGATCCAATAAGAAATAATAACTTCAAAAATGTAAATCAGGAATATGTTTATGTTAGAGCTGCAATTGTGAATGACAGCTTCGATTTTGTATTACTGATATCACCTATCACTTATCATGTAGATCATAACTTAAACACAAATTCACCTACAATATTTGAATCTGAAATACTGTTTATCATGGCAGTTAAATTAAATTATGTAGTATGCATCGTTTCTTGTAATGTTTGGGGTAGAGGATTATCCGATAATCTGTAGCCAATATATGTTAGTATTTTATTGGATAAAGCTATAAGCTCAATTCGAATTGTTATATGTTAGTATTTTATTGGATAAAGCTATAAGCTCAATTCGAATGAAAGACTATGATGTTCCTTCCTTGGAAATTTTTTTTAATGCACCAATTTTTTTTTTTTTTTCATTTTTATAATGATATTGATTATAGTGACAGTTTTTCTACCTCTAAATTGTTATTAACTAATTATGTAATTGTCTAAATTATGTTTTTATTGCTGTAATTAAACTATAATAGACTCAAAAATGTTACGAGATTATTTTGTTTGTTGTTGTGTCTTGAAGTGTATTGATAATTTGGGATAGTTTGTCTTGTCCTTGCTTGCTGACTTTTTCTAACAAACAGATATTTATTTTATTTTTATTTATTTTTTTGTTGTTTTTTTTTATCAGTGACTAGTTGTTACCCAAGCGATATCATTTAAATCTTGTCTTTATATCTACTCTCATTTCACCAAAGTATGAGGTCTGATTTATTTTAGATTTGTAGAATTTTCTGTAGACCCATAAAATTATGGATCGATCACTGATAAGTAATAATCAATTAGCTTAAGAAAATATTGATAAAAATTAACCAACACCTTAATTTATGTTATCTAGCATTGTTGACTGCTATTTAAAATAGTTGAATGATACATTTTTTAATAAAAACTAACAAAAATCTATTTTATCAACTGTAAAATTGGTAGGTTAGTTAACTTGTAACTACTTAAATATATTGTATTATTAAAAACAAGAACTTTTGATTTATTTTTCTATAAAAATTATTTTATATGAGTAATCTCTTAAAAAAACTTATTAAAATAAAATAATTATATTTTGAAATCTTGTTGGCAAGGGTTCATTAAAACAATTCAATTGTTTACATATATTTATTATTGTATATAACATGTTATTACATATTTTGTTAATTTTTTTTTTTTTTTTTTTTTTTCTGTTGACTTGTTGATCGAAAGTGAACTAGAAAAAAATTAGAATGAAAATAAATATACTTGTTATGACTTGTTTTGTAAATAAATTTAATTAATTTTATTTATTCCTACCCCACTAATATATTATTTATTGTAAAGCCTTACTGATTTACCTATTCAGGAACAAATAAGAAATATAAATGTATTGATGTACTAGATTCATCAGTAAATTAAAATCTTTGTTACAATAAAGATAAAAAAACAAACCTAGACTTGAAACAGTTTTATTTTTTTATATCCTTAAAAACCTCCATTTATTTTCTCATCTACAAAAATTCTTTTAATTTTTTGAAAATTCTTTTTTTTTAATATAAAACTGTATTAAAAAAACAAAAACAAAATGTGCAATGTACTTAATATGACATTACAATAACTTGTGATGTAACTATCCATTGGTATCTCTCCAATGAAATTTTTTTTAGATGCCTCAAAGGAAGATAAAGAAACAATTGGAAAACAAAATTGTTTAATATAGATGAATCATGAAATTGTAAGCGAGGAATAAAGGAAATGTTTGGCATGGTGTTGCTACATGAGAGCATGGCAGGAGGCACTGAACAAAAGAAATGTGCAACAGGACCTCAAATGTATTGCATGTTGCGAGGTTTTAACTTAGCGACGACTATTGTGATGAAGGAGTTAACAATAAAAGGGAAGGTATCTATTTTGGGCTAAAGCCATAACGTCTGACATTCTTATAATTATAATTAACTTTATTAATGTTTTTTCCTTAATTTATTCATCCACACCATTCAAAACTGTAGTACGATTATCATCAGAATTTGAAAAAGGAATTTTACCATTTTCAGTGTATAATTTGGAGACTTATGGACCTTTTGAAATAAACAGAATACATCAAAATATAAAGAATATACTTTGAGAAAACACATTGAAACTTATTTATTTAACCAAGCTAGTAAGATTTATGAATTAATTGTCATTTCTATTGTAATTCTTTTATTTGAAAACTAGTTTTAAATGTTAAACATTCATCATATGTCCTAAAACATACAACATTTTCAAAACATTAGGACTTTGCCACATATATCATATATATTAAAGTTTTTAAAAAAGTAAGATAAATCAAATATATTGTTAGTCACCTACAAAGGCAAAATGGACTTCTGATAAATATCAAGAGTAAAAGAAAAGGCTAGGTAGGTTAAGCACTTCGGTTTTACTTGTCTGATTGGGTTTTTCGTTCCTGTTGGAAACAAATTTAAAATGAGACTCTTTGGAAATATTTATCTGGTCATTTAAACAAAAATCTGGATTGGTTTTGAATGATTTTATAATGTCTAATGATTCATAAATATTTAATTTTAGGCTATTTTCTACTTGATGTATTAGTTTCACTCCTTAGTCACATGCACAGATAATTGGTTTGCTAGATTGTCTAATGTTCTACAATGCACTTCGGGAATGTTTGTGAATGGGAGTAACAACAAAAAGATACAACGCTCACAAAACAAGGACTACCATAAGGTTAGTGAAGAAGATTAGGTGTTGGTTGTCCTTATCGGGAATGTAACATATGACCTTGGCTGAGATCCAGTTTCACAATAGTTACTCATTGGCAGGAGTGACTTATGCCGTGCTATGATATAGATATAGTCGCTATAATAGAGCGATACTTAAACTTCAAGGTGATATGCTCCTCTATAACTGTGAAGAGACGCAACATCATTAACCAGATCAGGTTGCTTACCGAGCTGCGTAAGGAGTACAGCGTGAGATTGAATCGGGAGAGAAAAAGTTATGACGAGCACTTTTAAAAATATATATGAATTATAATCTTATTAAAATGATTCTAACATAAGTAATAGCAAAGAAATAATATCCTGCTCTGCATCCTGTCATAGAGGTCATATGAACAAACTTTCAAGACATGCATGCTTTGGTTTTTACCTACAGTTCATCAAGGCTACTGTATTGATCTACTCATTCATGATTGATATTGTTATGATCCACATTGGGGTTAACTTGTTGATTTTTGAACTGGTCAGTTGTGATTTAGTTTTCTGATTTTCTTTTTTACGCTTCCGATTTCTCTTTTCTCTTGATGAGATTAAGAAATTTACTTTGAGAAGAATGGAATCATCCGAAATAAAATATGTGGCTTCTAAGAGTAAAAAGATCGATTTAGAATCTTTGTACAGTAAATCTCAGGAAGTAATTATTTATTTTATTCGCTTAAATATCCATTTCTTATAATATTTAAAATTATTTCAATTTATTAATTTATTATTATTATTTATTTTTTTATTTTTTTTCATGATTTAATTTATTATTTTCATGTAATTCTACATTCTAGGAATTAGTAGAAATTATCCAGCAATTACATGCTCACAATGAACAACTAAAATCTATTATTGCAAAAAACAGCAAAGATGAAAAACTGCAAGGTTGTAGTAAAAACAGTGACTTTGATTATTCCAAGTAGGCATTATAATGTATACATTTTTTTCTTACTCTAACATATTTTATTTAATAGTTCATTATTTTGGTGAGCCTGTTTATATTAGCTTACTATGCTCAAAGGATAGACAGTATTTGCTTCTGATCTTAATTGATACATACTTTTATTTTAATTATTCCAGCATTTCATATGAACAGCAGAGCGTTCACTTCTTTTTACGCAACATTAATGCGATTTTATCGTATATTTCTTAAGGAAATCACATTAGAAAGTAATGCACATCTGAAATTTATGCATATGTTTTCTAAGTACATACTTATAAGTTTTGCTTGTTACAGAATCAAATATATTTTACTCTCTTTCAGATGCAAATGGGTGCATATTCTTATCAAGCTTGTTTATTTTGGCTGGGATTACCAAGGATATGTGTGTCAAGATGATACATCTGATACAATAGAACATCATTTAATACAAGCATTGCTAAAGTGTCGCTTAGTTAAATCCAGAGAAACTAGCAATTACCATCGATGCGGACGTACTGATAAAGGAGTCAGTTCTTTCAGTCAGGCAAGTCAGTATTGAACCCAAATTTTGATTAGTTTTATATTTTGATATTGAAATTATTTGGTGGTTCTCATCCGTTGGTAATAATATTAAATAGCACTACCTACCAGTATTTTCAGTTAGCACCAGTTGACTCTTATCTGAACCTTACCACTTTCTGTATGGCCTCCACTATCATGTAGCCTTAGTTTATGATACCAATTACATATTTGGGGGTTTCTAAATCTTTTGAAATCAACATCCTTGAAACTGTTATTACAGGTGTGTTAGATTTAAGAGGGACCACTTAATTAAAAAAAAAATTTGTTGAATAGAACTTCATCTTTTCCATCAATTCCCCTATAAAGATGAGAGCCATCATCAGGCCATTAAACAAAATATGTATTATAAAAATTAATAAAATACAAAAAAATAAATACAGATGAAAGATTAATAATAGTTATAACAATTCAGGTTAAAAAGTCAATGAAGATGATAATAAAATAAAATTCATGCCAATGAAAATAAAAAATTGATATAAAATGCAGATTAATAAAAATATTACAATATTAAGAATTATATTATTTATTCTTCTTTTTATTAACCTGTATTTTATATACACCCAGCTCTATAAATTAGGCACCCTTAATTGAGGAAAAACCTGGCGGTTGAACGTAATTTCAGCTAAATTTCCTCCTTTCACAACCGTTGTCCCAGTAACAGTACATTCTTACCTAAGTACTGAACCCAAGACCCTTCTTAGGTTGTAATGGTACTGGTGATTGCAGGTTTATTCTTATTTTCATTAATTTTTATTTGATTTTCTATATCATCTTTATTGACTGATTTTAACCTAAATTTATTTATTTTTTATTTACACTTTATCATTTTCTGTAATGTTTTCTTTATTATATTTTCTTAATCTTTATATTGCATATTGCTATGGCATAAAAATAAAAGATTGTTTAACCCACAATCCTTTTATACTTGAGTGATCCCTCTTAAATCAATCACATCAATAGTAATTTGTACTCAGATATTCAACACTTTTGTTAAAATTAATAGTGTTTAGTAATTTATGTCATTTTAGATTTACAGTATATTTGTTTTATTTTTGTATATTAATTATTATGAATCTATTAATCCATTAACACAAAATAATTAACTATGTATTGAATGTTTAACAGGTAATTTCTATAACAGTACGTGCTGCAGATGAAGGGAAGAAACCTTTGGATTATTGCAAAATGTTAAATAGGCTATTGCCAGACGATATTAAAGTAATATCTTGGCAGCCAGTTGCAGAAGAATTTAGCGCTCGCTTCAATTGTAACTGTAGAACTTACAGATATTTCTTTCCTAGAGGAGATCTAAACATAGAGGTAATGTATTATATAATATTTTGTAATACTAATTATATTATTCCTGTTTATGGTTTATACCAGGGGTCGCCAAACTTTTCAGCCTTCGGGCCATACTGACTACTTTCAAGGGCCAACACTGTTTTAATTTTCCTGCCAGTACCTATAATTTCTAAACTGGTTGCCGAGTACGGGCCCTGAGAGAGCTTACGCTTGCTAAAGTCGCTAGTTCAATCACCATTTTGTTGTACTGTATTGTTACGACCACGACACTTGAAGACATCTAGTGGTTACAAGCGGAAAAAGGTAATGCATTTCTTTGAACTTGAAATTTTGTTTTATTAAAGTCTTCATAATCCATTAGAATAACAAAATAGCGAATGGCTGTCGAACTTGGCATTCTACCTAGGTACGTCAATTTAACAAAACATGACCGAACTGAATTTTTCAAACTGTTCCAGCAGAAAATAATTCTGTTTCAATCACAATTGCGGAAAGAGTTTTTTTCATTAAAAAAAAAATGTGAAATATTTAGCCACACTACTGAAAATCAGTTTTCTGTCGATTTTGCAGTCGAAGCTTTGCATATTAATTCGATGTCATTATAAATAAATTTAATTTTTTTCAAAAACCTTTTGATACCGACATTGAAACATTAGCCCCATAACTTCATCATTCTTAACCAATGTGCATCTTAAATCTCTTTTAATAATTAGTACAAGTAAAATTGGTCCACAACTACAAACCGGATTTGCCCCGCGGGCCATAGTTTGGAGGCCCCTGGTTTATACCATCACCAGTACTTACTTAAACTCTAAAAAGAAAGTATTTAGCCCAAAAAAATATGAATATTCTATCGAATCTAACAGAGGCATTTATTCAATAAATATAGCTAAAGTATATAAGTATCATCACTTGCACTTGATGCACCATTATAGTATAGATTTTAGGATCAATAAAATTTGAATTGATGAATTATTTGCCACTTATATTAGAACTTTTTATTTTAAAAGACCTGTTTCGAATGGTTAACATTCATCTTCAGTTCTAAGTAAGCAAAAAGTGGAATAGCTTCTTGAAGCAACAGTTCCTAGAGTTTATTAGAACTGATAATGAATGTTTTACATTCATTGAAAAAAAAAATCCAATATAAGTGGCAAACAATTCATCAATCCTAATAATATAGTTCTGAACCCACAAAAAAGTAATTGGAGTCACTGGCTGGTAAAAACCTAAAAAGTAGACCAAAACAGTTGGGAAGAGTCTGTTTTGGCTTATCCTGTGAGTTTCGGTTTCGATGGGTTAGGTTGGAAAGAACTGTGTTGCAAGCGACAGTGAGCGGTGGAGTATTATTCCAGGCAAAAACGGGTGGTAGTTCTATTCAGATCTAAGAAGGTCGACTATTATTTAATGATAGACCTACAGAATGATATAGGTATGCCAGGTTTTTTTATATAAGAAACTTTGTAATTTTTTAACATTGGAAAAACCTTTCATTTTTTAACATTGGAAAAGTTGTATGCACACCAGTTTGTCAAAATTGGACAAAACATCTTTAGATGAAATTAAGAAACACGTTTTTACTTCTATGTTATTAACTCATACCAGTTCACAATGGCTGAGTATGCATAGCACCTTTGCATTCTCAAGATTGTTAAGATATTGTGATAACTTTAGGTTCATAAAGCTGTCATCTTTTACTTGCCTTATTTAATCAAGGATTAAATGAATGCCAATATTAAAAACTATTCATTATTTTTTTATATTCTATTTATTTTTTCAGGCTATGCAAGAGGGAACAAGACACCTTCTAGGGACACATGATTTTAGAAATCTTTGTAAAATGGATGTTGGTAATGGTGTTACCAATTTTATTAGAACAATAGATCACGCAACCATATCGAAATTAGAGGATTTTAGTTATCAAGGTATGTTGCTAAAAAAAAAAATTAATAATATTTAATTTAATTAGACAGGGGACTATGTTAGTGGATGAAGATATATTAAGGGTGAAGTATTTGATCCATATTATCATATGCCATTATTTTTCATATTGCAATCTGGTTTTGGTCATTACAGATTTCATCTTGTAATACCTACATATTTAAGTTAATTTATTTTTAGTTGACATTGCTATTTTTACTGTTTTTGTATTAAGGTTTTATCTGTAATAATAATTTTTCAATTAGTAAATTAATATGACAATAAGCAGATGCAGATTAATATGACAATAAGCAGATAATTTGCCTTTAGAAGTATCCACGTAAGGCCAGATCATCAGAATAAAGAATTTCAGTGTTGTAATTTTTGAGGTAAAAAATTAAATTCTTTGTATGTTTTGATGTAATTAATAACTTTGAATTCTGTTAATAAGAAAAGATTGTATTGTCTATGTCAGTCAATGATTTCAGGAGCTTATCAGTGCATCTTAAGTGTATTTGATATAGAAAAAGCACAAACTCATGTGTTATTCCTTCTAAAACAGTTCTGATCGAAAGAGAAAATATTGTCTGAATAATGCTTTTATAAACATCATAACATGTTTTTTTGCATATTTATTTTACTATTATCGTTTGTTTGTTTTTCACTGTTTTTAGGTGATGGTTATGACATGTACTTTTTTGAATTGAAATCGCAGGCTTTTTTGTGGCATCAAGTCCGCTGTATTGTTGCTGTCCTTTTATTGATTGGAAGGAAGCTGGAGAAACCATGTATATTTAATGACCTATTGAATGTCACTGAAAATCCTAGGTACTTGAGTATAATTCTATTTCTAATTATATTTTAAACTTTATTCTGGCTCATATATATATATATATATATATATATATATATATATATATATATATATATATATATATCTATATATATATATATATATATATATATATATATATATATATATATTATATGAAATTATTATATATATATGGAAGGAAGCTGGAGAAACTATGTATATTTAATGACCTATTGAATGTCACTGAAAATCCTAGGTACTTGAGTATAATTCTATTTCTAATTATATTTTAAACTTTATTCTGGCTCTATATATATATATATATATATATATATATATATATATATATATATATATATATATATATATATATATATATATATATATATATATATATAATAGCTCCTTTATTTCCACATAAGATAATTACAAAATAATAAAAGAAATTTACATTTTTTTTTTTTTTTTTTTTTTTTTTTCAAGGAAAAGTGGTCCATCTTTGGGCATAAGCCTCTCCCAGTTTTTTCCAAATGACTTTATCATTTGCTGATCGGTGCCATAGACACCCCAGAAGATCTTCGATGTCGTCCCGCCATCTCGAACTAGGTCTTCCTCTCTTCCGTGTTGAATGGACAGGATACCAATCTGTGGTTCTTTTGGCCCATCTTCTACTGTCAATTCTTGCTATGTGGCCTGCCCATTTCCACTTAATTTCTAGGAAGGTTGTCACCGCGTCTTTTGTCTTGGTTATTTTGCGGATCTTCCTGCTACGGATTTTATCCCTTAGCTTTATCCCTAGCATGCTCCTTTCCATCGCTCTTTGGGTAATAGCTAGGCTATTAATTATATGTCTGTTTGCAGGCCAAGTTTGGCAACCGTAAATTAGGGAAGGTAGAATGCAAATATCGAAGACTTTTTTCTTCAGGGCGATAGGCATGTTACTTTTGAATATATCTTTGTTTGACCAATATTTAGACCAAGCTATTTTGGTTCGCTTTTTTAATTCTTTTTTAAATCTTTCTTCAAAAGATATATATTGCCCGAGATAAACGGTTTCTTCTACCCATTCTAACTTGCGATCTTCTACCTAAATTTCTTCCTTGTTTCTGTTTGTCATTAGGAAAGATTTGTTATAGTTGATTTCTAGTCCTGCTTCTTTCCCTTCTTCGTTTAGTTGCTGCAGCAAGCAATTTATTTCTTCAATAGATTCCGAAATCAGGACAATATCTTCAGCAAATCTCAGATTCGATAGTTTTGCTCCATTGATGGTTATTCCCATTTTTTCCCAGTCCAGTTTTCGAAATACTTCTTCTAGAACACAATTGAAGAGTTCAGGTGATAAAGGATCTCCTTGTTTTACTCCTCTTTTTCTCCAAGTCAGCTCCAGGTTTTTCGAGAATTATTCGGGCTTTACTATTGTTATACCAATGTTGTAAAATACGAATTATGTCATTGTTGATAGCTTGTTTTTGAAGACTTTTGAATAGGAAATTATGCTGTACGGTGTCAAATGCTTTGCTGTAGTCAATAAAGGCAAAATATACTGGTATTTGATATTCGTTAGATTTTTCGATAATTTGGTGGATTGTGTGTACATTGTCAATTGTGGAGTACCCTTTGCGGAATCCAGCTTGTTCTGGAGGTTGATTTTCGTTTATTTGGTTTTTTAATCTCTTCTGGAGGGCTTTGGAAAACAATTTTGCAAATACAGGAATAAAACTTTTAGGGCGGTAATTGGTTAGGTTTTGTCTGTTACCTTTTTTGTGAATTAATAGAATGTCTGATCCCAACCACTGTGAGGGTAGTTTATTCATTTGTATAATTTTATTAAATAATTTTGTTATTGGTGGGGTCATAGAATGAGGTACGCTTTTTATAAGTTCAGCTTTGATTCCATCTCTACCTGGTTTTTTTTTCATTTTTGATTTCTTGAATTAGTATGAATATTTCATCTTCGATGGAATCTATGAATTTTTCTGGGTTCTGTTCGATATTTGAGTTTTCATTTTTTAATATTTTAGTGCTGTCTGAATAAAGATCCCTGTAGAAAGAAGTAGCACTGCTCAAGACATCTATTCTGTTTGTTAATGCTTGACCGCTGGTACTGTGTAGCTTGGTGATCCATTTCTTTCCTACCGAAGTGATCCTTCTTGCTTTTCTGACAGCTGCATTTTCTTCTATAAGCTTCTCGATTATATCTCGATTATATTTATCTATATCTTCTCTAATATTGTATTTTACTTTTTTGCAAAGTATGTTGTATTCTATTTGTTCTTTACTTGTCTTCTTTTTTTTCTTCCTATTTTCTCTTTCTCAAATCATAGTTAATGTATTTTCAGATAGCTTTGATTTATGATTAGTGTCCTTTAGGTGAGAATTTCTGGCTGCTGTTATTACTGCTAGTTCTAATTCATTATATGATATTTGAAGATCATCATATTTTTGCGAGTTGTATTTACTTAATAATATTGTTATTTGTTTTTTATATTCTTCTGCATCTATCTTTCTGGGTATTTCACGTTTTCGGAAACTGTAGGAACGAGAAGGAATCTTGATGGTTGCCTTAAGTAATCTGTGATCGGTATAGAAAGAGAATTGGTGAGTTGCTTCAATATTTTTAAATATGGATTGATTTGGGGATATAATAAAGTCTACTTCATTTCGTTGGGGTTTATTAGAGGAAAGCCAAGTCCACTTCCTTCCTTGCCTTTTCTTAAAAAAGGAATTTATCATTTTTAAATTATTTTGTTCGCAATAAGAGACTAGTTTTTCACCTCTTTCATTACGTGGTTTGGGGTATCCATATCGTCCAACAGCTATTTCTTCTTTGAATTTTTTCTTCCCTACTTGACTATTGAAGTCTCCCATAATAATCAGGTGGTTATTATAGTTTACTTTGATAGGTTTAATAGTATTATTCAGATGTTCATAGAAATCTTCTATCTCTTCTTCTGATGAGATGCTTGTGGGAGCATATATTTAAATTATTGTAAGTCTGTGCTTTCCTATTTTTAATTTAAGCTTAGCTATTCGATCAGAGATACCCGTCATTTCCTCAATGTGTTTGTATATTCCTTGTGAGTCATAAAACTTACTCCCCTTTGCCCATTAATTAGTCCATAATGGTAAAGTATGTAGCCGTTCTTCCTCTCTTGAATACTCTCACCCAGTCTTCTAACTTCAGCTATATCAAGAATTTTAATTTCCGTGACATTCAGAGCATTTTCCAGTCTTCGAGTCTCCATTCTCCTAATAGACTTCTCACGTTTATTGTGCCTATTTCAATCATTTTAATTGTTTTTGTATTGTCTAGATTTTTTGTTTTTTTATTATTTATATTTTTGATAGATTTTATTCTATTTATTGGGAGGTTAAGGTTATAATCTCCCTTACTGACCAAGCGTGCTGGAAGATAGGAGTTCTTTGAGTAGCACATTTCGGTATGTGTTGTGATTATTTGTTTTCATTTTCCATGCCATTGTCGGTTGTCTTATTCTTTGTCACTCGATTCGTCATATATATATATATATGTGTGTGTTTTTATGGTTTATTTTTTATTTTACTTATTTTTTTGCATTTTAACAATTGTTTATTTAAATTATTATTATAACTATATTGCTTCAATTTCATATTTCATTTTCTGTGACAGTAATACTTTATAAAAAGAACAAAACCATATCTTTTTGGATTTTTTTAAAGTATCTATCCTCCTTTAAAATTTTTGTTTGGTCTATTGTCATAATGGTACCAAAATGACTAGCCACTGAGACTAAATAATAATTAGGGTTTTGTAAATTATTTCAGTGCCCATTATTCTCTTTTTTAAAAAGATAAATTGTAAAAGTAAATAATTTTGCTGACAGCTATAATTTTCTAATGATCAAATTTTTTTTTTTATCTACTTATATATTATTATGAGATAGAAGGGATTTATTTATTGTCCATTGTATATTGTATTGTTTCAGTTACGTTATAATTTAATATATTTTTTACAATTTCAGAAAACCTCAATATCCCATGGCTCACCCGATCGGACTAAATTTATTTCTTACTGAATTTGAATGTGGAAATTGGATTTTGGATGAAGAAGAAATCAATCGTGTTATTGAGGATTTACAAAAACAATGGACTTTGAATGCTATAAAGTAAGATAAAAATTCAAGAATATCATCCTGATTTTTTTTCTAAATTTATTTATTTAATTTTATGACTTTTTACTGTTCTTTTGGTTGTTGATCTTGCTCCATCAGTCCCTCTTCTGCTTTTTTTTTTTTTTTTTTTTTCTAATTCAAAATATGTACTATAAATGTTTATGTTTATTCATCTGGTGTTTAGTCATTGTTCAATCACATTCTCTAACTTACTCTCCTTTATTTTAATGGTGTAGATTGCTTGACCATATTTAAATAGTGGGGAAGATGGTTGAGGGTGCAGTCAATAAAAACTCCATAATATGTTATTAATTAATTGTACCAACAATTTGACTACTAGAGCTTTCTTCAGATGTTGGCATCCAATAAATCAGTGGCATATTATTTTCAGTTGAAGCACGCATGATAGTTTAGACGGATCAATACAATTAGGAATTGATAACTTACGTGACACTTTTATTGGGATTCAACTCAGTTGTAGCATTTTCTGATTCGGAATCGAATTTTGAGTTTCTGACCTACCTTTAGAAGTTACACATACTTCATCAATTCCTAACATGTTATTATGTTTTCATTGACCACATCCTAAACTTTATTCATTGTCTATTGCTTTATTTTATATTTAGTGCTGCAAAATTATGGAGTATATAATATACTACAAATATATACTGGGTGTCCAAAAAGAGTATCAGGTATTTGTTACTTTGATAAAACAAAAACTACATAAAATAAACAAAAAGTTTATTGTTAGTTATTATATTAAAAAGGCATAACTCCCCATATGCTTTATTCATTTAACTACATGTTTCAGAGCTTGTCATGTTGCTCCATCTAATAATAAATAAAAGCTGGTATAAAAATATAAATAAAACAAAAATAAAAGATAAAGCCATTATTAAAAATAATAAAGATACTGACAAAAATAGTAAAATTAACATAGGAAATTATAACAATAAAAGTAACAACACTGATAAAACAAGCTGTAAAACAGGAAAGATAAATGAACAATTGAAAATCACTGACTTCTACCTTAAAAAACAAAGTACTGATGAAGAACTTAATAATAGTATAAAAAATAACACAGTAGAAACAATGCCAAAAACATCTAACATAATTTTAAAGAAAACTTATAACAGAGTGAAATACATCCCAACTTAAATAATGAAAACTTTAAAATTAATGGTGCTTTATATAATAATAATAAAATTAATAACATAATAAGAAATACAGAAATAATAGAAAAGTGGACTAAAAAAGATCTGATTTATAAAATAAACTGCAAAGATTGTGAAATGCATTACATAGGTGAAACCAAACAGAATTTAATTAAAAGAGTGAACCAGCATAAATATGCATGCAAAAGAATAAATAACAAAGAGAAAAATAATAAGACTGCACTGTGTGAACACACAAACAAATACAAACATGAATTTGACTTTGAAAATACAACCATATTAAATCATGAGTATAAAACCAAAAATAGAAAAATAATGGAAGCAATTTATATAAATAAAACAATAGACCAGGCAGTAAACTACAAAACTGATACACATAAAATTGGTACAAACTATGCTAAATTAATAGATAGACTGAAAATATAAATAGTCCATAAAAAGAATAAAATCATTAATAAATAAAAGTAATAAAAATGTAAATAGTAGTGACAATACAACTAATAGAATGGAAATGGAATGGTAAAATAGGAACTAAATGAAATAGGCCAGAATGCTGAAAATAAATAAACAAAACAATAATTGAACATTGCCCAGTGGTGTCAGTGTAGAAGAGATGACCAAGTGAGAATATCACAGTGTTAGGCAATAAACCAAAAATTGTTAGTGATGTAATAATATAGTAAAGAATTGTAAAATAACATAATGATTGTAGAACCTGAAGATGGAGCAACATGACAAGCTCTGAAACATGTAGTTAAATGAATAAAGCAAATGGGGAGTTATGCCTTTTTAATATAATAACTGATATTGATCTCCTTAAATGAAACATTTAAAGTTTATTGTTAGTTATTATAATATAAAGTGGAAATTATTTGGAAAAGTTGATGTTATCTAAATGGTGACTGTTATGCTGCTGGCACTCTTCTAATCGGAACTGAAGATCGGCGATCACATGCTGACACATATTGCTGCCATTTCTGACCTGATGTTTTGCTTCAATTGCGTCAGGTTCGTCGGATTATTCTCATAAACCTTACATTTAAGGTATCCTGATACAAAATAGTCAAGTGGACTAAGGTCAGGGCTTCTGGGAGGCCAGTTGATGTTACCCCTACACAAAATGACCTTATTAGGGAATAATTTGTTAACAGCTTTCATTGCTTGATTTGATGTATGGCAAGTGGCCCCATCTTGTTGAAACCACTTTATTGAGTATTTGGGTGTCCAAAAAGGATATCGGGTATTAGTTACTTCGACAAAACTAAAACTACTTCAACAATTTTGATAACATACTCTACAGTGATGAAGCAAACTTTCATCTGAATGGTCATGTCAATAAACAGAATGGTCGTCGGTACTGGGTAGAGGAAAATCTGAGACGAAAGTATGCAAAACCTCAGCACAGTCTAAAAGTCGTTTGGGCCGCTATGTCTGCTAGAGGCATAATCGGTCCTTATTTTCATGAAGATCCGAGGCCGACCACTCAGAGTGTGAGTAGTGACCATTATTGCGATATGCTGTGAAATTTTTTGGGTCCAGAGTTACAGGAATTTCAAAGTTTCAACTCAAGAACGTGGTTTTAACATGATGGGGCCACTTGCCATACATCAAATCAAGTAATGGAAGCTGTTAACGAATTATTCCCTAATAAGGTCATTTCGTGTAGGGGTAACATCAGCTGGCCTCCCAGAAGCCCCGACCTTAGTCCACTTGACTATTTTGCATCGGGATACCTTAAAAGTAAGGTCTATGAGAATAATCCGACGAACCTGACGCAATTGAAGCAAAACATCAGGTCAGAAATGGCAGCAATATCGAGAGCTATGTGTCAGCATATGATCGCCGATCTTCGTTCCCAATCAGAAAAGTGCCAGCAGCATAACGGTCGCCATTTAGATGACATCTTCTTTTCGAAATAATAAACTTTTTATTTTATTTTAAGTAGTTTTTGTTTTATCTAAGTAACAAATACCCGATACTCTTTTTGGACACCCTGTATATGAAGATTCAGTGGAAAAATTAGGTAAGTAAATTTTTTTTTTAATAGTAGCAATGGTTTTATAAAGATGGAAACTTTAAATTGCGTTATTCTCAGTTTCGATAAAAGTAGACTTACCTGGTTTCTTCTCCTGACTCTTCATATACTAATGTTTTAATGATAAAAGTGTAGTTGACTGTACTTCTGTTGAATGGAGAAGAAAATGATCAAGGATGCAGTCAAAGAAGGTCGAAACATTGGCACATATTAAAGAATTTCTTCTTAGACGTGATATTAATATTTTAATGTATAATGAAAATAAGTTTCCTTATTATCTAATCCATCTTCATCTGACTCGATGAAATTGAATTTCTACATCTGTTCGCAGGGTGACTCACATTAAATCATCAATACTGGAATTAACTAAATTAGTCTCTAAAGAGATCAATGCACAAGATTCCATATTATTAAGACGGGAATCTAAAATATATAAACCACTTTTAGCCAGGAATAAATGTAGTAAGTATTGTAATATTTGAATTTATCATTAGAAAACATATCATTTTCTTTCATGACAGATATTTTTTGCCTTTGTTTTTTAAACTGCTTAGTTATTATTTAATTATAATAAAACCATATTTGCTTGGTCACTTTAGAAAAATATGCAAAATTATAATTTTATCCGTATTTATTAAACACTTATTCTTATCTTCTTTTAGATACATTAGAAGAAAAGATCTGCCACTTTGTAAAGAGAAGACGTATTAAAGAAAATGTTGAATGAATATAATTGTTTTCAAGAATATATTTTGAAAATGAAATTATTATTTTTTTTTTTTTTTTATATATATATATATATATATATATATATATATATATATATATATATATATATATATATATATATATATATATATATATATATATATATATATATATATATATATATATATATATATATATATATACGAGGGTGAATCAAATATAAACGTAATTTTCAAAATTATATTTATTGAATAATATTATACAGAAACTATACCTTCAACATTTTTCAATGTAGTCTCCTGCATTATCTACACACTTCTGCCACCGATTTGGAAGCTTGAATATTCCCTGTTCATAAAAAGACTGAGGGCGAGTTTATAACCATTCGCGCACGTGCTTTTCGACGTCTTCATTGTTTTCAAATCGTTTTCCTCCAAGTGATTCTTTCAGGGGCGCAAACAAAAAATAGTCACAAGGGGACAGGTCTGGACTGTAAGGAGGGTGTTCGAGAGTTTCCCAGCCCATTTCTTCCAATTTATCCCTTGTCAACAATGCGGTGTTAGGCCTTGCGTTGTCATGGAGAAGGATGACATCTCTAATGGGCACACCTCGTCTTTTGTTCCGGTAACTGGTTTTTTGCTGACTGTAGCACCTGGAAGTAGTAAGCCGCATTCACTGTTCGTTGATCGTGAAGAAAATCAATGAGTAGAACTTCCCTTGAGTCAAAAAAAATTGTTGCAAGAACTTTTCCGGCTGAGAGACGAGTTTTGGCTTTCACTGAGCAGCCTTCATCCTTCCTTCGCCACTCCTTACTTGCCATTTTCGATTCGGGGTTGTTATGGTGGACCCACGTCTCATCAAATGTGAAGAATTACTTGGAGGAAAACGATTTGAAAACAATGAAGACGTCGAAAAGCACGTGCGCGAATGGTTAAAAACTCGCCCTCAGTCTTTTTATGAACAGGGAATATTCAAGCTTCCAAATCGGTGGCAGAAGTGTGTAGATAATGCAGGAGACAACATTGAAAAATGTTGAAGGTATAGTTTCTGTATAATATTATTCAATAAATATAATTTTGAAAATTACCGTTTATATTTGATTCACCCTCGTATATTGTCGACTAATGTCATCCACATGTTGCTTCAAAAATTAAATCTTTAATGGAATCTGTTTCATAACATCATCAATGAGGTCATCCATGACAAATTCCACTAATATAGGTGAAAGTGACAGACCCATATATATATATATATATATATATATATATATATATATATATATATATATATTTCCATCTCTTTAAGATCGCCGTTATAGCAATTTCTTATTTCTCGTTAGTAAGTAATGAAATAACATCTAAGGATATTAATTTATTATCCGTCGGAATTTTTTGTTTTTCTACGAATTCTTTAAATTAAATTGAATTTTTGACATTCCAGTCATATATATATATATATATATATATATATATATCCCCATATATATATATATATATATCCCCAGTTATGTCATACATTTGTTACAATACAAATTTATAATAATGTACTGTGTGAAACAGTTTGTTGTAGAAAAAAAACAATGGATTTGATATTAACAGGAATCTAATAGAAACATACTAAGAACTTACTAAAACATTGCTAGGTCTCAATGGATAGCTTCCGTGCTATATCTGATCTAAGCTATAGTTAACTACTAAATAGATTTTTAAAAATTAATTTGTAAACTGGTTTCACTAATATTTTTCTTGTAAAATTTGTTCTTCTCTCTTCATTCATTCCTAGACAATTTACATTAGTTTTTGCTTCCTTAGATCCTAAACAAGATGATTTCTGAAATAAAAAATGCTGTCACTAAAAGTAAAGTAACTGTTTATATAAGCTCTACTGTTAAATTAATTTGTAACTCTTTATATGTATCGAGAACATGCTGCTGAAATAGGAAAAATTAATTTATTTTTTTTTAAATTAAGAACCAGATTAAGGGCTGGTTTCCCAGCTACCTGTTGAGTATAATTGGTCCTGATCTGATATAAATAGAATGAGAGAAACAGGGCAATCGAGACATTGAAGGACACAGATCTAAAAGGCAGTAAGCCCATCCACCAGCCAGCACAAGATCAGTATGATCCATTATTGTTGATAATGATAATATACTTAAATGATTTGGTTGTCCCTTGATGAATATTAATTGTAGAGATTTAAAGTTATTTGAACATATGTCTCATATGGAAGATTGTTATAAAATAATTAAGAGGGTACATATTACTTATTTAATTACTTTATGCTGCTATCTAAAATTGAAAGTGTAGTTAATATTCTGATGTTGCCAGAAAAGTGGTTATTACTATATGTATGAGAAAATTAAAAATTAGTTATATAAGTAAGTATAATCATAACTTTTCCTACTCCTCTCTCTTTACCCAATCTGCAGGTGTTCCTTAAGGAAGTATCCTAGGGTGTGTTATCAGTAAATGATAATCCCTTCATTGCCTCCCGGACACTCCAATCCCATATCATAAAACTTCAAGAATGGTGTCAAAAATGAAGAATCCAAATAAATCCCATCAAATAACCTTCACCCTTCGTTGTAAGCCTACGACTTCTAGTACTACAGTATCCTTTAACGATGTTCCACTAATCCCCGTTCAACAGATCCATTACCTAGGACTCCATCTGGACAAACGTCTTATTTGGAATCCACATACAAAACTAAAACGACCAGAAACTGCCCGTCGTTATGGACTACTTCGACATTTACATGACAAACGTTCTAACCTTCCAATTAATTACAAAAGACTAGTTTATTTAACAATAATTAGACCAATGTGGACATACGGAGTTGAGCTTTAGGGCTCCTCTAAACCATCCAATCCTTACAAACGAAAATCCTCAATGCTGCTTACTTCGTCACAAAATAAACTTATCTACAAAGATCTTAATATACCTTAAGTTTCTGACTTAGCTTAAACCAGATATCAATCCTTTCATTGCAAACTGCACAACGATTCAAATCCATTAGTATCACAACTTGCTTCTCATTCCATTCCAGATAACTCAGAGGCGCCTGAAAATAAGATGGCCTCGGGACCTTCTAATATAGTGCTTCATTATATAGGGTGAGTATATCTTAGTGTATAAAAAAAAATTGGGTGAAACTAGATCAAAAATGTAACAAAATGCCGCAAACCTCACTTTTCTATTCCAACTCGTTGCAGATATACGATAAATCAAAGACTTTTTTGTAGGAAACCACTTTTTTTTTTTCATGAAAGCTATAATATCTCCATTTTATTTAAATATTTTTCAAATTTTGACACATTTTCGGATTTAACATTAAATTTTCTATAATAGCTGAGTACCTGTAACCTTAAATTTTACAAACTTGGTATCTAAAGAACAGCTTGATCTTCACCTTCTTTGGGGAAGTCACAATGTCGTATTTACTTCAATGCTCACCGTTTTTCGAAAAAACTATTCACAAAACGTCAAATTTCACAAAAACTTGCACATTTAATCAGCTATAGTGATAAGGAAAGATATGATCATCTTTTTTTTTTTTTTTTTTAAAGGAAACATTTTTATTCCACAGGAACGAGTTTAGGATTCCTACAGTCTTTCTTTCTCTTAATATTATCAATGAAATATCTTAATTAATAGAGGATTCCTTTCCAGGAAGGATTAGTAGACCTCCATATCTCTAATCTTCAATGCTAAAAAATGTGTTCGAAGAGTTGAGGGACACAAACTCTTTCTTCTTTAGATTTATTTCCATGCCCTTTTCAGAATACTGCTTAGAGTTTCCTCAGCATGTATTCCAGATCACATTCCTCAGTGGCAATGAGTTGATAAACTCCTGCAATTTGTATTATGAATTAGATATCTTTCAAAAACTCCAAACCCATGTGTTAATATTTCTTTCCTATTTCTAGAAAGGTTGTTTAATAACTATGTTAAAGAGAGTAAGTGATTAGCAGCAACTTTGATTTAATCCTTTGGTGATGTGTAATGCTGAGGGGACATGATATCAAAACTTTTTTTTTAAAATACTTTTGTATACAATTAGTAACGCTGCTATTTCAAAATTTAATTCCCAATTCTGCACCTTTATAAAGGCCTTGTATGCCTTATCTCAGACTATCACTTATCTCTGACAAACAGTGCTTTCCACACCTTATTTAAAGGACCTAAGTCAAAGCTTTCTAAAGGTGGATAAAGGCTAAATGTACCTCCTGGACCAGAAGTCTTGGAAGTCCACTAAATGCTTTAAAAAAAAATTGGGATATAGTAAAAACTTGACCTAAGATGGCCCAGCCTGAATCCTGCTTCTACCTCTGTTATTTTCTTCTTTATTTTATCTTACAGCCAATATTTTAATACACAATACATGCTTAGGTAACAGATTGATACAAGCTACTTGTAATTGTTGAGTCTTTATAATTGTTCAAATATGTTTTACTAACACTTATATGTATTTTTTAAAAATAAAATCTTGGCAGTACAATTAAATAAGGACAATGTTTTTTAAAGATTTATTTAGCTGAATTTGTTTGTATCATAGTTGGCCGATTTATTTTTAATTTGTTATATATTTTGACAACTTTTAATTGGGTTCTAAAATTTTTTGTTAAAAAAAAATTGACTCAATAAAATTTTTTTGTTAAAAAAAAATTGACTCAATAATTTTGGTTGATTTTGTGTTATTTATCATTTGTAAGATTACTAAATAAAAAATTATTAGCAATGGCGAGGAGGATAAATTAATGAATTACCAGTCAAAATGTCTAAAAGTAAGTTTTTAATAGGTTAGAACCACTAGCGCCAGGTCGGTGATCAAAAAGAGAACGACAGCTGGCAATAGGTTATTCTAATAACAGTTGAGAACTGTTGTAGAACTGGAGTGATTGTAATAACTGCAGTGATTCTAATAACTGGCGTTATTGTAAGAACTGCAGTGATTCTAAGCGTTATTGGATCCCGAAGAGTTATTGGCAACAGCAGTGATTGACGGGCGCGCATTCTAGCGGTAGGGCAGGGGTTTACTTGAATCACCTATTACTGGAATAACCTACTATTGGAACCTATTACTGGGATAGAGCCATAACGTAGTAACCTAATACCAAAAAATAATTGTTTAGCCCACCTCTAGTAAGAACTGCAGTGATTCTAAGCGTTATTGGATCCCGAAGAGTTATTGGCAACAGCAGTGATTGACGGGCGCGCATTCTAGCGGTAGGGCAGGGGTTTACTTGAATCACCTATTACTGGAATAACCTACTATTGGAACCTATTACTGGGATAGAGCCATAACGTAGTAACCTAATACCAAAAAATAACTGTTTAGCCCACCTCTACCATATGCCACACAGCTATAGTCAAAATAGATCTGAGACTTCAATCTCTTTGGGTATTGACAATGAAGTAGCAAAGTTAATATATTTAATTAAATCAATTTATCGTGCTGTGACGTCATCAGAGTTCTATTGGATTTTTTTTTTTTACTTACTTATTTTTTATTGAAATTTACAACTGTACATACAATATAAAATATAATACATCAAGTAAATGTGATGACATAGATAAAAATGACGTCACTTGTTTTTAAAGCAACTACCCATTGGTAGCACTTATACAGGGTGAGTATCTCTTAGTGTATAAAAAAAAAAAAAAATTGGGTGAAACTAGATCAAAAACGTAGCAAAATGCCGCAAACCTCACTTTTCTATTCCAACCCGTCGCTGATAAACGATACATCAAAGAATTTTTTGAGGAAACCACGTTTTTTTCCATAAAAGCTGTAATATCTCCATTTTATTTAAATATTTTTCAAATTTTGACCACAGTTTCTGATTTAGCATTAAATTTTCTATAATAGCTGAGTACCTGTAACCTTGAATTTTACAAACTTGGTATCTAAAGAACAGCGTGATCTTCACCTTATTTGGGAAAGTCACAATGTCGTATTTACTTCAACGCTCACCGTTTTTCTAAAAAACTATCCACAAAACGTAAAATTTAAAAAAAAAAACTTGCAAATTTAATCAGCTTTCGAATGATATGTTAAACGTAATGATTTTGTTTCAATTTTATGGAGAAATTTACTTTTGAAACCGAAAAAAACGTGGTGTTCTCTTTTGGCATACAAATCAGTTACTTGTGTAAATAAAACATTATGACTATCCCTTAATGGAAATGTGCATTTTTAACATAATAAACTCTTCATTGGAATAAAAAGCAAAGAAAAAAAATATTGTTTAATAGAAAATAAAGGAAAACTGTCAATAAAGTGACACCAGATCAGAGGATCTTATGTTATTACATTTATTTATTTAGGGTTTATTTGATTAGATTTTCAATGTAATGTTTAACATCCATTGATAATGAACATATACCTCAATTTTGCTGTTAGCTTCTAAATGCAGATTGTGTTGAAGAACACCACTTTTTGAGGTGAATTTTATGGGCAGATGAGTCTGTTTTTACAGGGGAAGGCATTTCTACCTATCCATTTATATCGTTGGTTTATATTTTTATTGCTTTCTAATAATGTGGAGGAGCACCATGGTGTTGGAAAATCATTGTTAAGTTTTATTACAGATAATCACAGAATATATATTTTAACATTAAGTACAGATTCACTAGTCATATGTCTATCATAACCTTCTCCCACTGCCATCCATCTCCCAATGCCATCCATATCTCCTAACATCTCCCTTCTTCAAGTAAATCCAACTCTCGCCATCTTGGTCTTCTTATAGTTCTCCCATACCTTGTCACATAACCATTTCCCTTGCTTTCCACCAGGTCGTTCTCTTCGTCCTGTCCACTTTCATCTACCTTTTCCATACAGTCCTCTTCATCCCCACTTTCATCCTCCTCTCCATCCCTTGAGGCTTCTCCAGGGTCAGGTTTAATCATCCGCCTGTTTCTTTCTATCAAACCTGGACTCCCTTCCACCTTCAAGCTATAAGAGTGTGGGCGATTCATTTTCTGTTCCACTCGTGCTGGTACCCATTCAGAACCAGGTGTTTTCTGAAACCTAACAGTCTGACCGGTTTCTAGCTCTGTCAGCGGTTTCGCACCTTTATCATAATAAGTTTTACTCATCCTTTGTCGATCCTCTAAGACCTTCTTAATAGCTTCTGTGTCAACTGCAACCGGGCGTAAAAAATCCCTGGTGACCGGCAAAACTCCCTTAACCGCATTTATGACTCCCTGCGCACCAAAACCATTTAATTTTACCACTTCACAAAATTTCGAAAAATAATCTACCACAATCAAATATACAAGTCCATGAAGTTCCATAATATCCATAGCTACTTTCCTCCAGGGTCCTTCCACCACTTCCTGTAGTATCATTGGCTGCTTACTTAGGGACTTGGAATATTTTAAACACAACTCACATTTCTTCACTTGGTTCATAATGTCATTTTTTATACCAGGCCAATAGAGACATCCTCTCGCATTCAAAATGCACTTTTGTGCCCCTTGATGAGTATAATGAATTTTTTGCAACATCTCCTTTCGCATGGATTTTGGGACGACTATTTGACAACCTTTGAAGAGTATACCTTCACAATGGGTCAGCTCATCTTTGACTGATTCGTATCTTGCAAGCAAAGGGTCTTTGATCTTCGGACAACCTTTCTCCATCCAGTTTATTACAGTGCGCAGTTCTTCATCACTTCTGGTCGCTTCTTGAAATAGAGCTATCTTTTCTTCAGAAACTGGCATATTTTTAATTATTGCAATGGTATAAGGATCCTCAGTCTCCTTTTCCTCTCCCTGAGCTAATGGTGCTCTTGATAACGTATCTGCAACCCACATTTCCTTTCCTGGTTTATAAGATAATTCAAATTCATACTTTTGTAATTTCAATAACATGTTTTGCAACCGAGGAGGACATAAATGAATAGGCTTCTTGTGAATCATTCCCAAAGGCTTATGATCAGATTCGACCCTAAATGGCCTTCCATATGTATAGCTGTGAAAGCGCTCGCACCCAAAAACAACAGCCAACATTTCCTTTTCAATGTTTGCATACCTTTTCTCGGTTTCCGTTAAACTTCTGGAAGCATAAGCAATAGGCTGTCCTTCTTGCATCAGCACTCCTCCCAAGCCATCACGAGAAGCATCCACCGACACAGTAACAGGCAACTTAGAATCATAATACCTTAGAACTGGCTGAGATGTCAATGCCTTTTTAAGAGCTTGGAACGAAGCTTGCTGGGCATTTCTTTTCGGGCATTTTGCCGATCTTCAGGTGGAATATCGTGATAAAGTTGTAGGATATTTTGTAACAAATCTTTGTAATTTCATCATTCAATCTATTGGGCAAACTATGATTTTTCAACACTATTCGACAGCTATACAAATATGAATAAACCAACGATACTCCACATGTAACGGTATAAATGCCTTCTCCTGTAAAAAAAATACCCATCTAGACACAAATTCACCACAAAAAGTGGTATTCTTTAATATCATCTGAATTCAGAAGCTATTAGCAAAATTGAGGTTTATGATCATTATCATTGAGTTTTCAACCTTACATTGAAAGTCTAATAAAATAAATCCTAAATTATAGTAATAAATAAATAAATGTAATAACATAAGATCCTCTGATCTGTTGTCACTTTATTGACAGCTTTCCTTTATTTTCTACTAAACAATAATTTTTTTCTTTGCTTTTTATTCGAATGAACAGTTTATTATGTTAAAAATGCACATTTCCATTAAGGGATAGTCATAATGTTTTATTTACACAAGTAACTGATTTGTATGCCAAAAGAGAACACCACGTTTTTTTTTTTTTTTTTTTTTTTTTTTTTCGGTTTCAAAAGTAAATTTCTCCATAAAATTGAAACAAAATCATTACGTTTAACATATCATTCGAAAGCTGATTAAATTTGCAAGTTTTTTTTTTTTTAAATTTTACGTTTTGTGGATAGTTTTTTTTAGAAAAACGGTGAGCGTTGAAGTAAATACGACATTGTGACTTTCCCAAATAAGGTGAAGATCACGCTGTTCTTTAGATACCAAGTTTGTAAAATTCAAGGTTACAGGTACTCAGCTATTATAGAAAATTTAATGCTAAATCAGAAACTGTGGTCAAAATTTGAAAAATATTTAAATAAAATGGAGATATTACAGCTTTTATGGAAAAAAAAAAAAAAAACGTGGTTTCCTCAAAAAATTCTTTGATGTATCGTTTATCAGCGACGGGTTGGAATAGAAAAGTGAGGTTTGCGGCATTTTGCTACGTTTTTGATCTAGTTTCACCCAATTTTTTTTTTTTATACACTAAGAGATACTCACCCTGTATAAGTGCTACCAATGGGTAGTTGCTTTAAAAACAAGTGACGTCATTTTTATCTATGTCATCACATTTACTTGATGTATTATATTTTATATTGTATGTACAGTTGTAAATTTCAATAAAAAAAAGTAAGTAAAAAAAAAAAAAACCAATAGAACTCTGATGACGTCACAGCACGATAAATTGATTTAATTAAATATATTAACTTTGCTACTTCATTGTCAATACCCAAAGAGATTGAAGTCTCAGATCTATTTTGACTATAGCTGTGTGGCATATGGTAGAGGTGGGCTAAACAGTTATTTTTTGGTATTAGGTTACTACGTTATGGCTCTATCCCAGTAATAGGTTCCAATAGTAGGTTATTCCAGTAATAGGTGATTCAAGTAAACCCCCCTGCCCTACCGCTAGAATGCGCGCCCGTCAATCACTGCTGTTGCCAATAACTCTTCGGGATCCAATAACGCTTAGAATCACTGCAGTTCTTACTAGAGGTGGGCTAAACAATTATTTTTTGGTATTAGGTTACTACGTTATGGCTCTATCCCAGTAATAGGTTCCAATAGTAGGTTATTCCAGTAATAGGTGATTCAAGTAAACCCCTGCCCTACCGCTAGAATGCGCGCCCGTCAATCACTGCTGTTGCCAATAACTCTTCGGGATCCAATAACGCTTAGAATCACTGCAGTTCTTACAATAACGCCAGTTATTAGAATCACTGCAGTTATTACAAATCACTCCAGTTCTACAACAGTTCTCAACTGTTATTAGAATAACCTATTGCCAGCCGTCGTTCTCTTTTTGATCACCGACCTGGCGCTAGTGGTTCTAACCTATTAAAAACTTACTTTTAGACATTTTGACTGGTAATTCATTAATTTATCCTCCTCGCCATTGCTAATAATTTGTTTATTTAGTAATCTTACAAATGATAAATAACACAAAATCAACCAAAATTATTGAGTCAATTTTTTTTTAACAAAAAATTTTAGAACCCAATTAAAAGTTGTCAAAATATATAACAAATTAAAAATAAATCGGCCAACTATGATACAAACAAATTCAGCTAAATAAATCTTTAAAAAAACATTGTCCTTATTTAATTGTACTGCCAAGATTTTATTTTTAAAAAATACATATAAGTGTTAGTAAAACATATTTGAACAATTATAAAGACTCAACAATTACAAGTAGCTTGTATCAATCTGTTACCTAAGCATGTATTGTGTATTAAAATATTGGCTGTAAGATAAAATAAAGAAGAAAATAACAGAGGTAGAAGCAGGATTCAGGCTGGGCCATCTTAGGTCAAGTTTTTACTATATCCCAATTTTTTTTTTAAAGCATTTAGTGGACTTCCAAGACTTCTGGTCCAGGAGGTACATTTAGCCTTTATCCACCTTTAGAAAGCTTTGACTTAGGTCCTTTAAATAAGGTGTGGAAAGCACTGTTTGTCAGAGATAAGTGATAGTCTGAGATAAGGCATACAAGGCCTTTATAAAGGTGCAGAATTGGGAATTAAATTTTGAAATAGCAGCGTTACTAATTGTATACAAAAGTATTTTAAAAAAAAAGTTTTGATATCATGTCCCCTCAGCATTACACATCACCAAAGGATTAAATCAAAGTTGCTGCTAATCACTTACTCTCTTTAACATAGTTATTAAACAACCTTTCTAGAAATAGGAAAGAAATATTAACACATGGGTTTGGAGTTTTTGAAAGATATCTAATTCATAATACAAATTGCAGGAGTTTATCAACTCATTGCCACTGAGGAATGTGATCTGGAATACATGCTGAGGAAACTCTAAGCAGTATTCTGAAAAGGGCATGGAAATAAATCTAAAGAAGAAAGAGTTTGTGTCCCTCAACTCTTCGAACGCATTTTTTAGCATTGAAGATTAGAAATATGGAGGTCTACTAATCCTTCCTGGAAAGGAATCCTCTATTAATTAAGATATTTCATTGATAATATTAAGAGAAAGAAAGACTGTAGGAATCCTAAACTCGTTCCTGTGGAATAAAAATGTTTCCTTTAAAAAAAAAAGAAAAAAAAAAGATGATCATATCTTTCCTTATCACTATAAATTGTCTTTAAATTTGCTAAAATCTGTGGTGTGGAGAAGAAAAAGCTTAAACACTACTATCTTTAGAGATGGGTACTCAGAGTGGACGTTATTTCATAATAAGAGCCCATCATGTTTCTAATAATATCATAAGACAATATATGAGAGAGGAAAAAATCACTTGAGGTACACATGATGGTACAGAAGGATCAATACAATTAGGGTTTCATGAATTAATTGCCACTTTTATTGGAATTAAGTCATCAATCCTAATTGAGGAAAAAAAAAAAAAATATTTTAAAGAGTATTTAAACCAGGAGCTCATTCAAAAAGGATGTATCAAAACAGAGGCCAAAGTAAATTTTCCTGGACAGATTAGAGAGTAAGAGGATGCCTGAGGAAATTGTTGATAGGGGATGTAAAGAAAAGAATGGCAGCAAAAAGATAACATGAGAAAGATTAGTAGATCAAAAGGTAGTTTGAACTAATAACTGATAAAGATTAGGATACAATAATTGAACAAACCTGAAGGTATTTTTCATTTTAAAGTTTCCAGAACAGAAAGGGTAATTATAAAAATCACAGAATGAGATAATGTATGGACTAAAACTATATAAAAAAACAAAACAAATTACAATAAAGTTTGTACAAGTTTATCAACACCCCACATTATCATTGTACAATCACAATGAGTTTTTATTTAAAAGAACTAACTGTTCTCATAAATACTTGACCAAAATATTGGACAATTCTAATAACCATACAGATACAATCAATTTACATCAGAGTTTTTAAAGGAAAAAAACAAAACAAAATGAATTAAAAATATTCAGTTTATTTATTAACAAAACTATTTACAAATATTCCAATGGATAGAACTATAAAAATTATAACTAAAAAGAGGTATGAAAGAAACTATTCAGAAAAATAAAAAAACTATATATCAAAGGACTAAATACTTCAAAAAGCAGTATTACATTTTACAAACAGGTAAAAAGGTAGTGTCTCGATGGAATCTAATAAAAGTGTAAATATCCGTGGAATAACTATAAATTACAAAAGTCTAAATAGATTTTACAACAAGCTAATATATTTATGATTTAATAATCATTGCAAGATTTTAACTATCCATTATAATCATAAGATTTTAATGACATTCATTTGTCATTACATTATTATTTGTAATATAACATAAGAAAAAGCATTTGATATTAACTAGCCATTTCAACTTTTTAAAATTTCGATTAGAAAACACTTAGACCCTGAATATTGGGGAACTATTTCAGTCCAAGCAAAATTTAAATAAAATCTGGTGTTACAAAGCTCATCTAAAAGTTTCAGCACTTTGTATTAAAGTAGAACCTCTCTTAACCAAGAGATTTTTTATCGATTCGCAATGAAACAAAAAAGGAACTCATGAAGATTTATTTACAAATTAAAATCAATGCATTTATTTTTGTTTGTTTGTTTATTTCGTTTAACGTCACTTTATGCTGCTATGGCTAATCGGACGATGCTACGGTGGGAGTCCTAAATTTTGCCTATCCAGGTATAATTAGGATAGGGATCTTTAACGAGTACCTGATCGCACAGGCTCGGGACCCCCATTTAACGTCCCTTCCGAAGGACGGCATATCTAAGGATTTTTTACTCCCTTTAAAAAATCCTAAGGTCATCTGCCGGGCTGCGAACCCGCGATCTTGGGTTTAGTAGGTTGCTATGCTAACCACTACACCACAGGTGACCCCCATTTATTTTTGTTCACAGTTTCGACTTCCATCTATTGTGATATGATTGTACTACGATCACGAATTTCTGTTTTAGTTCGAACCACGGCCGCTAGGAGCGTCATAACCCATCTGCGACCAGTTCTTGTTTGCGTTATTAGATCACGTGACCTATCGGTTCTTCAATAATAGGACAGCCATATGAGTTATTAGATAACAGAAGTTACACAACAGTTATTGAGAACCGATCTAAGAACGGTAACTGGTCGAATAACCTTAACCGATCGGTTCTTCTATCTGTTATAACCTAACACCTTACACCAACAACCCCAATTTATTGTTATTTCTCCATCGTTTTCGATGGAAGATTTAATAAATTTGACTAATTTTGTAAAATTTAACTATATTTTAATATACTTATTCTATAACAATACAAATAAGTTATTCTAAAATACAAATTTAGGTTTATTTATAGATATTTTAAAATATGATCACTGGTAATAGGGTTTTTTCGGTAATAGGTGATTGGTGATAACAGCTCCGAGTCAATAATAGGTTATTTTAAAGATTACGTTATTTTTGTCCCACCTCTAGCATATGGTGGGTTGACGGCGGAACTAGAGTAACTTACCTCGAGAGTAAGCTTCCATATCTTCCAGTTCAGATCCTCGGTCTCCTCCCGCACTACAAGATCTCGCTCTTCATACCTATATACTTCTTTCCATAAGAGTACATCACTTGACCATTCCTTCATTTCCCGTGCTACTAACCTCGCTAAAAAAAAAAAAAAAAAAAAAAAAAAAAAAAAAAAAAAAAAAAAAAAAAAAAAAAAAAAAAAAAAAAAAAAAAAAAAAAAGCATTCAGTAGATGTAGAAAGAATAGAATAGAAAATACACTTTATTCTGGGACGATGTCCCCTAAGAATAATATAATGCACATAAATAAATACAATGAGTCTAGCTTTCATGAGATGAAATAAAATAAATTAACAATCTGGTTAACTATTTACAATTTTACAAATAAAGAACAAAAATAGAAATAAAAATTACAAAAATCCAATAATTGTAGGAGAAAAAATAAAAACCTATTTACATCTACTGAATGCTCTTCTTTCTTTTTAGTGAAGTTTTGCTAGTCAGTATCATTCTGGAGCGAAAGGAGGTATTGAAAGAGAAGGGATTTAAATGTGGACAGAGACGGAGCATTACGGATATTACAGGGTAGTGAATTCCACAAGGAAGTAGCACGGGAAATGAAGGAGTGGTCAAATGATGTACTCTTAGGGGAAGAAGTATACAGGTCTGAGGAGCGAGATCTTGTAGAGCGGGAGGAGACCGAGGATCTGAACTGGAAGATGTTATAGATGTACAGTGTTGGGCATATTTATATCCGTAAATACGAATACGAATTTATTCACACAGAGTATACCTATGAATATGAATACAAATATATTCGTATTCACATGTATGAATATAAATATATTCGTATTCACATCTGTGAATATAAATAATTGTATTCATACGTATAAACTGTGAATACGGTTGTATTTACACGTTATGAGTATGAATACAATTGTATTTACACGTCTTGAGTTTGAATACAGATGTATTTACACGTCTCGAGTGAAAATACAGATGTATTTACACATCTCGAGTGTGAATACAGTTTTATTTACATGCCTCGAGTGTGAATACAGTTTTATTTACACGCCTCGGGTGTGAATACAGATGTATTTACACATCTCGAGTGTGAATACAGTTTTATTTACACGCCTCGGGTGTGAATACAGTAGTATTTATATATAATAATGCTGATAATAGTTTATTTTAAAGTATAAATTGCGAATTCAGTTGTATTCACTTGTATAAAGTGTGAATACAGTAGTATTTATAGGAGCAAATTCTGATAACAGTTGTATTTTCATGTAGAAATTGCGAATTCATTTGTATTCACTTGTATAAAGTGTGAATACAGTAGTATTTATAGGAGCAAATTCTGATAACAGTTGTATTTTCATGTATAAATTGTGAATTCAGTTGTATTCACTCGTAAAAACTGTGAATACAGTAGCATTTATATGTATTAATGCTGATACCAGTTGTATTTTCATGTAGAAATTGCGAATTCAGTTGTATTCATTCGTAAAAACTGTGAATACAGTAATATTTATATATAATAATAACTGTATGACTACTGTATTCACACTTTTTACGAGTGGCTACAACTGAATTCGCAATATCTACATGAAAATAAACTGTTATCAGCATTATTACATATACGAGATATTACTGCATTCACAGTTTTTACGAATGAATACAACTGAATTCGCAATTTCTACATGAAAATACAACTGTTATTAAAATTATTACATATAAAGACTACTGTATTCACACTTTTTACGAGTGGCTATGTAGTAGTTTCTTATCAGGCCACTGGGCCGCGCTGAACTCAGTTCAGTGATAGTTAGGTTATGGTTACCTTCGAGTTGTTAACTATCCTAAAATGTTCTATTAAATAAAGTCTTTGAATACTTAAATCTATCTATGTTCCTTGTCAAGTTACAACAGAGTGGCGACGAGGATAAAACCCAATTGTGGAGAACACTGTCAAATAGTTATCAAGTGTAGTGAATAATTATTTATCATGGAATCGGACATGCATGCAGTCTTATCTGCTATGTCAGCAGTTCTAAAGTAGAACAGTGAAATACTTCATGCTATGCAGGTAAGCCAAAGACCTCTGCAAAGTAATTTTGTTTCCAACTTCGAATATTTTGACGAGTCAAAAGAAACATTTCACCAATACCGCGGTCGACTCGAAAATTGGTTTCACTTGGGAGGTATTTATGAAAACAAAGACCTGTGGGCCAAAGAACTTTTACTTCATATTGGTTCTCAGTTACACAGTATCTTGTGCTCCCTTACTGCCCCTGAAAACCCTGCAGACCTGAGCTATGAAAGGTTAGTTACTATTTTAGAAAGATCATTTATGCCCTAAACCGAATGTAATCGTCCAACAACATCGATTTTTGTCTAGAATTCAAAATGATCATGAATCTGTCAGTCAATTTGCAACGGAATTACGAAAATTAGCTTCCACTTGTAAATTTGAATGTGAATGTAAAAAAAGTGTGTCAAATCTCTTTTTGAGAGCCCAACTTATTCGTGGAATAGGCGATAATAACATTCGAGAAAAATTATTGCAACTCTCTAATGCTACTTTTGACAAAGTGCTTGAATCAGCTCTTGGATATGAAGCTGCAAAGATTGATAGTCGAGAAATGTCGAGTCTGTCAACAGCTCTTTCTGGTACGTCTGTCAATCGGATAACACATCTCCGATCACGCTCTCAAGATAAACAATCTTACGTCCATCGACGAAACTTCAGTCCAGACAGTCATTCTATGTCACGGATTCGTCAAAATTCCAAAATTGACTTTATGTCCCTTGGCATTGAACAAAATTGCCTTCAATGTTCTAAAACTAACCATAGGTCAAACAACTGCCGAATCCCGTATGAAAAATTAAAGCGTGGGTTTTGTTTGAAGACTGGTCACGTACAAAAAGTCTGTTTATCTTATTTACTTAAGAAGTCTAATTCTCAAGTGAAGTCAATCGAAATGGACCCAGAAGATATACCCGATGCCTACTACTTAGACGACCTGGTAGGGGTCAACAAAATTTTTGATATTTTTGTGTCCAGCTCCAGTATTTTCTCTAAGGATGCTGCCAAGTTTCACACAACGGTTCGGTTAAATCAGCATTATAACCAAACTTTTGAAGTGGATTCAGGATCAGCATTTACCTGATTACCCCAGCGGGACTTCAAGAAAATAAATTTTAAGGGGGAACTTAAGAAGACAGATGTACGGTTTCGTTCATACACCCATGGTGTTTTTCAACCTATTGGCTACGCTATTGTTCCAATTGAATATGAGGGTCAATCTGTTAGTGAATTATTATGATATTTTTGAAGCAAAGGTAGGATGCATTCCAGGTATAACCTGCTCTTTGCACCTCAAGAAGGACGCTAAGCCCGTTTTCCTTAAAGCTAGGGAGGTTCCATTTGCTTTGCGAGAGGCTGTCGAAAAAAAGTTGGATGAATTAATCTCAAATAACATAATTTATCAAGTAAACCATTCAGATTGGGGTTCTCCCTTAGTTCCTATCCCAAAGCCAAACAATAAGGTCCGTCTAGCTGTCGATTATAAAGTTGCAGTTAACAAACAGATTCGGGATGTACATTATCCCATCCCACGAATAGATGAGGTTATAAATACTCTCCGGAACGCAAGTGTCTTCTGCACTCTTGACTTGTACAAGGTTTATCTTCATGTACAAGTGGATAACGACAGCCAAAAGATTCAGACAATGTCAACACACCGTGGAATTTTTGCTATGAAGCGTCTAAGTTTTGGTATTAAATCAGCTCCTTCTGAATTTCATCGCATCTTAGATCAAATATTATTCGGACTAAAAGGAGTAACAGCATATTTCGACGACATTGTAGTCTTTGGTTCAAGCTTTGATGAATGCTCTGCAAATCTTATTAAATGTTTGCATCGTCTTCGCCAGTATGACCTTCATCTCAATCGGGACAAATGTCAATTTTTTAATTCTTCAATTTCCTACCTTAGGTATATAATAGAACACAATAAAGTGAAAAAGTGTCCGCAAAAAGTAAATGCCATTGTTAATACTCCACGTCCATCTGATGCTGATGGTGTAAGACGATTCTTAGGATTAATAACTTATTATGCTAAATTCATTCCGAATCTTTCTTCTCTTACCTACCCATTGCGCTGTTTACTCAAGAAAAATCGAAAGTTCCTGTGGTCATCTTTATGCGAGAAAGCTTTCCAAAACTTGAAGGAAGAAATTTTAAGTGATCAAGTTCTTATGCCATTTAATCCCGACCTACCTGTACTACTCGCCTGTGACGCCAGCCCTGTAGGGATTGGAGCTATTTTGTCCCACGTCGTTGACAATCAAGAGAGGCCAATAGCATTTGCTTCCCGGTCACTGACAGATTCGGAGAAAAATTACAGTCAACTTGATCGGGAAGCGTTAGCGATTGTATATGCTGTAAACAAATTTCACTTGTATCTGTTTGGAAGACAATTTACTTTAGTCACAGACAACGGGCCGTTGAGCCGCATTTTTCACCAACATGCGAAGCTACCAATCTTATCAGCATCTCGTCTTCTTCGTTATGCTACACTGCTAAGTGGATTTGATTATGTCATTAAACATAAGAAGGCTGATGAAAACATACATGTTGATTACCTGTCGCGTGCGCCTGTATCCTCCAAGTTACCAGCTTTTAATGATGATGATATCATTAATCATCGAAGTATAAATCAAATATCGACGACTTTAATATCCGCTAAGTCGGTTGCTGCAGCCACCAGTGAAGACTCTTATTTATCTACCCTGTATAAGCAGTTGAAAGATGGTGAAATCCAAGATGAACAATTTTCCTTGCAGGATGGCGTGATCTTCAAAGGTCATAGAGTCCTTATTCCTCAATCCCTGCAGTCTGCAGTTCTTGCGGAGCTTCACGAAACTCACATCAAGTCTTCAAAAATGAAAAATTTGGCCAGGAGATATTGTTTTTGGAAAAATATTGACCGTGACATTGAAGCATTCGTAAAAAGCTGTCAAGCCTGTGCCGGTACTACCATTGCCCCTCCTTGTGCTCCGTTACATCCATGGGAGGAGCCTACCTCAAACTTTCAGCGTGTACATATGGACTATGCTGGTCCAAAGGATGGCCACTACATATTTATCCTTATTGATGCGAAGTCAAAATGGCCAGAAGTAAGAACATCAAGATCAGCACCAACCACATCCTCAACGATTGAATTTCTTCAGGATATTTTTAGTATTCACGGGCTTCCAGAGATTTTGGTGTCTGATAATGCCTCAATATTTACTAGCTCGGAATTTATGTCATTCTGTGAGTCAAACGGAATTCGTCAAAGACTAATCGCCCCTGGACACCCTCAAACTAATGGACAAGCGGAACGATATGTTCAGTTTCTAAAAAGAAAACTTGATGCCATGCGGATGGAAAAAGGAACATTATCGTCAAAAATTCAAAATATCTTGTTCCGATATCGAGCAACTCCACTTCGATGTGACGAAACCCCCGCTGAACTGTATTTAGGACGACAGATCCGCACAAAATTAGACCTGCTTAGGCCATACAAGATCAAAGCCCGTGATGCCCAAGTCTTTCCACCGTTGCGGTCAAGCCTCAGGTCATTTAGCGTGGGAGACCGTGTTCTTATAAAAATGTATTCTAATGGGAAAGAAATATGGAAGCCCGGTGTTATCACAGATAAATACGGAAAACTTCATTATAAGGTAAAACTAGATGATGGGTATGCCCTCAAGCGTCATATTGACCAGCTTCGTTCCTCAGAAATAGAACGTCGTGTAACATTTGCTGAGCCGCCAGTTCAAGAATCTCCAAGAAGAAGCCTGCCAACTCACGTCACATTTGTTGGTCCACCAGATCAAGATCCACCAAGAGGATGTTTACCAGCGCAGAGCGCTCTCAGCCCAGTACCATCCAGCCAACCGATCCCAGAAGTCCAACGCCGTCTTACAGAAGGGGACCCTACATCATCTGTTCCCGATTGCCATCCAGTTATTGAACCAGCCGCCACAGCAAGACTTGGTTCGTCCTCAACGTGTTCGCCGACCACCAGCCTACTTAAAAGACTATATCTATTAAAATTTACAACCATTATGTAATTATTTGTATACTTTTCTATGTAAATAACATGGTCTATTTTGTAGTGTGGGAGATTGTAGTAGTTTCTTATCAGGCCACTGGGCCGCGCTGAACTCGGTTCAGTGATAGTTAGGTTATGGTTACCTTCGAGTTGTTAACTATCCTAAAATGTTCTATTAAATAAAGTCTTTGAATACTTAAATCTATCTATGTTCCTTGTCAAGTTACAACAGGCTACAACTGAATTCGCAATTTATACCTGAAAATACAACTGGTATCAGCATTAATACATATAAATACTATTGTATTCACAGTTTTTACGAATGAATACAACTGAATTCGCAATTTATACATGAAAATAAACTGTTATCAGCATTATTACATATAAATACTGCTGTATTCACACTTTTTACGGGTGAATACAACTGAATTCACAATTTCTACATGAAAATAAACTGTTATCAGCATTAATACATATAAATACTATTGTATTCACAGTTTTTACGAATGAATACAACTGAATTTGCAATTTCTACATGAAAATAAACTGTTTCAGCATTATACTACTACATGCAATTTCTACATGAAAATAAACTGTTATCAGCATTAATACATATAAATACTATTGTATTCACAGTTTTTACGAATGAATACAACTGAATTTGCAATTTCTACATGAAAATAAACTGTTATCAGCATTATTATATATAAATACTACTGTATTCACACTTTTTACGAGTGAATACAACTGAATTCGCAATTTCTACATAAAAATAAACTGTTATCAGCATCAATACATATAAATACTATTGTATTCACAGTTTTTACGAATGAATACAACTGAATTCGCAATTAATACATGAAAATATCAAATGCTTTTTCTTATGTTATATTACAAATAATAATGTAATGACAAATGAATGTCATTAAAATTTTATGATTATAATGAATAGTTAAAATCTTGTGATTATTAAATCATAAATATATTAGCTTGTTGTAAAATCTATTTAGACTTTTGTAATTTATAGTTATTCCACGGATATTTACACTTTTATTAGATCTTGATATATAGTTTTTTTATCTTTCTCTTGTTATCCTTTTGCTGCCATACCTTTATTTACATCCCCTATCCACAATTTCCTCAGACATCCTTCAACCTACTCTCTAATCTGTTAAGGAAAATATACTATGGCCTCTGTTTTGATACATCCTTTTTGAATGTATTAACTAGCCATTTCAACTTTTTAAAATTTCGATTAGAAAACACCAAGACCCTAAATATTGGGGAACTATTTCAGTCCAAGCAAAATTTAAATAAAATCTAGTGTTACAAAGCTCATCTAAAAGTTTCAGCACATTGTATTAAGTAGAACCTCTCTTAACCAAGAGATTTTTTATCGATTCGCAATGAAACAAGAAAGGAAATCATGAAGATTTATTTACAAATTAAAATCAATGCATTTATTTTTGTTCACAGTTTCGACCTCCATCTATTGTGATATGATTGTACTACGATCACGAATTTCTGTTTTAGTTCGAACCACGGCCGCTAGGAGCGTCATAACCCATCTGCGACCAGTTCTTGTTTGCGTTATTAGATCACGTGACCTATCGGTTCTTCAATAATAGGACAGCCATATGAGTTATTAGATAACAGAAGTTACACAACAGTTATTGAGAACCGATCTAAGAACGGTAACTGGTCGAATAACCTTAACCGATCGGTTCTTCTATCTGTTATAACCTAACACCTTACACCAACAACCCCAATTTATTGTTATTTCTCCATCGTTTTCGATGGAAGATTTAATAAATTTGACTAATATTATAAAATATAGTTATTCCATGCGGATGGAAAAAGGAACATTATCGTCAAAAATTCAAAATATCTTGTTCCGATATCGAGCAACTCCACTTCGATGTGACAAAACCCCCGCTGAACTGTATTTAGGACAACAGATCCGCACAAAATTAGACCTGCTTAGGCCATACAAGATCAAAGCCCGTGATGCCCAAGTGAAAGACTTGCGGTCAAGCCTCAGGTCATTTAGCGTGGGAGACCCTGTTCTTATAAAAATGTATTCTAATGGGAAAGAAATATGGAAGCCCGGTGTTATCACACTGTAAACATCCAAGAGGATGTTTACCAGCTCAGAGCACTCTCAGCTCAGTACCATCCAGCCAACCGATCCCAGAAGTCCAACGCCGTTTTACAGAAGGGGACCCTACATCATCTGTTCCCGATTGTCATCCAGTTATTGAACCAGCCATCCAGCAGCCGCCACATCAAGACTTGGTTCGTCCTCAACGTGTTCGCCGACCACCATCCTACTTGAAAGACTATATCTATTAAAATTCACAACCAATATGTATTTATTTGTATACCTTTCTATGTAAATAACATGGTCTATTTTGTAGTGTGGGAGATTGTAGTAGTTCCTTATCAGGCCACTGGGCCGCGCTGAACTCAGTTCAGTGATAGTCAGGTTATGGTTACCTTCGAGTTGTTAACTAGAGGTGGGCTAAACAGTTACTTTTTGGTATTAGGTTACTACGTTATGGCTCTATCCCAGTAATAGGTTCCAATAATAGGTTATTCCAGTAATAGGTGATTCAAATAAACCCCTGCCCTACCGCTAGAATGCGCGCCCGTCAATCACTGCTGTTGCCAATAACTCTTCGGGATCCAATAACGCTTAGAATCACTGCAGTTCTTACAATGACGCCAGTTATTAGAATCACTCCAGTTCTCAACTGTTATTAGAATAACCTATTGCCAGCCATCGTTCTGTTTTCGATCACCGACCAGGCGCTAGTGGTTCTAACCTATTAAAAACTTACTTTTAGACATTTTGACTGGTAATTCATTAATTTATCCTCCTCGCCATTGCTAATAATGTTAATAATTTGTTTATTTAGTAATCTTACAAATGATAAATAACACAAAATCAACCAAAATTATTGTGTCAATTTTTTTTTTAACAAAAAATTTTAGAAGCCAATTAAAAGTTCTCAAAATATATAACAAATTAAAAATAAATCGGCCAACTATGATACAAACGAATTCAGCTAAATAAATCTTTAAAAAACATTGTCCTTATTTAATTGTACTGCCAAGATTTTATTTTTAAAAAATACATATAGGTGTTAGTAAAACATATTTGAACAATTATAAAGACTCAACAATTACAAGTAGCTTGTATCAATCTGTTACCTAAGCATGTATTTTGTATTAAAATATTGGCTGTAAGATAAAATAAAGAAGAAAATAACAGAGGTAGAAGCAGGATTCAGGCTGGGCCATCTTAGGTCAAGTTTTTACTATATCCCAATTTTTTCTTAAAGCATTTGGTGGACTTCCAAGACTTCTGGTCCAGGAGGTACATTTAGCCTTTATCCACCTTTAGAAAGCTTTGACTTAGGTCCTTTAAATACGGTGTGGAAAGCACTGTTTGTCAGAGATAAGTGATAGTCTGAAATAAGGCACACAAGGCCTTTATAAAGGTGCAGAATTGGGAATTAAATTTTGAAATAGAAGCGTTACTAATTGTATACAAAAGTATTTAAAAAAAAAAGTTTTGATATCATGTCCCCTCAGCATTACACATCACCAAAGGATTAAATCAAATTTGCTGCTAATCACCTACTCTCTTTAACATGGTTATTAAACAACCTTTCTAGAAATAGGAGAGAAATATTAACACATGGGTTTGGAGATTTCGAAAGATATCTAATTCATAATACAAATTGCAGGAGTTTATCAACTCATTGCCACTGAGGAATGTGATCTGGAATACATGCTGAGGAAACTCTAAGCAGTATTCTGAAAAGAGCATGGAAATAAATCTAAAGAAGAAAGAGTTTGTGTCCCTCAACTCTTCGAGCACATTTTTTAGCATTGAAGATTAGAGATATGGAGGTCTACTAATCCTTCCTGGAAAGGAATCCTCTATTAATTAAGATATTTTATTTAAAATATTAAGAGAAAGGAAGACTGTAGGAATCCTAAACTCGTTCCTGTGGAGTAAAAATGTTTTCTTAAAAAAAAAAAAAAAAAAAAAAAAAAAAAAAAAAAAAGAAGATGATTATATCTTTCCTTATCACTATAAATTGTCTTTAAATTTGCTAAAATCTGTGGTGTGGAGAAGAAAAAGCTTAAACACTACTATCTTTAGAGATGGGTACTCAGAGTGGAAGTTATTTCATAATAAGAGCCCATCATGTTTCTAATAATATCATAAGACAATATATGAGAGAGGAAAAAATCACTTGAGGTACACATGATGGTACAGAAGGATCAATACAATTAGGGTTTCATGAATTAATTGCCACTTTTATTGGAATTAAGTCATCAATCCTAATTGAGGAAAAAAATATTTTAAAGAGTATTTAAACCAGGAGCAAAATATGATCACTGGTAATAGGGTTTTTTCGGTAATAGGTGATTGGTGATAACAGTTCCGAGTCAATAATAGGTTATTTTAAAGATTACGTTATTTTTGTCCCACCTCTATTGTTAACTATTCTCAAATGCTCTATTCAATAAAGTCTTTGAATGCTTAAATCTATCTATGTTCCTTGTCAAGTTACAACAGTAATATTTATATGTTATAATGCTTATAACAATTTAATTTCATATAGAAATTGCGAATTCAGTTGTATTCACTCGTAAAAACTGTGAATACAGTAGTATTTATATATAATAATGCTGATAATAGTTTATTTTAAAGTATAAATTGCGCATTCAGTTGTATTCACTTGTATAAAGTGTGAATACAGTAGTATTTATAGGAGCAAATTCTGATAACAGTTGTATTTTCATGTAGAAATTGCGAATTCATTTGTATTCACTTGTATAAAGTGTGAATACAGTAGTATTTATAGGAGCAAATTCTGATAACAGTTGTATTTTCATGTATAAATTGTGAATTCAGTTGTATTCACTCGTAAAAACTGTGAATACAGTAGTATTTATAGGAGCAAATTCTGATAACAGTTGTATTTTCATGTAGAAATTGCGAATTCATTTGTATTCACTAGTAAAAAGTGTGAATACATTAGTATATGTAATTATATGTAATATAATATATAGTAATATAATATAAGTTATATGTAATAACTTTGATAACAATTGTATTTTCATGTAGAAATTGTGAATTCAGTTGTATTCACTCGTAAAAAGTGTGAATACAGTAGTGTTTATATGTAATAATTTTAATAACTGTTTATTTTCATGTAGAAATTGCGAATTCAGTTGTGTTCATTCGTGAAAACTGTGAATACAATAGTATTTATATGTATTAATGCTGATACCGAACTACTACAATTACTGTAGTTTTTACGAATTAATACAACTGAATTCACAATTTCTACATGAAAATTGTTTCTACAATTCAATTCTTGTTCTACAATTGTTATCAAAGTTATTACATATAAATACTACTGTATTCACACTTTTTACGAGTGAATACAACTGAATTCACAATTTATACATGAAAATACAACTGTTATCAGAATTTGCTCCTATAAATACTACTGTATTCACACTTTATACAAGTGAATACAAATGAATTCGCAATTTCTACATGAAAGTAACACTGTTATCAGAATTTGCTCCTATAAATACTACTGTATTCACACTTTATACTAGTAAATACAACTGAATTCGCAATTTATACTTTAAAATAAACTGTTATCAGAATTTTCTCCTATAAATACTACTGTATTCACACTTTATACAAGTGAATACAACTGAATTCGCAATTTATACTTTAACATCAACTGTTATCAGCATTATTACGAATAAATGCTACTGTATTCACACTCGAGGCATGTAAATAAAACTGTATTCACACTCGAGATGTGTAAATACATCTGTATTTTCACTCGAGACGTGTAAATACATCTGTATTCAAACTCAAGACGTGTAAATAAAATTGTATTCATACTCATAACGTGTAAATACAACCGTATTCACAGTTTATACGTATGAATACAATTATTTATATTCACAGATGTGAATACGAATATATTTATATTCAGACATGTGAATACGAATATATTTGTATTCATATTCATAGGTATACTCTGTGTGAATATATTCGTATTCGTATTTACGAATATAAATATGCCCAACACTGTAGATGTTGGATGGATTCCGAGAATTGATGATTTGATAGAGGAAGGAGGCTAGGAAGTAATTTATGCGGGATGAAGGATAAAGCCATTTTAACTCTGTATATAGATGTGATGTGTGGGAGGCTTTTGGAACCCTAAAGATAAACCTAACGAAACAGTTCATTAGTCTCCTTAGTTTACTCTCGAGTTCCACCGTCAACCCACCATATGCAACATAGCTGTAGTCAAAATGGGGTAGGATAAGGGAAGAAACCAAGAGTTGACGAGTAGGTTTCGGAAGGGAGTCTTGGGAAGAATGGAATAGTTTAAGGATGGATATAACCCGTCTAGAAATTTGGGAGATATGAGGTTTCCATGAAAGGGTTTGGTCAAAGGTAATACCAAGGTTTTTGACTGTGGGGTGGAATTGAATAGGTTGGGAGTTCATAGACAGGATCGGGAGGTGGGGAAGGTATCTCCAATGGGTATTAGAACCTATGATAATAGCCTGCGTTTTTTCTACATTTAATTTTAATTTGTTATCAGAGGCCCACTTGCAAATGCTATTAAGGTATTCTTGGATAAGGGAGAATGATTTTATTAAATCAGAGGGATGGAAGGATAGATATATCTGGAAATCATCTGAGTATAGATGGTAGGAACAATGGTGAATGGAATTTGGTAGATCATTTATGTAGGCACAAATAAGAGTAGGAGAGACACTGGAACCTTGGGCTACCCCTGATGTCAACGAAAGGGAAGAGGAAAGTGGCTGGTTTGGTATGGATACTATTTGAGTTCTACTATAGAGGAAGGAATGAAACCAGAGGAGAGAGCTTGAGGAAAAAGATAGGGCTTTTAGTTTCGTGAGGAGAATAGAATGGTCTAGGGTGTCAAAGGCTTTAGTAAAATCTAGAAGGAAAAGGACAGGTACTTTTCGTTCGTCAAGAGCAGTATGTAAGTGATTAGTATTTTTTGTTAAGGCTGTCTGAGTTGAATAACCAGGTCGGAACCCAGATTGGAACGGATTAAGGAGATGAAAGTTTTCTAGGAAATTGGGGATTTGTGATTGAACTAGTCTTTCAAGGGGTTTGGACAGATTGGAAAGTATTGATATGGGACGGAAATTATTAAGTGAAGATGGGTTAGATTTCTTTTGTAAGGGTTGTATTTTAGCTTTCTTCCAGGATGAAGGAAAGGTGGAATTTTGCAAAGAATAATTATATATATGTAGGAGGACTGGAAGGATAGTAGGAAGGCAGAGTTTGATTAATTTTAGTGGAATACCATCATGTCCAATAGCTTGTGTTTTACATTGGAAAATGGCATCAATGAGGTCTGAGGGTGTGATATAGGAAAAATAAAAATTGGAGGAGTTAAAAGGAGGACCGCTTGGAGCGTAGCTGGCGGAAAGAGATGAGGAGTTTGATGATGAGGTAGCAAAAAAGGAATTCATTTCATTAGGAGTAAAAGAGTATGAAAGCGGAGCATTTGAGGATTTACTAAAGGAAAGTTTTGATAAAATTTTCCATTTTGATTTTGGATCACAGGCACTGGAGAGAAAATATTGTGATTTAGCTTTTCGAATGGCAGTTTGTGTCTGATTCCGAAGGGATTTAAACAGAGTGTAGTCGTCCTGAAGTCTAGTCCGTCGAAAACGTCTTCGGGCGGCCTCTTGTCTCTTTTGTAGGTTTTTGATTTCTATTGTGATCCAGGGTGCTGGTGGACGTCGGATTAGGATGGTTTTTAGGGGAGCATGTGAGTCGAGGATGGATAAGAGATTGGATGTGAGGATGTCAACCATGTTGTCGATAGTGTGGGCGGAATATATAGAGTCTCAGTCCAGAGCGTCAATATCATTTTGGATTGAGGAAAATGTTAAGGAATCAAGATTGCGATAGGAAATGGTTTTTGGAATGAATGTTGGAGTTTGGATATTGTATGACAGGGATATTAAATCGGGATTAGAAAGAAACGTGATTGGTAACTGGGAAGAGGAAATGAGGTTTTTAGGAGAATCAACTATTAGGAGATCAAGCCAGGTATTAGATGTAAATGTGTGGTGGGTAGGAGAGAATGGTACCACATGTAGGTTGAGGGAAAAAAAAAAAAAGGTTTTCAAGATAAGACTTGTCAGAGGAATCGGTGAGGAGATTGGTATTGAAATCTCCAGCAATAATAACATGTGAGTAGAGAGGAACAATGTAGAATAGAGTGGTTTCGAAGTGGGAGTCAAAAGGAACATTGGGAGGGCGGTAAACTACTACAACTAGGATAGTTTGTGAATGCATGGTTATTTCGGCAAACAGGAATTCAATGTGGGGATGTTCAGAAGAAGGGGATAGGCTTAGGACTTTGGTTCGGAAATTATTATGTACAAATATACAAACACCTCCGCCAGTGCGGTTAGTACGAGTACGATCATGACGCAGCAGATAGTGGTTAGGAAGGGAGACACTGAGGGAAGGTATTGAAGGCTAAAGCCAGGTTTCAGATATTGCAATGATATGATAAAAATTATCAGAGAAGTACTGATGGAATTCCGTAAAGTGAGCAGGGAGGGATTGGGCGTTAACATGACAGAGAGTTAGGACGCTAGTCATGACAAGGATGCTGGAAAAGAGAAAGGAAGAAAGAAATAGCGGATTCAGAAGACACTAAGCAATAATATGGCATGAAAAAGTAGAAAGTTAGAAGTAAGGGCAGTAAAGAGAAATTAACTAAGAATAATTTAAGTAATAAATGTGAAAAAAGAAACGAACAAGCAATACAGAAGAGTAAAGAAGATATAAACGAGAAAAGCAAACATGATGTAATAAGTTTTGCACACATTAAAATGAGTAATAAAGAAAAGAAAATAATCAATGAACGAAATGTTTTTCTATTGAGGAATTTGAGTGATGCGATAGACCGAGAGGAGAGCCAGATGTCAGAGCAAGGTATGTGGAAACAGGAGTAGATGCTTCAGGTGAAGACCTCAAGATCCTTAGCTGCGTTAATAAAAATGACAGGATGGCCATCCTCCCGCCTGCAGCGTACTCTGCCGCCGGAAAACCAAACATACTTCAATTTTCTTGCAGCTTTCTTTTGTCTTGCCATCCAATAGAGATGCCTATTGGTGGGAGTCATCTACTCGCTGAGATAGATATGGTGGCAGTCATTTTCCTGCCAACCAATATCGCGCGTCGAGAAGTCTCTTCTCACTTTTCTGGGTCGAATCAACTCGTCCCTCACTGATTGCCTCACAAATTTAGCAATGATGGCGGACGTGGGTCATCTTTTCTAGATCTTCTCCGTTCCACGGTGTCAATATCTTCGGGAGTGAGCTTTAGACCCAGGCCAGCGCCTATGTTCGTAATTAGAGCTGCCGTGGTTTCTCCTGGGCGAACCGGGATTCCTCGTATCTCGGCCGATCTACAAAGTTGACCTTGCTCTACCTTATTTAGCCGGGCCTCGAGCTCAGACACTCTTCCCTTAAGAAGAGTATTTTCTCTTAATAGGTCTGCTAAGAATTTCGCTTGTGACTCCAAGGAGGTTTCAATTTTCAATAAACGTTCCGAGTTTTCGAAACTAATCTGGCCCTGTTTATCGAGGGATGATTTTATTTCTTTCATTTCATCTTTTATCTCAGCAATGAAAGTGGTTTTCATCCCCTCGATATCAAGTTTTAGATTTACAAGGGCACCTAAAATCGTGTTCGTAGAGTCTTGGTCAGTAGATGTGGGGTTGGTAGGGCTGTCATCTGTCGGGACACTTTTATTTACTTTTTTCGCACTTTTGACAGTGCCAAATTTTTTTCGACGTATTTAATTTATCTATGTCGCTAGCACTGATGCTGGAACATTTAATGTGGAAAATTTCATTACACAACCAGCAAATAATGGTATTTTTGTCATCACGGCTTATCATGATCGTGCAAACTGGACAAACAGCCATTTTAGATAAATGAAAATTAAAAATTAAATAAATGTAAATATATTGAGAGCGTATAAGTAAATAACGAAATTCTCGTTGTTAATCCTATTAGCTGATAAGGGATTAACTTTAGTAGGACGCTTGTTACGAGCTCTAAATTATACAATGTAATAATATAATTTTAATTACTCACTCCTTTACATTTCACATCGAAAACAGTGGTTATTTAAATATAAATATTGTAAAGTTTCACTAATAACTGAGCACTATTACCAACACTAATTTCAGATGTTTATGTAACGATGTGGACACTACAGACGCTAGAGACAGACCCTAATTAAGTTGTACCTTAATTTATGTGTTTCTACTTTTAACTAGAAGTTTAAAAGTTAATTGTATAGGAAAATTCGAGCAAATGGACTGTATTGAAAAGTATTAAAACGAGGTTTCTCACCTTTGGGGAGATATTATTGAGAAGGTAACCCAACCAAATAATACATAAAAAACTTCTCACCTTGTTATTGCCGCCGACGATCCTGTCAGAGGCCTCCGAAGTCGCTACGGGCAGGCGAACGCTTCTCGCAGGCTCTAAAATCTGATCGGGATCTCCTCCTCTTATATCACCACTCATTAAGGGTAAAAATAAATCTTCACTAAATGTCATAAGATACAAAAACACCTTTAAGAAAAGAAAAGGGTCTTGGAAGGCTATCTGGCCTTGGTCAAAAAACACTGGAAGACCATGAGGTCTTGAACAAAGAAAAAGTGTACAGGAAAGCAGCCAATAGAAGAATGAGGAATATTCATGTAGAGATTAAGGTAGATAAGGGCTAGTTACCTAAAGATCTATAGAGTGCGTCAATATACGGTATATTAAAGTTTTTCTCCTCCCCCCCCCCTCACAAAAGCGCCGATTGGCGCGAACATTTATTATATCGTCGACATTATGTAAAACTAGCGTATATGAAAAATTGCTTTTTTTTAAATTTCGTTCGTTCACCGATGTATTCAGCGGGGCCTTGTAGTAAAATTTGGAACCTCGTCAGTAATTAGAAGACCGAAATCTATAATGTCATTTTTACGAATTTCTAGCATTTTATCATAATGTAGGTCACGTAGAATACAACGGTAAAAGAACGAAATAGAATAATAATACAGCCAAACGATAAGATTATACTTTAAAAAGTAGTTTTAAGCCTGATAAGGTAGCAAGATAAAGGTAGCATTGATAATTAGATACTTCAATGGATTAGCATTGTGATACCACTGAAAGAGGATTCCCCATTATGATTGTATCATAAAAATCAGGAGCCATAGATTTTTTTACATTACTTTGGTATCCTAATGTCTGTAATTGATGTTATTAATATAATTGTTAAATCGGTTCCCAGCAGGAATGTTCGGGAGATAAATTAAATCCGCGTGTAACTTTCAAAATCTATAAAACTAGTAGGAATAGATGGGTAACACTCAATTCTCAAGGTACTAAGTTTGTAGAAACGAGTACTCATACTATCGTACACAATGACGAAAATGTAACCGAAACTTATTACTCGCTAACAAAATAAAAATTAGCAAGCCTTCAACAAATATATCTATAGCTAGGTAAATATAGAGTAGCAGTGTAAATTACCGTTTCTATGTTTTGCCCTGAAGATGGCTTTGAATGCAAACGTTATCACACTAATACTGTGTCTTCATGTAATCGTACCCCATACCATCGGAGAGAAAGTATTCGAAAGATTGCGAAAACTAAATAAGATTCCACAAACGAGGAAGCGTTAGAGACTGCAGTGATAGGCGCAGGTTGGATCAGGCCAGGGGAGGGAGCTGAGATTTATTTCGTGAAGGACTTGTAATGAATCACGACTTCCCACAGTGGCTAGAATAAGTTGGATGGTTGGAGTGCATAAGGACGTTAAGATACAGCCAATAACAACTATAAAATGCGTGTGATATAAATTATCAATTAATGAACAGTATTTCAAAATAATCCTAATCTGTCTTTGTATATTTCTTAGAGCTGGTCGATAGAGGTCATTGATTGCTATTATCAGTTTTTTAACAAACCTTTTTTACATTTGTGAAATAAATAAGACTTTTGTTTCCAAGGAAGCCATTTATTGAAGTACACATTTGTTAAAACAATCAGCCTGCTATTTATTGTAGATTATTTTTACTATAAGCGGGTGTTTTGTCTGCAACAATTATTCGAAGTTTCATCTTAATCGGATGAATGGTAAATAAATTCATACAGGACGAACCTATAAACATTCATATTTGCGTAGAGAGATTTTAATGATAGCCGAATGCTTATCAGTTATAGCTATAGAGTTTCAAAATTGTTTTTGTAATTGATTCATTATCCCACTGTAATGTATTATATACATATATTATTCATAAAGAAACTACCATTTTAACACTGTTTCGAATAATTTTTCTTTAATATTTTTCAAGTTAAATAAAAAGTAGTTGGATTCTTTAACATGGAACATTTAACTGAGATCCACGTAGAATATTTTCAAAAGCATATGTGTTAATCACGTGTTGAGCGGTATTGAAATACAGTTTAGCGATTACTTCAAGGATTAATAAAATTAAAATAAATCTGACAAGAGGAATTCAATGACTGAAGTTGTATTTATAGTTATCTTTTTATGTTCGCTGAAGTAAAATTATAGGTAGTATTATTATCCTAATGTGTAATTCTATTCAAAATGTTCCATGTATTAAATGTTCATTGGTATTAGTTAAACCATATTAGGTTTTTTTTTTTGTTTTTTTTAATATATAGTCTTAGTTATTGGAACATTTAATCATAAAACCTGTCTAAAATATATTCACCGAACGGCTTTCAGATCTTCATTATGGAAAAATGTCGGATTGCTATCCGTCATGATCTCAGTATGTTGTAATTACATGTTTATTATAGCATTCGCATTTACTACCAAATGTTTTGTTAAATGAATACCGTATGGCGTGTAATTTGTTAACCGTTTAAAGAATCACTAAATGGAGTGTTTCCCAAGCCAATCAAGTTTTTCTTTCTTTTAAATTACTGAACAAAATTGTATTAAAACACGCAAATTTTGATTCGTACATTCATCTTTTTGGAACCCTTTTTTTCTTAAAGGGAAATTATGTAATAAAACCATAAATCTGTATTATTTTATATATGGACGTCAGGTTATTTAAAGAATAGGATAGCTCATTGCACTAGACTCCTAACTCCTAGACCAAGGTATGAGCTTGACTATGACTGAAATTTATGTTCTGTTCTGTCCACCATGGATTAGTAGCTTCACAACTGAAACGGAAAGAGCCCTGCCTCTATAAAGTCGAAATCTGGTCATTAAATGGATTGTGAAGTAAGATAGCTGTTGATCTGAGATATCTAAACATCAGATCCTTACAGATCCGTTAATCTTGAAACAGTTTTTCCTTATCAAGTACTTAACCCAAGAACCTTCATGAAATAGTGGCAAAGATTGAACAATCATTCTCAGAAGTATGATAAATACATTATTAAAATAGTATCGATTTTAGATTAAGAGTATCTTCAGAAATATAGATTGTCTAATTAGCCGTCCCATGATGTTTCACTATATCTTTAAAATACTTTGAAAGTTTTAGTATCGATATGCAGTTTAGTTGTTATGTCTTTAGGTCGCTGAGAAGTAATCAAACGCGTGCTGTCTGAGGAGTTTCGAACATATTTTAGCTGTTATACTTTTACCTTAAGTAAGTACTGAATGTTACTATAAATATATTTTATTTATCAAATTAGAGTAAAGTTACTATATTAAAAGCCTTTTCGCGCATACCTATTTTTTAAATTTTAATCTGATGTTTTTTACTTCATATTGATAATGTTTTACTTTGAAATTGGTCTTATTTTATTTTTAATATTCGGATTTTCTCAGACATTTTCAAATTAAGGAACATCGCTATTAGTATGTAGTTTCGCCCCATTTTTGTTTGATCTGTGGTACTTTTTACAATAATTAAAAATCATAATTTTTTTTTGGATGGATAAGTTATCACATCCTTGTTATTATATATGTTTTCATATAAAAATATATTGTCCTTTTCTTACGATTGTTAATAATTTTATTTAATTGTTTTTAACCTGAGAATGGATTAACAGTTATAATATTTATGTAATAATTTAACAAATTGTTTGTTTTTTTTTAAGACTGAATTTTTATATTATGTTTAAAATGACTGTTGATTTGTTAAGAGTTTATTCAATGTACAGAATCATTGATGTATTAAGTGCATTAAGAGAGGAAATTTCTCCATTAATTTGCTCTCATTCAAGTCTTTGTGTTTGATACAGAATTATGGCTGTGCTATATTATGAATTTATCCTCTTCATCCTAAATTTAATTGTGAAACCAAAATTTTACCGTTAGTCTAGTTTACTAAATTTGTATTTTAATACTCAATTGGTATATTGCATTAAGGCAGTGTTTCACTTAAACTCTTATAATCTATATCATGAAAATTAAGTCTTGACTACTCCTCTGGATTCCTTATTATCGGATAAAATATAGAAGGACTTGTAATCAATTTATAATATAAATATCATGATAATAAACATGATGGTGTATATTCATGCTTTTTGGAACAAATTGAAACTCATGTGATATAAAATGTTCTATGTTTATATTTATTACTACAAACCTTGTAAGATCTGAAGTATCTTTCAAAATTTGATTGCTATTATTTTCTTGTATTAGCACTATTGCTTTCTTAGCCATCCTATTCTAATCCTTTTAATAGTCGGCTGATTTATTTCCATTTAATAAGATGGTAAGCTCTGTTAAGAATCCACTCACTATTGATGGAAGATTTTTCTCTGTTATGACATCGGTGAATGAATGTTGCCTAATATGGTCCCATTTATAACTTAATCATATTATTACTGTTCCTTTCAAATGGAACAGGCTAAAACATAGTTTTAAATTATACTAAACTTGAAATCATTCCACTATTGAATATAATAAATGCTTAAATAACTTATCTCTGACATATATTACATAGTATAGATATAATAAAAACATTGACTTTTAAATTACAACTATTTTTATTTTTTTAATTTTTTTTTTCAGTAAAATCCATTAATATATGAAAATATTTGTATAGTCTCTAACATTAAAATGTCACCAGAATGTGTTATTTCCTATCTTTTTCATACATGTAATTATCATCAGGTATGAATTACTGATTCTATGTTCTTTACAGTTCTAATTGAGTATGTTCTCTATTTTAGGAAAATGCCGCTCAGTTGTAGGTTTTATAAGGAGAAATACCCTGAGGTCGAAGATGTAGTTATGGTAAACGTTCGCAGCATTGCCGAAATGGGTGCTTATGTTCATTTATTGGAGTATAATAATATTGAAGGGATGATATTGTTGTCTGAATTGTCCAGGCGGCGTATTAGATCAATTAACAAACTCATTAGGGTTGGTAAAACAGAACCTGTTGTTGTGATTAGGGTTGATAAAGAAAAAGGTAGGTCAAGTTTCAAACTGAAACAGTTTATTATAATAATAAACTATTTATATAATATATCTATTTATTTTTTTATTGTTTATTTAACCTGGTAGTCTGTGTGTTTAATATTGAATATTCATTTGTCCTCCTATTTTCTCTACTGATTTAAAATTATTTTTAGGTTATATTGACTTGAGCAAACGACGTGTTTCACCTGAAGATGTTGAAAAGTGTACTGAAAGGTTTGCTAAAGCAAAAGCTGTTAACTCTATCTTGAGACATGTTGCAGAGCTTCTGCATTATGAAACCGATGAACAATTGGAGGATTTATATCAAAGAACTGCTTGGTTTTTTGAAGAAAGGAATAAAAAGAAAGCCTCTGCTTATGATTTCTTCAAACAAGCTGTCATGTAAGTATTTATATTAAGAAAGTTTTATAGTAATGTTTATGATAAAACAAAAATAAATAAATAAATAAGAATCATTAGTATGAACATTTATTGATAGCATATAAACATTAGAAAATATGCTTTTAAAGGCATGCAAAGCCAGTAAAAAAAGAAAACTTCAATTGATCCTTTGCTAGTATTTGATCTTCAGTTTGCCGTTCAGTTGCCGGTACATTTGTAGTCCATATTAGATACCTTACTTTAGTTTGTTACATGGCTTTGTGAAGGTTATGGTAACAACATCGAACAATGACTCCACTCCTGCTCCCTCCTAAAATATCTTGTTCTATTTTGTGATCTTCCTTCTATTTGTTTTGATGTTTTGACACTCATTTTCAGGGAGAAGGTTGTTTATCCCTTTTATTCCCACATAAACATCCATGTTAAAAATAATATTAACTTGTATTACACCTTCTCATATTAGAGAAGTGGAAATAAGTCAATAATCTACTTAAGTCTGAATAAGTAAATATCCGTGTTATATGAATATTAATATACATGTGAATCCATGTTGAAAGTAATGCTGTTAACTTCTGTTGTGCTTTCTCACGAAAGTGAGGAAATAAGAAAATATCAGTATAACATAAGAACTATACAATCCCTATTGAAACTATACAGGGTGTACCGAATTTAAATGGCAAAACTTCAGGAACTTATAGGGGACCAAAAAAACTAAGACAAAAAGTCCTTTAGAGGTTCGCTCGTTTTTGCTTAGTTTTAGAGAAAATTGAAAAAAAAAAAAAAAAAAAAAAAAAAAAAAAAAAAAAACAAGTTTTCATTTTCATACTTATGTTCTTTTTAATATAAATATTGCTCAAAATGTTGTCCTCTTGCACCAATGCAAGCATTACATCTAGCACTCACTTGATAAATTGCAGCTAAACATTGTTCTGATGATATTTGGTGCACTGCATCTATGATTCGGTCTCTTAATTGCTCTCTTGAGTTGATTGACACCGAATAAACTTTCTGCTTCAAGGTTCCCCATACGAAGAAATCCATGAGTGTCATATCAGGTGATCTGGGTGGCCAAGGTACTACTCCTCCACGTCCAAATCATTGTTGTGGATAATTTATATCCAGCCAAGCTCGAGCAACTCTGGTATAATGAGCTGGACATCCATCGAGTTGGAACCACATTTCAATCCGCTGCTGTAAGGGAATGTCATCTAAATAATTAGAAAAGTCGTTCAACAAAAAATGTGTAAATGTTCAATCTTCCAGGTAAAAAATATGGTCCTACCAGTAATCCGTTCCAAATTCCAAGCCAAACGTTAATAGCAAATTCATGCTGAAACCTATTCTCTCTAATAGCTCTGGGATTTTCAAGAGCCCATACATGATAATTTCTTTTATTAACAATTCCTCCTCTTGTAAAGGTAGCTTCATCGGTCCATATAATTTTTAATGGAAATAAATTATCATTGCTTGCCGCGATATTGCTAATGCAGCAGATGCTCTTCGGATGCTAGTCTCAGGATTGTTATCGAAGTGACATTGGACACAATTTCTTCTCCGATAATCTGCTCTTATTGCTGCCTGGAATTGGTTGCCTTCATTATGTATTAAGAATGACCCAGTCTCTCATGGTCTATTAAAAGTTAACGAAAAGAATCGTCGATTAGGCACTCTTCTATTTGGAAATCGGCGCACGTACTCCCGCACCGCTTTTAAAGCATTACCGTTACAAAAATCATATCAGCGTATTCATCATTAGAATATGTATGCGACATTGTGGCTGATGCTATTCACACAAAAATATCTGAGTAACTGACTGAAGACTGATTTAGGAATTATAATCCTAGAAGGAAGCCAACAAATAACAGAATGTAAAGGATAACATTAAGTGTTTACATATCTCACTGCCTAGCCTGGCGAACTTTGAAAGGTGATAATCGCTACCTGTAACATTTTTGTTTTGTTTCTTTTTTTGGGATTTTCTCTAAAACTAAGCAAAAACGAGCAAATCTCTAAAGGACTTTTTGTCTTAGTTTTTCTTTCCCCTATAAGTTCCTGAAGTTTTGCCATTTAAATTCGGGACACCCTGTATAAACAGAACTATATTCATCAGGTTTCAGGAAAAAGCTATGAATTCGAAACTAGAAGTAATGCAGCGCACGAATGATGTGTCTCTGTTGTGGGGGTTTGATGAATTGATGGAGTCATACTTTGATGTCGTTGCTGGAGTATTTATTCGATAGCTTCTTGAAAATGTGCAATTTTCTTGACATTGAATATATTGTGATTTAGATTACATAATTTTGTTGGCTTTAAATTTCCATTGAGTATTATTGAAATTAAAAAACATCTTGAATTTGCTCTGATTTTTCTTTGTTCAATAAGCACTGTATTTATTTGAGAAGGGAATCATTACATTAGTCAGTTATCTATGCTATTTTTTTTTCTTCCCTCTTTTTTTGCTGTTTTGGTTTATCAGGCTGGTGGAGAGGGGTGGGAATTAATTATTATGAAACTATATACCCTGCCACTGACCGGATTCGAACTTATAATCTTGGGTTTGTCAGGTTGCTACTTTTTACAAGTGCGTTCATTACCTCTGAGCTATGTCCGCCCCCTTTTACCATAAAGTATAATGTAAATTTTTGCAACTTTCAGAGCCCTTATTTTTTTCACTTCCTCTCTAAGAATTTAAATTATTCTATAAGCTTTATTAGTGTTTATCAATTCAGCCAGGAAGAAAACTGATTCTTTTTCCGATCTTTGCCAATCTGGATTGCTATTCATATTCATTTTTAGATTGAATACAGTTCCTACTTTAAAATCTTGCCTGTTCATAAGTAGACTTTTTCTATTTATTGTCATAGTCTTTAAATAAGTCAAAATATACCATTGTAATTTTGTTTTCAGACTTAGTTGAAGCTTTCTATATTATTATTTTACTTGACCCATTTACAACTTAATAATTTTTTTTTTCTATAAGTTTACATATTTTTCTATTTTATCACACTGCATATTTTTTATAACGACTCTCCTAAAAATCATTAATGACATATTTACCGCAATAGATGATAAAAAATTAACCGTCCTGTTACTCCTTGACTTTTCTAAAGCCTTCGATTCCCTTGATCACTCTATCCTGTTCTCCAAATTAAAATCATTAAACTTTTCCTACAGTTCCATCCACTGGTTTCAATCTTTCCTTTCTCACCGTTCCCAAGCAGTTAAAATACCAAACCAACCCCCCTATCTTCTTTTCTCACTCTTACCTCAGGTATTGCTCAGGGATCCAGTATTTCTCCTCTCCTATTCAATTCATACATTAATGATCTTCCTAATTCAATCTATCACTGTCCCTACCACCTCTATATAGATGATTCCCAAGTCTATCTCTCCTTCTCCCCTTCAGAGCTATCCACTGCTTTTGCTAAAGTTCAGGAAGATCTAGACAGAATTAGTGCCTGGGCGACTTTAAATAAATTACAACTTAACGAAAAGAAGACTCAGACCATTCTAATAGGCTCTAGCTCCCTCCTTAATTCCTACTCACAATACCCTCCTTTAACCTTAAATAATCATACTATCTCTTTCTACTCCTCTGTAAAAAATCTCGGGATTGTTTTTGATCAAACCCTTTCTTGGAAACCTCAGATTGCCCAAATTTCCCGCCGTTCCATAGGCGTTCTCAAATTATTCCACCGAAACCGTTACCTTCTTCCCCAGTCAACCTGCAAGCTTTTGGTCTCTTCCTTATTATTCCCTTACATTGACTATGGTTGTCTGGTTTATGGTGGCCTCTCGACGGTTCTCGAGGACCGACTGAAGCGAATCATGAAATGCTTTGTCAGGTTTGTCTTCGGTAGTCCGAGGCGTTCCCATGTTTCCCACCTCTTTTTCCAACTAAATTGGCTCTATCCCACTTTCCGTAAACAATATTTCCATGGAACATTCCTATACCAAATTATCAATACCCTTCAACCTTTTTATATTTACAATAAGCTTCAATTCAGATCTGCAGTCAATCCAATACATACGAGATCCCGTCTTTCTGATCTGAATACCCCATCCCATAGAACTTCAACATTCCAACGCTCCTTCCTTTTCCGCTCACCAATCCTCTGGAACTCCATCCCTCCTCACATCAGACAAGCTAAATCCCTGAAAACATTCAAATATTTATATTTCCAATACCTCCTTCTCATCCAGATTGACACTTGCTAACTATCTAACTATTTAGTCAAAAATTATTATTGCATTGCTGGATTCAGTTCTGGAATAATTGAGATTCCTTTTAATAAAAATTTAACTTTCCATGAATATAACATTGGGTACTTCTATTGTACATACAAATCATATCATTGTACCAATTTTTCTATATCATTTTATTTTATTTTTTTCTCATTTAATTTTATCTCCTCTAATCTGTAGAATGTTATCTTCTTTTCTTTTTATTTAAATATCATCTATGTACATAGTGTCATTAATGTATTATTGTTTTTCTTTTGTTTCTTTTGTATCTCATTATGTCTCTAACCAGATTTAATTTAGTTATACCTGCACTTATCTGTTATTCTTAAGGGACTTTGTCCCAGAATAAAATTATTTTTCTATTCTATTCTATTCTATTTTATATTTATTGTACATATAATTTTAATAATTATATAACGATTGAGAAAATTACACTTGTTTAAAATAGTAAGTTATCCTGGCCGGCTTAAAACATTTGTTAATACAATGTTGCTAAGATATTTTAGCATCAATACCCATTCTGGATGTTCATTGTTCACGATTAAAAACTTTTATAGTGTACAAATTGAGTCCAACGCAGTGTGTCCAGGACTCAATTGCTTTGAGTTGCTTTAAAGCATATCACTAATAAAAAATTAAAATTGTGATTTTTCTATGAATATTGTAATTTTTTATCATTCAAACAATCTCAATAAAAGTTTTCATAAAACAGTATTATTGTTGCATTTATAATTATGTCACTTTGCATATCTCTAAAAAGAAAAATTATTTATTCTACCAGTCAATGTTGTGAGTACAATCATGGCTTTAAAAAAATAAATAAATAAATAAATTTTCTTTAACTACCCTAAACATATTTCTTTGGGAAAAATTCAAAACTTGCAACTAATTCTAGTCTTGGTCCTAAATGGCTTAGTTAGATTTTTATTCATTTCTGTCTTAGCTTATTATGTGTTAAGTATTTTTTACTTTGAAACCCAATTTTTGTTAATCATATTATTATTCTAAAGATTTTTCTTTCTGAATAAGACAAATTATTAGTTACAGATTATCCTCTTCCTGTTGTTTTATTATTATTTATGAATTGTATCTATTAAATAGCTATTAATGTAACAATGTACTTTTTTCTTTCAATATATTGTTTTAAAAAAAATTATTTTTATCATTTAGTGATAATTCAATACTTGCGGAATGTGGGTTAGATGAAAAAACCCAGGAAGTGTTATTAACAAACATTAAAAGAAAATTAACTTCTCAGGCTGTGAAAATACGCTCTGATATTGAAGTAGCGTGTTATGGCTATGAAGGTATTGATGCTGTAAAAAGTGCTCTTAAAGCTGGATTAGCCTTATCTACCGATGAATTACCAATTAAAATTAATCTCATCGCACCTCCATTATATGGTATGTAGCAAAATTACCAACTTTCATTATTAGAATTAAAATGATTTGCACAAAAAATAATTTTCCTTTTCTGGTCTATAAATTGTTATGTTATATATATAATTTATCTAATTACCCATCATGTTGTCCCTCCTTTTATTTTATAATATTTTATGTAAATAGATAAATTTAATCCTATTATTAGAATAGATAAAATTTATTTCATAAAAGAAACAGTCACAGTGGATGATGGGCATACCTGCAAGGAATGGGGCCCCTCTCCCCATCCAAGTAATGAGATAACTATAATTGATTAAAATGCTGTTGTTTGCCAGGTCAGCGAGTAATTACTTTGTTAAAGTTTTATCAGGCTTTATTGTTGTCATATTTATACCTTGCCAACTTAACATATTCATAACACCGTATTAAAACCACCTTCTAGATTATTGAAAAACTCGATGTGTTTAGTGATTAATGAACAGTAGAAACTGGATTAATTAATTGTATTTGTAATTGGCTAAATCATTCGAAAATTTATGTTACCCCCCACTCTCATAAAAAAAAAACATTCTAACTGTTAGCACCCTTTGTAAATTTTAGAGAGTATGAAGGAAACATTTAAAGTTTCATTAAATTCGTCTGAGTTCTTTTTATGTACATGTTCAAGCCCCCTCTCCACTAATTATATTTTAACTGTTTACACCCTTTAAAAATTTTAGTGAGTATGAAAGTAATTTAATTATTAAATTTCATTAAAGTTGACTGTCGTTCTTTTGCACATATTTACACCCCCCCCCCCATCCCCTTTGCCCTAACAAAAATAAAGCCCATTGCTGGGAGGACTTATATTAACTACAATGGTGGTGGTCTATACTATTATACGGATCTTTATTTGTATTTTTAAAGGAATATAATTACATCTGGAAAAAATTCATGTTTTGAATCACAAGTTATCATAATTTTGTAATTCAATTTCAGTATTGCAGTGTATTTGTAATTAATTGAATTACAACATATGATGTAATTGCTCTTAACTGCTGTCTCTGAAACCTTGTCCTCAGTCCAGACTTTTCTTCTTGCTACTGTTAATAAACTGTTTGAGTTAAAAATTAAAAAAAAAATGGTTTGTATGTATGTATTGAGACATAGAGAAAACAACCTGGAATATTTCATAATTTTTAAAAATGATCAAGCAGCCAATTTATTATTTTTTTGGATCACTTTAAATACACAAGTGACCATCGATGATTAATTCTTGAAAACTCAAATGTCTTTAGCTTTAAAATTATAAATTTACCGGATTTATTAATGTTTATTAGGTCAGTTATAACCTTAACAATAACACGCTGAAAAAACAAATTAACCTAATTCCAAGAAAAGCAAGAGGCATGCTGAAGCCGATGACCGCCGACTACTTCTGAATAAACCCGATGACCTCCTCTCTACCCACCTAGTCCACCACCAAAATTGATTTGTTATTTATTTATATCAATTATTTTAATTGCTTTATTTTTATTTTATTCCTGTTTTATATCGTTGTCATTTTTCTGTAAAGCATTGTCATTCTGAAGGAACCTAGTCTCAAAATGAAGTTTTTTTTTATAATTTCAAATATTGGATTTTAAAATATCAGTATTCCTAAAGAGATCTTTCTACTAAGAACAATTTTTAAGACCAAGTTTCCATGTATTTACTTAAAACTGAGTCTACTTTACTAACTAGACCTGATGGAGAATGACTACATATTAGCATTAATTATAAGAAATTTGTATGAATCTATTTTCCATATTCCAGTATTTTATTCATATTTTTTTTAAGAAAGAGTTTTTCTTGATTGTTTAGTAATGACAACGGCAACTCCTGAAAAATCTGAGGGATTAAAAGCCCTTCAGAATGCTATTGATGTTATTGAGAAAGAAATTACTTCATTGGGAGGAGTTTTTCAAGTTCAAATGGCGGTAAGAATATTTTATATGAATATAAAACCATGACTACTGTGTATTACATATGAGTCATTCAAGATCAAAACCAGTAAATTCCACTTTTTTCGAAAAATATTTTATTTTTAATGAAATAAAAACTTTAATCTTTTGTTCCCACAGTTGTATCCTTCCGAAATCTGGACCTCCTGTCATTCGAATCACTACAACCTGATCTTGATTCCATCCCATGGGACGTTATCTATTCCTTTACCTCGATTGAACCAATGATTTACACCCTTACTTCAAACCTTCATTCAATCCTAAATACTCATGCTCCTCTAAAAACACTAACGATGCGCCGTCCTTCCGCTCCATGGTTGACTCCTGAGATAAGAGAGATGATGAGAAAAAGAGAATCAGCCAGACGAAAATTCCGATGAACCCGATTCCCAACAGATTATATTTCCTTCAAAATTTTACGAAACCAAACCCAATCGGCTATCCGACTCTCTAAATCAAAATATACGTACAGTACCCTTTCTTCCGCTCCTGATCCTAAATCCAAATGGAAAATCCTGAGAAAACTAACCTTTTCTGAACCCAACTGCAACTCCTTCCCAGTTTCCCCGGATGAACTTAATCAACATTTCATCTCCCTAGCTCCGAATCCTTTGCTCGAAACTGAATTACCTTATCCTAGCTTTGATCCTGACAACTTTTTCTTTTCCCATGTGTCCTACAATGATATACTTTCGACCATTATGAAATCCCGAACAAATGACTATGGACCCGATAATATCCCAGTTAAACTTATCAAATCATGCCTTCCCACACTTATACCTCTCCTTTACCACATTTACAATTTTTCTCTTCAAAATTCGACATTTCCTTCTTCTTGGAAAACAGCGCTCGTCCGCCCCTTGAACAAAATCCCTAATCCTTCCTCTCCAAGTGACTTCCGTCCTATTTCCCTCCTCTCCAACCTATCGAAACCTCTGGAACGCATTGTTCAGTCCCAACTTTCAGTTTTCCTAGAAGAACGCTCACTCCTTAATCCCTATCAATCCGGTTTCCGTCCCGGATACTCTACCCAATCTGCCCTTCTGAAAATATCTCAAGACATATTTTCCGCAATAGATCGCCAAGAGTTAACTATCCTTATCCTCTTAGATTTTTCCAAAGCATTCGATAAAGTTGACCACAACATCCTCCTATCCAAACTTCGAAACCTTTCCTTATCCACATCTGCCTTACTCTGGTTTAAGTCCTTCCTTTCCGATCGATCACAGTATGTAGTTATTCCAAATAAAACTCCGTCCAAGACCCAACCCCTATCCTGTGGCGTTCCTCAAGGATCTTCACTATCACCCACGCTATTTTCTGTCTACATTAATGACCTTCCGCTTTCCATCCATCATTGTCGGTATCATCTCTACGCCGATGATCTCCAAATCTATTTATCCTTTCCCAACTCTGACTTACTACAAGCCACTAAAGGGATCCAAGAAGACCTGAATCGAATCTGTAACTGGGCATCGAAAAACAAGCTAAATCTTAATGCTGAAAAGACCAAAGCGATTGTAATAGGTTCGAGTCACCTCTTAAAAACCATATCCTCTATTCCTACCCTTTTCCTGAACAGTGATCCTATCAAATTCTACTCCTCGGTCCAAAAACCTTGGAGTTGTTTTCGATGAAACCCTATCCTGGAAAAATCACGTATCCGAAATTTCCCGCCGCACCATCCCTATCCTAAAACGTCTCAATTACGTTCGCCACCTTCTTCCTTTCGAAACCCGTAGATTACTAGTTACCTCTCTCATCTTCCCCTACTTTGACTACTGCTGTGCTGTCTATGGGGGTGTTTCTGGGGATCTCGAGGCCAAAATCAAAAGACTATTTAACTGCTTTATCCGCTTTATTTTCGGGATCCCGAGGAGCGCCCACGTTTCGCAGTTTTATGCGGAGTTAAAGTGGCTTATTCCTTCCCACCGTCGCCAGTATTTCCTGGCATCCTTACTTTTTCAAACCGTTCAATCCCATCATCCACCTTACATTTCCGAACTCCTTCAACTCAAATCCTCAATTCTTACCCGCCAAACCCGATCCCGTCAATCAGATTTGCATACTCCTGCTCATTGCTCAGCCACTTTCGACAGATCTTTCGTAATCCGATCCTCTTCTCTCTGGAACTCCATCCCTCTCAACATTCGTCATTCAATTAACCTTCTACTTTCAAATACCACTTCTTAAGGGACTTTTAACCATCTACTATCCACCCAGATCCTTTCCTCCAAAAACTGACAATAGCCACTTTCTAGTTGTTATAGACTATAAACTATAATTATAAACAGTTTATATTTAAGATCTCTAATAGGTTCAACTTCCTGGCTTTTTTTTTTTTTTTTTTTTGTAAAAAATTAATATAAATTTTCTGTTACTTTTTATTATAGCTTTTAATTTTTTCTGCTCTTTTTTATTATTATTATTATCTCTTACTTTGTTATGTAAATATTATTTCATTTTAAGGCTCTGAATATCCTTGACTGTAAATTATTTTTTTATTCTTAAGGGACTTGAGGTCCCAGAATAAATAAAGAATTTTATTATTATTATTATTATTATTATTATTATTATTAATTATTACAGTTTAAAAGAGCCTTTATCTATAGCTTAAGGAAAAAGATCAAAAACCACTAGAACATTACCCCACATATATTTAAGTTGATTTTTAGTATTGTATTTTAAGTTGAGTCTGGTTTATTTTCTTGGTACAGCATGTAATTTTGTAAATTGTAAAAACAAATTATATAAGAAATAAAGATTCAAAAAACAAAACAAAAAAAAACACTAGATCCCAACAAAAATTGAATCTCAAATTGAAAAATTAAATCTGCCTTTATCACATAATTTGTTTACAAACTGTTTAGGTTATGTAATCACGCAGTTTTCAGTGAATTCTATTATGTGCGTTCTTTATATTCATCACTTGAGATACGCATTATGGTATAGAAGGATCAATAAATTATATGCCACTTCTATTAGAATTCTTTTTATTTGAAAAACAATTTCAAATGTTAATTATTCACCATCAGTTCAGTTCTAAAACCATACTAAAATTTTAAAACATCAGATAAAGAACAAAAAATTACTGAATAATTAAATTTTGGACCAACTTTCAAAACAAAACCTGTTACGTCAACCTTAAAATTGAATTTTTTTGCATAGGCAAGCATGCATTAAAATTGAAGTTTAATACCTCTCCATGAACACAATATTGAAGATAGGTTTAAAGTGAGAAAAATGTTTCTTCTGTTCAAAAATTAGAAGTATTTTGTAGTTTTTTGTCCTCCACAAAATGCTCTTAACGGGTTTTGATTCTAAAAAGACAATGATAAAGATAAATTTTTTTTTTAACTGCATACATTTATGAATTTTAATATATACTCGTATTTGTGTGTTACTGGTTTTATTGATTATGGAATCAAAATCATCAATATTTTTAAAAAACAGTGGGCTCTTACTGTAATACTGTTCAAGGCAAGGTGATGATATATCTTATTTGTTAGGGTACCCTTGTGTATAGTGGAGGCAAATACATGAAGTATATTAATGTGGCTCTGCTTACTTTTTGTTTTAGCCGAAAGTTGTTACTGCAACTGATGAAGCAGAATTGGCTAGGCAGATGGAAAGAGCCGAAGCAGAAAATGCTGAAGTCGCTGGTGACGATGACGAAGAGGAACAAGAAGAACAAGATGATGCGGCTGATGTTGATGGGGGAAGCCCTGATGAAGATGGGGAAGATTAAAAACAATTTATTTATTTTAATAACTGTGCTAAAATACATGTTTCTGTATATACATATATACTTTATAACTTCCCTATTCTGTACAAGTAATGACAGTAAAGTTTGTGATTGAAGCCATTTAGACTATCTCATTGGTCTAATTCTCTGTTTATGCCCATATTGTAATTTGAAACAAATCTAGCATTTAAGAACATTATCGGAAAATGTCTGGTTTTGACTTGTATTTTCAAATTCTATAGTGATATAATTTAATTGAAGCGTTAATCTCATTCTGCCATTAATTAGGTCAATAATTTTGAATTGTTTCTCTTACTTTTTTCACAACACTGATGTATTGAACTTCAAAAACTTTGTTTTTAGGGATTTCTTTTTCTCTGAGAGCCTCACCATACAACCAAAAATTATTTATTGACTTTTTTTTTATTGATTTTTTTATTTTTAATTTCCTTTCTTTTTTTTTTCTTTTTTTTTCACATTCTTTTGTTTTCAAATCTGAAGTATAACCATCAATGTAAATTTGCTTTCAATGATAAAGCTTCTTATTGATGGTGATACTCAGTTATTCACTTAAAATTAGATGAATAGTTTTTGTTAATTCCTTTGTTGTCTATCAAGGTAGGTTCAGGCTGGTGATATTGATGGCTTGTTGAGATGTTTAAACATAGTAGACGTCATAGGCACTTGTGTGATTTCCTAATCTATGTTAATCACCTTTCAAGTTCAATCCTCTCCCTTTACTAGATCTATCTAAAGAGTTCTTTATTTTTTTTTTTAAATGTTCTTTCATTTGAAGAATACTTCGATCAAGATTTTTCAAATGAACAATAAATTTTACATTTCCAAGTTCATAGTTGTCAGGCACAATCATATGATACCAGATTACAAATGTATTCAAAGTTCGTCTTGCACATGTCTTTGATTCAGTTGCTTTCGATTATGAACATCCCGAAGCAAAGCAGGATGGTTATTGTAAGAACAGCTTACAAACTTTATTGTCAGACCTTGTAAAGATTTTCATAATGTGCATATTTTGCCACCAATAAAGGAAATCATTTATTGAAGGGTGCTCTTAAGTAAAATGTTTATGATAGATGTACATACATTTTTTTTTATTATAAATTGGAAGATTTAATTGAAAATCTTATTAAATGAATTTTCTATTCTTTTTTTTTTCTTTTAATATATTTTTATTAGTATGCAATAGTGAAACCATCTAACTGCTATACTATCCAAAAACATATTTGTTAAAATGTATAAGTGTAACAAAAAATAAGAAAATTATTGAAAGTTGGCTGTTAAAAATATTACTCATGTCTTGATAATTTATTAAATGAATCCTAAAATAGATATTTCTAGTAGATAATGACGTCAGGTGACACCTTCTTATCTCACATAATTGGAAGTGATAATGAAGTCTTGAAAAAGAACATTCTTTATGGAATTCAAAACTTAAATTTAAACGCTATTTATTATTTTTTTTTATATTCTCAATTGTAATTCACTTATATATTAAAATTGATGTTTGTATTTGTCTCAGTGAATTTCTTGAAATAATAAAAAAAAAAAAAAATGATTTGGAAATCAGAAGATCTCTCAGCAATTGTATTTTTAGCCTTTGTGTAGGAAGCAGATTTCAATTCTATAAATTATCTATGAACAATTAAAACTATTGCATTTAAAAGAATGGTTTCAACAGTAAAAAAATATATATATCTTGCAGATTTATTTAGAGGGATCGGTCAAAAGAATAAAAAATAAAAATATTTAAATATAACAACACATTATTTTATAGTGCCAACTTTTCAGCTCTAGTGTTGATGGCCATCATGAGGGCTAAAAAATAAAATATCAAATACAGAATCAGAAATTATGAAAAGATAAAATAGATAAGGAAAAAATAAATGAAATATAATTCAAGTGGGAAACATAATTTTTTGCTGAAATGAAAAGAAAACATCATACATATTGATGAAGGAAAATGAAAAAGAATAAGGTTTTTTATATAATGATAAAGAAAGTAAATTAATTACAAATAGTACTATTATAGAGGATGTTTTCTGTAATCCAAGGTTGTTCAGATTAGTTAGAAAGTAAACATACTAAAAGTCCCGGAGGTTTCCCGTCTGGGAACAGGAGGGAGGGGGGGGGCGCAAGTTCCCTTTTTTTGGTTTTGCGATCATATCTCAAAAACTGTGCGTTGTATGCAAAACATGACTATTTCACAGCATATATTATTAACTATAATCAAGACAATGTACAATACAAATCGATTCACAAATTATTATTTACAGAGATAAACATTCCAAGATTTCATTTATTGATAAAGGAATTAAAAACGTTACTATACTCATCCACTAAACATTGCAGATGCACTTGGGATTTGTTTTTAATACTTTACAAAGGAGGCGTCGTCATTAGGAGAAGAATTGATATATAATAGTAACATAAGTAAATATCTCAAAACTATTCCCAACGTCAGTGGTATTTATCAGTTCCTGGGAATCGACTTCGGATCATCGATTCTTTTCTTAAGAATCAACACATCCCTAAATAACAATATGTAAATCAATCAAAATTACCCTACCTTTTGCACAAATTTACTGGACTGTTAGCGATTCCACCAAAATCACAATTTACGACTTATCGCGGTTGTTATTTTTGTGCACGTGTACGAAAATTCAAGTTGTGGATTTTTGGAGCGCCACGGCTCTGTAATAGGTACATGGAGTTAAAAACATATGGAGAGGCCCTTCCCGTACTTTCTTCAGTGAAGTGTGAGACCAAAACAACAATCGCCCACTCTCACTTTGCCCAACTGGCGACTTGCATTCCATTTGGACTTGGGTATTTCCCCATTATTGTATGGAAAAATAACGCATTAAATATAATAAAATTCCAGAATAAAGCCTAAGAAACCAAAATTTGAACTGAAAACTGGCTATAGAAACTAAAATAAAACTTATTTAGGCTTGGTTTAAAATTGTATTATTTTAATTGTTTCAAATTAAAGAGTCAACTTTATTTTTTATTTGATTATTGATTTTTTTTTTCTTCACCTTTCCAGTCAAACAATTAATTAGTAGTTTAGAATATTATTTTTTGTAAAATTTAGGTGTTCAGTTTCATTTATTGTATTCATCATTAAAAAAAACAAAACAGGGGGGGTGGTGTCGCACCTCGGGTTGCCAGTTTACAGAGTCTGGACTTTTATCGCTGGAGGATTGAACTTCGTGCTACAGTGGCTTGGATGAACAGTTGAAATATAGATCACAATCCGTACGCATCGAAGCTTAACCGCTTACGTATAAATAGTCTGGATCCTAATCTAGCCAGGTGTGCACCGCCCACTACAGTCTGAGCGAATACATTGAAGTTCTTCTGATTTTTCTTCCTGTGGAGGTGCCTCGATCCAAGCATTCCAACAACTATCCCTGTCCTTCGCCGATGTCTTCATGGGATCCAATCTCCTTCCTCTTTCCTCTCCTGTTCGAGCCATACTATCCGACCATGACATCCTTGGACTGCCTCTTGGTCTTTTACCAGTTCATCTAGCTTTGAACTTGCGTGGTCCGTGATCTTGATCCATTCGGCATACATGTCCGAACCACTTTAGCTGCCTCTTCTCTATAGTTTCTGTTAATGGTTTCACCCCTAGCTCCTCTCTTATTCTGCTGTTCCTTAATGTTCCCTCCGTGTTCGGCCGGAAACTCTTCTCAGATATTTCATTTCTGCTCTTTAATTTGTCCAGAAGGACCCAGCTCTCACTTCCATATAGTAGGGTAGGAAGGTAACTTGCATTAAAAATGTGCAGTTTTACCGTTTTGTCAACTTCACGTTTCCCAAAAACAGTATTGCAGATTTGGTAATATATGTTGCTCACTTTTTTAATCATATTGTATATTTCTTGTTGGATTTTACCCTTTCCGATGATAACTGTGCCTAGTCTTCTGCTGCTTCTTGGGATTCTCCTCTGCAAATGATCTCCACATCTTCAGGTTTGCGTCCTATTTGCATGACTTTACTTTTGCTTGCATTTATAATCATGCCTTTCCTCTCCAGCTCTGCTTCCCATTCCGCTACAGCTTGCTGAAGATTCTGAACGGAGTCCATCGCTATGAGCACAATATCATCAGCAAAGAGAAGCGTCTGAGCAAGAACTATTCTTAAGATTCATTTTCTAACTATTGTACGTGTCGTCCTTCATTTACACATTTTTAAGACCTTGTCCATCAGAATAATAAAGAGAAGAGGGCTTATGGTAGACTCTCTCCTTGTTTGACGCCCCTCTTCATGTCGAAGCGTCCAGACTCCTTACCATTAATCCTGACTCTACCCTTTGAGCCTTTATAGGAGGATTTAACGGCGTCTAACAGATAGTTGAACGACTCCGTCTAAAAACCTTATTCATAGTCACCGATTATTTCTTCTGCGTACTCAGCAATTCGGTCAGTTTGAATTGAAGCAAATATTTTATATGATGAAAACAGTACCGTATTCTGTATTATTGACTAATTCATCAAGGTTATTCTCGATTCCGGCTACTTTATAAGATTTTAATTTTACTAAGGCTATTTCAACTTCCTCTTAACTCGGCTTTTCAATTAACGATTACACACTGTGAAAACTAGAAGGAGAAAAATTTGTGTTATTTTCCGAATTCAAAATACCACCAATGAATTTTCTGATATGTCTACGGGATCCGCCAAGGAATTGTTATTTTCATCCTTTATAATGGGCTCGAAACGTTTACACGGTCTGTTAATGGCCTTGTATATATTATATACATTGTAATATTATGTTGTTTTCTGTTTTATTAGATTTTATTTGTCTAATTTTGTTTTTAAGACAGTCTCTTTTTTTATTTTTGAAGAACCTAGAGGCTTAGAGTTTTAATCTATGGATGTAGAAGACGTTCTCACTCGGATTATTGAAAGCTTCCACTTTCGCCGTCTTTTTTTTTTTTTTTTTTTTTTTTTTTTTTTTTTTTTTTTTTTTTTTTTTTTTTTTTTTTTTTTTTTTTTTTTTAATATTTATATAACCAAGGTTTGGTCTTTTTATTTTTGATGCCGCCTGGACAAGAATCCCCCACGTTCCTTATATTATTACTGATTCCTAACCATAAATTGTCTCTTCAGAATCTTCCTCTATATCTCCCAAATTTCTTGCGCCATGAATCCCTTGAAGCAGTCACCACCTGGAGGCATCCACTGGGGACTAGTTAACCTCAGAATAATGAGCGTTTCTGGATTGTTAGTTGGTCAACAGAGAAAACTGAACAGAAAATTGTATCAGTTCATGAACTGATAAATATAGAGTTCATTGTAATTATTATTTTTTTTTTTTGGTTATGAAAAAAAAAACAATATTAAGATTAATTCTTAACAACTAAGTTATGAGTTCATTATTGATTGTTTGAAAAGATTACTGAAAGTAAATATTATTAATATGCTTTTGCTTTTATTAACTTGACCTGTATGTAACGGAATCTTTCATCGTAATTTTCACCAATATCCAGAAATCTGATTAATTTGAAAATTTGCACTCGTTTCAAGGACCTATAGCAATACTATAATTAGAAAACAATGTTCTAATGTTCTCACTTAGTCTAGTTCAATTACCACCAAAATGTGAGGTATGCCTTGCAGAAGGTGAAGTAGTAGGTTTTACGTTTTTATATGGTCCAGGTGGGGTCTGAGAATAAAACATCAGAAATGAAACTAACTCTGATAAGGGGAAAATTTTTAGAAGGAAAAAAAAACCCAAACCTTTTTTCAGATTTCGGAAGAAAACAAAGAAAAATGTTTTATTTAAAAAAATAAAGTTTATTAAATTGTGCATCTATAGGCATCCCTTAAGCTGAATTTGATTTAGGCGTTTGGCCACAATCTATTATCGAACAACGTAGAATTTTTCCAACTTTAAAAAGTTAGTTTTGGCCATGTTTAAAAATCTATAAGAGAAATGGCTGATGTAATCAAAAAATGTTATATACTAAAAGTTGTAGATCATTACATTTTGTACAAGATAGCATTTTTAAAGTAAAAATTTGCCCATTCCAACTCTGAGATATGTCAAAAAAACAAAAATTATTGGTTGATTTTGGATAAACTGATTGTTAGTACAGGGAAATTACCTTCGAACCTAGAACTCAAAAAATTAAAAAGAGTGACTGATGCAAATCGTTCACCACACTTAACGTTTTAGTTAGGTTTGCTATAAAAGCGTGGTTATCTAGTTTTTTAAACTATATATAGAATAGAATAGAATAGAATAGAAAATAAACTTTATTCTGGGACGATGTCCCCTAAGAATAATATAATGTACATAAATAAATACAATGAGTCTAGCTTTCATAAGATGAAATAAAATAAATTAACAATATAGTTAACTATTTACAATTTTACAAAAGAAGAACAAAAATAGAAATAAAAATTACAAAAATCCAATAATTGCAAAAGAAAAAATAAAAACCTATTTACATCTACTGAATGCACTTCTTTTATATATATATATATATATATATATATATATATATATATATATATATATATATATATATATATATATATATATATATATAATGCTGATTTTTATTTGTGTCAAATTTTAAAAATTATTATTATTAAAAAACAAAACAAAAAAAAAAACAAATATATATATATATATATATATATATATATATATATATATATATATATAATTATGAAATAATTCTTGGTTTTTAAATATATTTTTTTATTTTTGAAGAGAAAAGATTTGACCCCGGTTGGGATTCGAACCCAAGTCTCCACCTCTCTAGCGTCGTGCCTTATCCACTAGGCCACCTAGCTCGTATCCGAACCAGGGAAATCTTTTCTCTTCACTGATCCATACCCCCGGGCACTCGCAATTGCGATGTACAATTCGGGGATGAATGTTCAATTTGAACATTACTTTAAATGGATCTATTGACGAGCTGTCCTATATATTAAATTATGAAATAATTCTTGGTTATTAAATATTTTTTAAATATATTTTTTATTTTTGAAGAGAAAAGATTTGACCCCGTTGGGATTCGAACCCAAGTCTCCACCTCTCTAGCGTGGTGCCTTATCCACTAGGCCACCGAGCTCGTATCCGAACCAGGGAAATCTTTTCTCTTCACTGATCCATACCCCCGGGCACTCGCAATTGCGATGTACAATTCGGGGATGAATGTTCAATTTGAACATTACTTTAAATGGATCTATTGACGAGCTGTCCTATATATTAAATTATGAAATAATTCTTGGTCATTAAATATTTTTTAAATATATTTTTTATTTTTGAAGAGAACAGATTTGACCCCGGTTGGGATTCGAACCCAAGTCTCCACCTCTCTAGCGTGGTGCCTTATCCACTAGGCCACCGAGCTCGTATCCGAACCAGGGAAATCTTTTCTCTTCACTGATCCATACCCCCGGGCACTCACAATTGCGATGTACAATACGGGGATGAATGTTCAATTTGAACATTACTTTAAATGGATCTATTGACGAGCTGCCCTATATATTAAATTATGAAATAATTCTTGGTTATTAAATATTCTTTAAATATATTTTTTATTTACAGGATAAGAGCTCGGTGGCCTAGTGGATAAGGCACCACGCTAGAGAGGTGGAGACTTGGGTTCGAATCCCAACCGGGGTCAAATCTTTTCTCTTCAAAAATAAAAAAAATATATATATATATATATATATATATATATATATATATATATATATATATATATATATATATATATATATATATATATATATATATATATATATAATAACAACGTTCGATAAAATATTTGTTTTTACCGTAATTTAGATAGTAATAGTATGGTACCTATAGGATATAGAATTGGAAATAGTAAGAGTAATAGTAATTTACAAAGAAGTAGATAGTTGGAGTGTGCAGTCATAAAATCACAATAAAATTGTATTCATTTTTTATGTCTGCATAGTAAGCCTTTTTATCATGGCTAGAAGAAAAACTGAAACGAGAGTTTTTATTTAAGTTTATTTAAAAGAATTTAGCAGGCCCCACTTTGTATATGGGCTGATTGGGCTATGGCTATAGCCCAATGCGCCAAATTTTTAGGGGCGCCGAATTTCCCAAAATTTTTTACAATGTACAACAAAAAAGCTACTCTGCTCCTTCCCGGTTTTTTTTTAATATCTCGTAAAATATTCGTTTTACATTAAAATGTTATTTCACTTTTTTTGTAGAGCATAAAATTTTACATAAAAAAAAGTCACTGACGGCATAATTATAGGAGTATTTGTTATTGAGTTATTTATGTTAAAGTTGCGCGACATTGTCCATACATTGTTTAATGATTAAAAACGTATGAACTAGTAATTGATTCATTGAAATCAAACTTGAATAGACAAAAAAAAAGCATATGAAGTGTTGTCGGACCGCTTTGAAGTTTTGTCACTTCAAATGAATCTATCGCGAAGACTGCAGCGAAAGTGTAAAGTGTTTTCAGAGGATGTCAGTGAAGAATTTGTAAACAAGTGTTTCCATTTTTAAGATGTACTTTAACTGGAAGGCATGAAGACCATACTTGATGTTTACAATTACAGAAGAAGTAACGAGCTTTCTTCCACTTTCCCCAATTTCGAAGTAGCGCTGAGGATTTTCTTGACACTTTCAGTCACCAACTGTTCTGCCGAAAGGGGTTTTTAAATTTTATCTAGAGTTAAAAATGCCAAGAGATCAACTCTTCGAGAGGAAAAACTGGATGCATTGGTGTTAATATGCTCATAAGACCAATTTTTCTGAGATTGTTAAAAACTGTACCCCAGCGAAATTAAGAAAAAAAACTGTCATTTATTTATGTTTTGTTGTTAAGGTTTATTTAACTTTATTCCTTTGCTAATGGTTATGTACTTACTATGTACTAACTTCAATTTTTATTGGTGTTGAATAAACCTCTAAAGTTCACAACTTTGGTGGTCTTATTAATGAAACTTGCTTTTGCTATTCAATATCCCAAGACCATTGAGGGGGGGGGTGCGCCAAAACTGTTTGCAGCCCAGGGCGCTATTCACCCTAAACCCGGGCCTGATCAACAGATGTACATAGTACACTACTATTTCAAATGCCCGCTCCATGAGAGCACTATTGTCTCCAATTTTTAACATACTGTTTTTGTTTTTTTTAGTATCTTGGAAAAAAAAAAAGAAACGGAAGGGGACAAAAATTATAATTTAGGATTTAAAAAAACAAATTGTAATGGAAAATGAAAATGTAACAAATTATTATCGATTCGCGGAGCGAGCTCAATATGTGAATATAAAAATGTTTGAAAATTTTGATGAATCAAATGAAATTAAGTAACACTCGACCAAACTGTGGAAAATTTATGGATATAAATAAAACTATTGATGAGAGCAGTAATAAAACTGAAGGACAAAAAGTTAATTTAGCAACCATTATTATACCCAATCTGGTTGTATTAGATCAAATTTATTAAAACCAGACAAGTCAATAATAGATCTTGAGAATTATGATTAAATTTATGGTGTCATTAAATCGACCAATCAGCAAGATTATCAACAAAAACTTAAGGCTAAGAAAGATTATATTTTATTTCAATTTTTTTACCGTGAAGATATATCTGAAGAAAATATTGGTAAATAAAAATTAAACAATATGTGGATAACTAATTTCTGAAAGGAACAAATATATCACCAAATAATCTATAAATAAATCAAGATGGGTAAAAGTGATGGTATGAAGTTCAAATGTATAATAGTGATATTGCAAAATACAGGAAATAAATTAATTAATGAATTGCATATTATTACCTATGATTCAACTATACATTATATTTAAAATTATATTATTAAGAATCGATTGAGTGAGATCCTATCATAATTTAGGGTCAGAGGATGAAAATTTTACAGTTGAAGAAGTATCAATGAAAAAATATCAACTGATCAAAACAGTTACATTTTTTAATTTTGAAATAAATATATATAATAACTTTAAGAATAATAAGAAATAATTAAAACCTTCATAAAAAAACATCCCCTCTAATTTCACTACTGTAATTCAATAAGTTAAATTTAATAAATATAATCAAGACAGTTCTCTATTTTAAAAGTAATATTTTTATTATTCAACCTTTAATAAAGAAGGTTGTGTTATAGTTAAGATATGTAAAAAAAAAAATCGATTAACTAGTTCAATAATAAAATGTGTTTTTAAATTAATAAAATATTAATATAAATTTTAAAAATGTTATGTAACTTCTTAAATATCAGTTAGACAATAGAATGAGCG